>UXGC01000133.1:0-94072 GCA_900480045.1 Eurytoma adleriae
TTTGCAGCTGCTTGGCATGGATGATAATTGTTACTGCTATCAATAACTGGATTTGTATATCTGAATATTGCTGCTAATCTGTCCAGCCACAAAACTGGATCACTTTTGGTACCTCTTTCTGTTGGTACCCTATCTTCCATTAAAACACATAATGGTCTTGCTTGGAAACAACAAATTTCTTTCATTGATGCTTCTACTTCATCTTTAGGTAATCGGGATAATATTTTAACAACACCTAAACACAAGTATAATAATTAGATTAAATTTTAATATTTCATTAAATTTTAAATATTAAAATAATCTGTGAATCACTATACCTTTAAGGAGACTAATTGCTGCTTCATTGCTTATAGCAAAATTATCCAGAGATCGAGCAATTTGTAACAGTCCTTGAAAATGAGTTGACATGTGTTTTGGACATGCTGTACAAATACTCTGCAGTGCATTAGATGCTGCACCACCTAATCCTTTTTGATTTAAGCAGGTCAGGAGGAAATTTAATATAGGTTCTGTTGAACAAAAAAAAATATGATTAGTTATTATACAAAATAATATAAAGAAATAAATGTAAAAGTTGAAATATCATACCTAATGATTGAGGATGACTATTTATCCATTCACAAAGCTCCCCTAGTAACAATACACTTGTATGCCTCACGGCAATATGCGTATTTTCAGGTAAATTTAATATAGCTTCTACCACTTTTGGTACAACATCATTTTCCTCTCTGGAAATTAATTTAAAAACATTAATAGACATTACTAGTGTTATTTTGTATAAAATTTTATTCAGTACTTACGGTAAAATATTTTTGGCAACTGCATGCATAACGAACAAAGCAGCTTCAGTCAAATCCCATGTAACTACTTGACCTTGAGGTGCATGTCCACCAACTAGTGTTGCGAACATTTGTCTGAAGCAATGACTGCTTCCCACAACGAAAACTACATCTTTTATTAACTCAAAAACTCGCATTCGAAAATCTCCAAACCCATCTCCATCTTCTATTAAGCCAAGCTGTAATAAAAAAGTAAATAATTAATAATTAAATTGGTTTTATTGTAAGGAAAAATTTTCTTATTAGAGTTTGAATGAATAAAACTTACATGATCTGGCTCCATTTGACAATGTCTGCAAAGAGCTCCAATTAATCTTTCTATGTAAGGTTTGAAGACATTTGTAAGCTTATCGTCGTTTCTTTGATAGAGAATTTCAGATAGCCTGTACCACAGGTTAAATGTTATTTGTGCTACCTGCAAAATATTATTATTAATTAATGACAATGAACAAACAGTTAATCAGCAGTTTCTGGATTTACAAGTATATAATTTACATACCTCATAGTCATGATGACCCACGCATACTAATGCAAAATCTAATGCTTTAATAGCATAATGTTGTTTTCCATTCATACTTCCATTTACAATTGTTTGTAGAAAAGTTTCAGCCAATTCCGTGAAAATTCTACAATAATTAAGAGATCTGAAAAAATATAAATTTCCTTAATTAGGTTCATGTTAACTTAAATAAAATATAAAAAATAGTTTATAATTGAATCTAAGCTTACTTGTCCATATCTTCATGTGCAACAGACATATGATATGGCTGCTCCAAAGTTACAACTCGAGAAAATAGATCTAATTGCAATTGCTGCAGCTGTATAATTGGATCTCCAGTTATTGGATCTCTTTTTGCAAGAGTATCTTCCTCCAATACTTGAAGAATTATAGATATGCAATCAGCAGCTGCCTCGTGTAATTGCGAACCAGATATATTATTTTGTAACACCTGAAATCACAATAAAAATAAAAGTTAATATTTACTAATACAAGTGACATATTTTTAAAAATATTAAATTTCAAATTTACAATACTTACTTCAAATGCTAGTGATGTTACATTTGAAAATGATGGAGATTCAAGAGATATTGCATGTATAGTAATCCAACTGGTGAAACACTTCAAAATCCTTACGTAAATTTGAACATCATCAACTTTTTCTAAACAGGAAATCTAAGGAACAAAATGAAACCATTATAAATAGTTCCAAACAAAAAAATCTAAGATTTTATTAAAATATACTTACCAGAAATTCTAAAACAGAACCACCATTGGTTGTAAAATGTGCCATAACTTCTCTTCTTCGGTTTTCGCCTAACCTTAAGCAACGGACATTAACTTCTTCTGGTAACACTGTTAAAATTTCCAAAAGAGGCCACAAGCTAGCAACATTATCGCCAAACTTTTGAATTAAATCTCTTATTGGCTCCTGCCAACTGATCATTTGTAAAATTAAATCTGCCAGTGCCAAACATAGCTGCAAATACAACATGAAATAAATAACAAAATTCAATATAAGTTTAAGAAGAATATTGGTATGTTTACAGACCTGAGTAACTATAATTGCATTGGTATTTTTGTTGATCTGTGATATATGTTCCAAAAGAGAATCTCTTAAGGAGACATGAGATGTAACAGGCAGTTCTTTAAAATAAAGCTGAATTTTTGTTCTCATGGTTTGGGCGGCGAAGTAGCACGATTCCAGGTCCTTTTTTTGCTGCAGCATTTCGTCTGCAACTTTCCATGCGTACACCTAAGAAAAATAAAAAAATTTCATTAATGTTTCAATTCAACTTATGTACCACATTTCTGATTCACTATTCGATAAAAATAAAAAACAAACAGAATGCTCCAAAATTTTCTAACTGTCAAAAAGTAATCACTGCAGTCAAGTAACAGACTTTAAAAACAATTACAAATAAGAATTAACTGTCTAAAACTTGTCTTGCCTCAGTAAACACAAAAATAAATATTTAACCCTGCTGACAGCAGCACCGGGAATGACGATAAGTACCTCGTCAAAAAAGCACAAACCAGAAGGCCGGAAAGCCAGTGAAGAAAAAAAGTAAACCAGCAGCATCGAGGTTATGCTCCTCGACGCTGATGATTCGAGTCAAAAAAACGAACAGTCGTACTCACCGATCTCTGGAGCGCGTTCAGCCATTGCGAGGCCCGCTCCTTCTCGCTGGGGTCCGGGTTGTTGTAGAGCGAGAATACGGCCTGGTAGACCGTGTCCAGGGCGGGTGGCGAGTCCATGCCGCCTCGTCGTCGTCGCGCCTCTTCGAAGAGTTCCCTCCGTGGAAAGCAGCCTCTGGTGCACAGCTAACTCGGCCGCATGCGGGGTACACTCGGGCGTCGCGCACTAAATCCGTCCAGCCTCGGGGCACGGCTGCTTTGGCCAAGTGTCCGCGGAGCTCCCGTTGCACGTTGCAGCACCTGAGACACAAACACGCGCACACACGAACGACCGTTTGTAGACTGTAGCGTACTTTGCACTGTATATATGCCGGTGGTGCGCGCGCTGCGGCGAATTTTGAGACTGCTGCGAGGAGATATAGGCTGCTCGTCACCCGGCTTCTGTCTTGCGACTGTGAATATGCGCCGGCGTTGATGGGAATTTTATACCTCTCCGATTAGGCTCCGCAGGTAAATTCTTAATTTGGTTTAGGTACCGGTAATTCTAGCTAGGAGTGGAAATTAAGGTTCAGGGTAATAAATTAAGGACTTAGTCTACTATATAATCCGCATATACAGAATATAACTAATGTGCAGTGATTGTCAGATATGCAGGGGTATTATAATCCCTAATCTCTCATAATCCTACGTTATTATGTTATAGGTAGTTATTTGTACTGACTTTCGCTTGCACCAAAATCGCCATGTGCCAAAATGAAAGCCAATAAAAATAACTATAACTAATAATGTAGGAAATCATGTTTGCGCTCTCTTTTGGGATAACAAATTACAAACAAATTAAAGACAAATGAAAATTTATTTATTCAACTATCGATTTTACTTAATTCAGTACATATTATAAATATCCTAAATAAATTTAATATGCGTCTTAGATATATTTAGTTTTTTAATTAACAATTTAATTAATAAAATTAATCAACAAGTCAATTCATACTGCAATCATATAATGAATAAACGCCCTGATACTTATATGGGTCGATATATCACTATATTATTATTATATGTATGTATAATGAGTCGGTGCACCGGCGGGGCCTGTAAAAGCTTTCAAAGGGCGGTTATACTTTTATAATATACAATAATATAATCATAAATTAAATATCAATAAATACGAACTTATATATTTCACCGCATATGGGTAAAAATATTTATGTAAAAAAAAAATTAATAAATCGAACTGCCATTTAAAATTATATATAGAATATATATTTTTTCGTGTTTTTTCTTGTACTGTGTTTTTCATTTATAGGAAAAAAAATTAAAGTGTAACAATTTTTCTTTTTCTACAATTGTTTTTTATATGTATTTTGATATTCGCGCCACTGAAATCGTCGCGATTGTGTCGCTCATGAAAAAGCAGCATAAGGAGAAAAGGAAATAGGGTGTTGTATGTGCCATTTTTGACTCCAATCTGCAATGTTATTTTGTTACCTGTCAAATCGGATGTTTGACAGGAGAAAGTCTAGAAACAAAAAACTCTAATATGAGTGACTATAACATTCCAATAATTGAACCAACTGTTGATTATACCAAGGTTTGTCATCGTCTTCAGTTTTTATTGAAATTAACCTCAAATATTTTAGTGATCCTTGATTGAAACTTATTATAAACATTAACTTTCAGGTTCCGCCTATTCATCAGAAGAGGACTATAGCTTTTATAAATCATTTTATTACTCATACTGTTACATTTTTGAATAAATTTTCTTTATCTTGCGAAGAAAAGCTTTTTGAATTTGAGAACAAACTGCAAAGAGTTGAAGCTTCATTAGAAATTTTGGAAGCAAGGGTAAAATTTATTAATTCAAATTTAAGATTATTTCTCTAATTGTAATGGTTTTGAAAACATTGAGTTTAGTTTAATTCAAATGTTTCGTTAAAGTTAAGTAATTAGTTTGAACTTTTTTTAGCTATCATCTATTCCAGGATTGGATAATGAACCAAAGGCACAAAATAATGAAGTTGAGGATAAAAGTAAAAAGGAAGAAAGTAAACAGGCAGAAGAGGTGACTGTGCAAGAAGTTGACGAGCCTGACAATGAAGTTCCTACTGAGCCTAAAGTAGAAGAGACTGAAACTCAGCCAATAAGTAAAGATCCACGGTATATAAAATATTTTAAAATGCTACACGTTGGTGTTCAAAAGGAGGCTGTAAAACAAAAAATGGAGCAGGATGGATTGGATTCCTCTATATTAGAGTAAGATTTTGAGCATTAAAATCAAACCATATTTTACTTTATATTTTGACAATATTCTTATTTTTTAGTAATCCACAGCAGTTAGTTCCAAAGCAAAAATCTGTGGATGCTGATGATAGTGCAGATAGTTGAAAAAAAATTCGTGTTATAGGTTTCGTATATGTATTTTCACTTTATACAGATGTTAAAAATAAAAAAATAAGAAAATTTACAAACCAGTAGATTTATTTTTTATTTTTATTAAATACAGTCAGTCCTTAAAGTTATAAACAAAAATTTAACTTCTTAGAACTGAATCATCTGGCCCTGTAAATAAAAATGATATGTGATTAGTATTTATAAATAACATACACATTTTTTGTATTTAGATAAAATGTAATAACATACCTTCCTCTTCTTGTCACCTCCAAGTTCAAAATGTTTGCAACGCTTAAGAGGGATCTGTTTTCTGTACTTGCATTCAGTACATTCCATCCTTAATACAATTTTCTTGGTGGTCTTAGCCTGTTAAAAAGACAAATCGATTAGCTATTCAATTTCTCACATATTTGTGTGTAAGACAAGAAAAAGTATTAGTATTTATTTTAAAAGTAGAAAATAATATGCAGTTAAAGATAAATAAGAACAAAATGTAAATATATTTACTTATAATATCTATGTTTAATAATCAAAGTTCTATATTACTAGTGGAAAAAATCCTTCCGACTTAATTTACTATTTTGAATTAATTTATTAATGAAATTAATAAATTAAATATAGTAACTTTAAATATATTATAACTTAACAATATAATTTTAATCACAAATAAGATACAGAAAAATAATCTGTCACTAATTTATAAAACTAATCACATTGTTACTTCAATTTAGAAAGTTAATATTGCTCATATCAAGATTCTGTGAATATATCAGTATTAAATTAGCAAAATCGTGAATTATTTTTTATGAAATAGTGGTTGATCTATTTTATTACCTAATAATATGTACTACAAGTATTATTTATTAGAAATTCCATATTCAACACTACTACCAAGCATATTTAATACAAATACAAGCAAGAACTTGAACTATACTAACTCGAATTTAGATGATTTTTATTTAAACAAATAAAAACTCTCTTCATAATAACATTAAAGAATTGGGAATGAATTACACACCTTCTTTCTGAAAATAGGCTTCGTTTGTCCACCAAAACCTTGCTGTTTACGGTCGTAACGTCTCCTACCCTGAGAGGCATGCCTTTCCTTGCTCTTTTTGTACTGAGTAACTTTGTGTGGCTTGTGCACTTTGCACTTTTTGCAGAAAGTGCGCCTCTGCTTCGGAACGTTCACCTGGAATAAAAATTATTTAAAATTTTTGTAAAGTCCTTGCCATCACACAATTGCAATCTGTTATTGTCAAAAACATTTCAAAGATTCCAGTAAAAAGAATTAGCCAAAAATTAATACGTAACCATTTTTAAATGTTATTACTAATAAGACAACACAACAACAACAAATAAGCAGCAAGTGTACAACAATATTATTATACAAATTTTTAGGTTAGATCACGCAATGTCATCAACATACTAACATCGCGAAAATTCAAAAATGACCCAAACCATTAACTGACAAAAAAATAACGCGATCGAAAAATGTAACTTTTAGGCTCCGTTGTTTCGCGATGACGTTGATGACATTGGATTAATTTCTCATTTTTTAATATCAATTCACCTACCATCTTGGATGAGTGGAAGGAAAAGGAAGTGAAATCGCAGACGGCCGCTCAAGGGAAGTCGATCCCCGCGACATCTGGCGCACGCATGCGCGACCGTGCGGCGTGGCCTTTACGAAAAAAAATTTCCAATTTCTCAATATTTTCGATTATTGCGCAATGCCCGAAATTAAAAAAAACAAGCCTCCCACCCCCCGCGCTAAAATTACGTTCGTTTAACCAAAAGTCGCGTCTCCGCCTCGACGTCGTACGAATCGCCGCTTAAATTCGAGGCGTTCGAACGACGGCACAATGGAGGCGCGCCAAGGCGCGAGATAGGCGACGACTTCCACGCGGACAACTGAAATCAACTATGCAATTTAATCGATATCGTTCGTTAATGCCGAAGCAACAACGCATTTTCCGCGAGCGCCGATAACGCGTGTGCGTGCACCTCCCCCGAGATTGACGGGAGGAAACGTTCGCCGCACTTTTTTTTGTGCGCAATCGGCTCGCTCCGCTGCACGCGCTCTCCTCCCGCGGAGAGCAGCCCGAAGCTCGCATGTGCATTTTTTTTCCAATTCCGCGCGTGTGATCATGCGGCGCGTACGACGCAACGCACACACTTGCGCTTGCGTATATACGTATGCCTTTGCGCGTGCACGCACGCGGCCGGATCGCGCATTCGTATAAGCGCGACCGGTCGCCCGACAGAGACAGCCCGATGTGGCATACGTGCGCGCGAGTAAGGACGCGGCGAGGCGCAGAATAGTGCTGAGCAAGCGGGAGGAGGAACGCGAGGAAGAAGCCGCGCTCGAATGTAATTTCGAGAGCGCATACGATTTCGAGAAAAATAAATGATTCACGCGAGCGCGTATAAGAGGGACGGAGAGAGATGGACAGACGGAGCGGGGCCCCGCGCTCGAGCGTGGGCGTCTTCGCGTGCACCGTGTTTTCCGACGGTGATACCGTACGCTACTTCTTGTCCGGGTAATTAACGCTGATTCGAGGGAGCGCCTCAGGTACTGTCGTAAAACGCTGGAAATAACGACGGGCACAATGAGACCCTTTTCCCCGGCACCTTCCGGACCGTTGCTGATGTTCCGAGGGCGGAATACCGCTTCGCCGGCTCCGAATTGGGATGGGAGGGATATAGGAGTGCGGCTACGTATACTTAGGAGGAGAAGGTGAAAATTTTTAGTTTCGACGCTTTTACTTTTTTTTTCGAAGCTGCAGCTTTTATACGCGATACGTTAAAATTGTGTAAAAAACAAAAAGATATAATTGTTAATTTTTAGGATATAAAAATAAGAAAATAAAAATTATCAGTATAATTATGTACAACCAAATTCTCTATTTATTATGTAACATTACAAGTGTTTTACGTAATCATTTATAAACTTAAGATATGTATAGGTAAACAAAACACCACGATAAGTGCGGAAAGATTCTCATTAAACGTATGAATGAATCTTTAAAATAAAACGAGCATAAATAATTATAAGAGCCGACTGCATCGTGAAAATCCGCATCGGAGCGAATATGCGGTAGCGCTCGATTTTCACACGGCGCGGCGTGTCCCTCCTTTTTTTTCGATGAAAAATCACATTCCCTCTGTCCCCCACCCCCCGCTCGACTCGTATCGCCGCTCTTCGAGCGATTCTCGAGTTGCATCGCGCCTTTTTTTTTTTATTCCGCCGAGGATCTAGCACCGGCGGAATCGCGATTCACGTACACACGTACACGGGCAGCCACGAGGTAGCTCGAAGTTTCAGGTGAGCGGGCGCGCGCTCGGGGGTAAGAGAGGACGTAGCTGCGCCGCTTTTGAAGCCGGTGGGGGCCATAAGCGCCGGCTGCGCTTTCGCTCGCTCCCTCCCTCCCCCGCGCGCCGGCCGAATTTCGGGGGACCCAACATGCCGGGCGCGCGGGAAAAAGCTGCGGCGTGGATGATCCCTCGGCCGTCATCGGCATCGGGGGGGTGGATCCGCCTCGGCCCGCCGCGGCGGAAGCTAGGAAATCGATTTTCGCGCGTGTGCGCGTACCACCGCCGCGATCCTATATCCCGGCTGTGTACGTGCACGCGCAAGTCGCGCGCCCGCGCCTGTGTAAGTAGGCGCGCGCGGGCGACGCCACTCAACAAGTCGAAAAGGAGAGCAAGCACACCGCGATTATCGGAAAGATGCCGAGAACTTGAGTCGCACGCGCGGAGAGCACTGTGTACGAAAGGAGAGGGAGGCGACGAAGGAGGAACGCGTAAGAAGGAGCGACGCGCGCGCCAAGCTTATCTGCCTTTCTCTCGCGGCCTATGCGCGTCTCGCTCCCCCGCCCGTTGCATCCTTGAGGCGACAATTTTTCGGAGTGGCACCTCGCGCCTTTTTTTGCTTTTTCCTTTTCCGGCCGCGGGACATGCTTTCCGCTCCGTCTAAACGCGCGCGGGCTATATTCTCTCGCCGGGCCGGCATGTTTTTCCCGGCGAGCGCGGTATCCCCGACGGTAAATACGCGCCGGAGCGGGCTCGAGAGCCGGCGTTTTATCGGCCGATGCGATAGCGGCCCGCGAGGATCGGGGCACGACGTCGCGCGGGCGCACGAGATGCAAACGTGCAGCCGCGGCGGCTCGCGGCGTTTTATCGCTTTTCAAAGCCGCGCCATCTTCATTTTTGAACAAAGCCAGAGGCGTGCGGCGTTTGAAACGTGCAGCCGCGGCTATATAGGTATACGCGGAGCCGCGTTCTATAGGCACGGCGGAGGATGAAGCGCACGGGCGGCGTTGCCGCGTCTTTTTCCATAGATTTTTTCCCCCGCGGCATATATCTAACGTAGCTTTGTAATCACTGGATGGGAATGCGCGAGAAGTTTTACCGGTGGTCATGCGAGAGACCGTTTCGGAGCAACGAGGTAAACACGTGCTCGTATTTTTGTATTACACTCTGCGCACTTTGTCTTTGTTCAAACGCGCCTCAATTTCGTGACCCGTTATTTTTAACGGTCTATTTATACGCTCTTATTAATGTACATTTTGCGAAGAAATGTTTCGCGTATCAAGTCTTCGTGTATACGAGTGTTGAAAGCTTCAACCGGTAGGTGCACTTTGTTTCAAACTTTTGCGTAACACTGTCGCGTCTGCACTATAATAACTTTAGGATGAATTAAATATTAGAAAATAAAGACATCGCGGAGTTTCTTTCAGACACCTAGCACAAAAGAAGAATGATTTATTAATGAACAGAAGAAGCTTAAAGAACGCAAATTTCTCGCAAGCTGATATTTTTACGCTAGTGTTGTGCAATTCCAAGAGGAGAAATCCAAGTTTAAAAATTGTATTATTAGCATGAAATAAAACGGAGCGATGCGTTTTGGAGCACGGAACAATTCAAACCGCGCGCCAATATGCGGCCGGTGCTCGCTCCGCTTCGACATATATAAGCCGGCAACATCGCTCGCTCCGTATGCTTCTCGCACACGGTCGCTGGCTGCATACACATCTGCGCCCGCACCCACACAGGCGGAACCCGCGCTGACACGCACGCACAGACACACGGCCGGCGCACGCTCCGCTTCTGACCAGTTCACCGCCTCTCCTCTCCGATCTTCTCCGTCTCTCTCCCACCTACGCTAAGCCGGCCGCGCCGTCCTCTATACCGCGTCAATGCCACTTCTCCACTTATCTGCGCGGTACATTTTATATATTTCACCGGCCGAATGTAGAAATAAATTAATCAGTTGTACGAGCCGACGAAATGCGGAATTCGCTTATTTTCTTCCAGGGGTTCCCAGCGTGGCTCACCGCTCCGACACTTTTCCGCGCAACGACGACGTCTACTTACGACGGGCGAATTAAAGTGGAGCAATAATTTTTCGATGAACGGCGATTAAAATTAACGCCGGGAGTGCGTAACGTCATCTCGCAGTGATAATTTCATTTCGTTCGAGTCGATACTAGTTTCGGAATGCGATTGCGATAATGAAAAAATAAGAATAAGAAAAAAAGATTATCTGAAGAAACTCGATCGAATCGATGTTTATCGGCGCGGAATTCAATGAAAAAGTGCGAGAGCGAGCGATTTGAATAAATAAGAGATGTCCGGGGTGAAGCGGCGCGCATTTCCCGGGCGTTTCCCCCGTAAAAAGTAAAAAAATAATCTCTCATTTATATTGGACGCACGAAAGGCAGGGAATCCCGCTAAAACGTCTTTGCAGTAGTCGTTGCTATAGGAGAGTGGAGGCCGCGCGCGGGGAGAAGCGAGCGAGCGTCGGGTGGAGAAGCGGCACAACAAGCCCAGGCCGCCCCTCGGCCCGCCGCCCCCCTCGCCCATCACTCCCCTCGGCCCTCGCTCTCTCAACCCCGGCTCCGCTTCTCGCCCCTACTCTCCAGCCCCGGCGGCGTTCTACGTCTCTCCTCCCCACCCGGGCCGACTCCCCCTCGCGCGCCGCCCTGCCTCTATCCGGCGTCTCTCTCGCGCGCGCCCGCCCGGCCCTCGCCCCGTCTCGCTCGCACCCGCGCGTCGAAGGCTGCGGCGGCTCCGTCGGGGCACTTGGCCGGAAACCGACGCCGCGCACGGACCTCAAGCGACTCCACCGGGCGTAGCTCCGTCTCGCTCCCACCCCCGGCCGTGGAATCGCAGCGCGCGCTGGTAGTGGGGCTGCCGTACACGCACGCACACACGAGTGGGGAGAGGCACGACGGTGTGGGCCAGCGGCGGCAGAGAAGCGAGAGAGGATCCACTCGCGCGCGGCACGCAGCAGTTGACGGACGGCGGACTCTCGGTAGAGACACACGGCACTCGGCGAGTTATAAGCGAGGATCGCGCGTCCCCCACGTACCCAGCACGTACGAGGACCGGATACATACCTATTGTACATTTCTGAAGGAGAGGACGTTCGACGACGTTCGCTCGCGCTCCACGGAAGTTAATATTCCCACCCACACAAAAACTCACACAATGAGTACCAAGGAAAACAGCGAGGTCGCCGTCGAGAAGGTGACGGAGAACTCCAAGCCCAACGCCGACGCCAAGTGCGAACTCAAAGGCATCAAGAGGGCGGCAGAGGTGAGTTCCTCGTTTCCTCCTTCACTTTTTCCTCCGCGCTCGACTAATCGACGTCGGACAACATAACGACTCCGTTTTTTTTCTCGCTCCGCACGACGCGTGTGCGCGCCTTCCTCGCTCGATTATTGCAGCGACGAGAAGAGAGGGAGCGCGCGCGCGCGCGCCGCGTGCCGCCTCCGACGCCTCGACGTGCACACGGGCTCCGGCGCGCGCCTCGGCGACGACGTCGCGGCCCGACGGCTCCGGGACGCGGGCCGCCGGTCGTTCCGCGCCGCCCGCGGCCTGCCCGAGTCACGCCGGCCGGCATCGCCGCTCGGCCGCGTTGCGCGGCGACTCCATTTTCTCACGGCCCCTCGGCCACCTCGAGCGCCGCGCCGCTCGCCTCCGCTGCGTGTTTGTTTTTACCCCCGGCCACTTTTCTCCCCCGAGGCGGACCGGGGCACGTCGCCGAGGGGGATTTTCCGCTCGTCGCGCGGACGGTGGGTAGCGTAAACTCGGGGAGACGGGAGAAGCCTCGCGCTCGGCTCGGCGAAAATGGCGCGTCGCGAGCGCCATGAGGCCGAGAGCGGGACGGAGCACGTTGCGTGCGCGCGCGCGCTCGCCCGTATATACGCTTTTCGGAGTACGTGACTTCCATCGTGGCCCCGCTCCATTCATCCCTCGTTTCCGACCTCGCGTTTTTTCGGTCTCGCGCCGCGCGGACACACGTCGCTCCGAGTCGTTTCGGAGCACGGGCCGTGCGCGAGAGCGACGCGCGCCGCCATGTGCTCCGGCCGCCGCGGCGGCCTTCGGCGTTTCCCGTTCTTTTTACACCTCGGGCGGCGCGGACCAGGCCGACCTTGGCTCGGGCTCCGCGCGCGGCGGCCTCCGGGGCGGTCCCGGGCGATTGTCAGGCGGGAAAAATGGCGCAAACGTGGAGCGAAAGCGCGCGCGTTGGTAGAGTCCAAGGGACGCCGCCATTTTTCTCCGGTCTGTCAATGGGAGCAGCGCGTAGGCGCGAGCGAGACGGAGCGAGCGTAGGTGACCCCCCCGGCGCCCGGGTGCCGGTGTGCATGCCCGCGACCCTACGTACCGCGCGCATGCACACCGGCTCCCCTCGGTGGGGACCCGCGCGTACGCGGCTCGCGGTCGGCGGACTCAGTGTGTCGGCTCGACTCCATTATGGCGGCGCGCGGCCCGTGAGCGCAACGCCGCGCGTCCCGCTTGGCGCGCTCCCTCGCTCCTTTTCTTCGATTCGCTCGCAATCTCCGTCATCCCGGTGCCGTCGCCGCTTCCTCCCGCGCCCCCCGCGCTCGCCTAATTGATCGATAATTTTTGCGCGCGCTCCCAAAGTCCGGGGGGGACACTATGATGCGCCCGCTCGCTCGCGGCCGTAATTAGGTATCGATTCCTTATAGCTCGCGCCTCCGAGCCGCGCCGGAATTCGAGCGGCCTCACGCAGGCATGCACTTACGTACGTACAGTGTACACACGCGCGCTCGCGCGACCAGGCGACGTGCACACAGCACGCGGGGGTACACGCACGCGTACCTACGGGCCCGGCGGGGGAGTGGGTAATACGAAAAAACAGGGAGACTCCGCGGCGCTAGATATCGGACTTCCTCCTTGGTCGCATATAATAATTGTTTACGAAATGCGCGCGCCGACGCGCCGCTCCGGCTCGTTCTCCGTCCCTCTCGCGCGCCTATGCGGACGCCATGAGCCCGGCGTGCGTCTCTCTCGCTCGCTCGGCTCCGTGCGTCGCTCGCTCCTTTTCTCTCTCCGTCACTCCCGCCGTACACCGAGGGTATATACGGCAGCCGAGGCATTGTACGAGCCGTCGAGAAAACATCACGTCGGTTTTCCGGCCGCGCGGCTTTTCCTCGCTCTTCCCCCCCTCCCCCCCACGCCGCGACGTGTACAGGGAAGCGCTCGGTGCAGGCGCGCGCGTCACGCGCGGGGGGATGATGACCGTCGCAGGAGGAGCGCGCGAAGGGCGCGAGAGAGAGTTAGCCGGCTCGTCGCGGAGAGAGGCTTTTCCCTCCGAAATCCGCCGGTCGATTTGAGCACGCGCGTCTCTCTCCCTCTCCCGCGCGCGGCGTACGCGATACGCCACTGCCGCCTGCGGAGAAGCGCGCGCGCGCGTCACGTGGACTGGCCTGTTGTCGACTTTCGCTCAGGACTGTCCTTTTCCTCTTTCTCGCTCGGCGGCAATCGATATACTAGGAGAGACCCGCGTCGTTACCGTCGCCGCTGCATCCTCCGCTCCTCGCTCCTTCTCCTCCATCTGCAAGCGATAAAACTCGCAATTAGTCGCGGGATGCGTCCCCTTCGAGGAAGAGAGTGCACCCTGCACCCGGGATCCCCTGGCGCGGAGCTCCGCTCCCCTCCCCCGCCGTCGCGGCGACCGGCGACGATCGCAACACGCGGCGCGCAGCGCGATGGCGTCTCCTCCCGGCCGCTCCGTTTTCTTATCTCGCTCCGATACGGACTCGAGATCGCGCGGGTAAAAAAAGACTCGGGATTTTCTCGGCCGGCCGCGGGGTGGGGGCCGGGGACGCGTTATCTCGCGGCGCCGCTGCCGCGCGTACACGTATGTACGTACGTACGCGCGCGCGCCGCGAGTTTCCCGAGCGAGCGGCTCGGTCGGTTACGTGATATTTGTGGAAACGGCCATGTTTGCCGGCGCGCGGGAAACGCGTCGATTCTCAAACGAAACGGGAGCCGGATGCACCGATCACGCGGCGGCCCGTTTCTCGCACCTTCGGCCCCGCGCGGCGGCGGGGGAGGCCCCGGCGTTTTTTTCCCCGTCGCCGCGGGCGGGAGATACAGAGGCGCGCGACGACTATCCGCCCGGGCGCTCTCTGGGTTATCTGCCGGGACCTTGTTATTGGCAATGGCTCGCGATCTCTCGCGTCTCCCGCTGATAGAGAGAGCGGGGATCAGCCCGAGGCCGCTGGCGCGCGCGCGTCGTCAAGCGGCGACGCCACTGTCCCCGTCTCGCTCGCCCGTGCACGCGCAAGCGGCCGCATCAGCGCTGTAAACCGGCGCGACGCCTCAGGACGAGCTGCTCCGAAACGCTCCGGGCGACGCCGCGCCGCTCCGCTTTGCTTCCCGGCTTTTACCGGCGTTTTTCCCACTCGCCGCCGTTCTGCCACTTCTTGGATCGCCCACTCCTGCGGGATGCGCGCGGCGGCAGGTGTTTAGTTTGCTTTTTTTTACGATCGCGTGATTAATCGCTATTGTTCGGTAGTTTTTCTAATTGTACGGCGCGCGAGGAAACGACTAGTTTTTCCCCGTAAGGTCGCGCGCGCGCACGGGAGTGAAACGTCGGCTCGCTCTTATAGCGATGATTAAATTATTAATTCAAATTAAATGATATGTACATATATTAGACTGGGAATTTCGAATATCAATATAGTTGCGCAATCGACGTTATTCTCGAATAAATCGTCCTCAAAATACGAACTTGCCTCGTAATAAAACAATCACCTTAAACCCGTACACTCCGAAAGAACTTGATTCTAATGCCGTATTTATTTTATCGACTCTCTTTATCGTTACGAGAAAAAAAAACTTACGCCGTAGTTTTCTTACTTATATACTGACTACCCGTCGTATTTAAATAACCGAATAATTCATCGATCGCTGAGCGCTCCACCTGCATACTCCATCCGAAAAGTCGCTCCAGCGAGCTTCCCGCGGGTGGGCAAACAGACCGAGACCGAGTTAGAAGAAAACTCGGAAAGCGGGAGAACAATGGCGGGAATAAATAATGCACCGCCGGTATCGCGCGCCTAGACGCCGCGTCTACGCGTAACGGGCGAGCGAGAGTAGAGCGTGTAAGCCCCGACCGGCGTGTGCAGTCTTATTGTAGCGGAGCCCGCCAAAACGACCGCTCGCCCTCCGCCATCGTTCCCTCCAAAAAAAAATTCTCTCCCTACGGCCAGCCGGCGCCCTTGCCCACGCGCGCACCTTTTCCTCTCCCTCCGCCCCGACACAACGCAGCTGCGCTATTTCCCCCGGTTTTCACGATTGGAAAACGAATGTACACCGCTCACGGTAGCGGTTCTCGATTCAAAAGCGAAATTTATACTCTTCCGACTCGCGACGTAAGGTCGCGGCACTATTTTGCCCGCGGAGCGGTTCTTGCGTGGTCTGCTCCGAAATGAAAATTCGGAGTCACCGGCGATTAGTCAGCGGCGCGTCGCGCGGCTCCGAAAAAAGAAAAGTGAAAAATTTCTAATGGAATGCGCGATGACGGTACTCTCGAGCTCTCGGAATCACGGCGGTATGCCTTGTGAACGCGGCTTTACGCCCTCCGCGCTCTTCTCCCTCCCCCTCGGGGGCTCCCACTTTTCTCGTTCTCAAAGGCAGAGCCTCGTTCCCCTCGGCTCGCGGGCTCTCTCTCCTCCCTCCGCCTCTCCACCCGTCTCTCTCCCGCGCGCTCTCTCTCTCTCCTTTCGCCGCTCATCCCGATCACCCTCTCCTTTCACCGGCGCTACCGGCAAACGGCAGCGCCGGTGGCTCCCGAGTGCTCTCGAAGGTGCACACGCTTCCTGCGCGCGCGAGCCGGCTTTTCTATACGGGGCGAGCGCGCGCGCGCCAGAGAAAGAGAGAGAACGGAGCGGAGCGAAAGCCCGGCGTCGCTCGCGTGCGCGCCTCTCCTTCCGCTCGCTCTCCCTCGATTTACGACCTTTTCTAGCCGCGCCGCGGCGAGAATTTTCGCATGCCCAAGTAGCTTTCGCCTCGCGAGCTTTTCGCGCGGTGGAGAGGCGAAGAACGAGGGAGAGAGAGGGAGAGAAAGAAAAAGAAAGGGGCCGAAAGCAAAGCGGAGCCCCGTTGGCGCGTGCCCTATTCATCCGGGCCTCGCGCGCGGCGCTACTTTCTCTCGCCCCTGCGTCCTTCCACTCCTCTTTTGGCGCGCGCGCAAGCCTCGGCCGGGGCTAGGGTAGCTGCCCCTCCGAAAAGCCCACCGTGTGCCTCTCTCCTTCTCCGTGCCCGCGCCACCGGCCGGTCTCTCCT
Organism: Eurytoma adleriae; assembly: GCA_900480045.1. Taxonomy (NCBI): domain Eukaryota; kingdom Metazoa; phylum Arthropoda; class Insecta; order Hymenoptera; family Eurytomidae; genus Eurytoma; species Eurytoma adleriae. Next base: position 16,978 of record UXGC01000133.1, read on the forward strand.
TCGCTTCCGGCTCCCCTTGGCCGCGCGCACTCTTTCGATCTTTTATATGCCCCGACCACCGCGAGGCGCGCGCGTAATTTTACGCCGGAGCGTATCTCTCCCTGGGGTGCACCGAGATTCGGGCTAACAGGAGAAGTTCGCTATTTATAGACGCGGATAGAATAGGGAGTACAAGTGCGTCGGAGAAACGCTAAGAGCGATGTCGTTGACCGATGGGTTTGTTTGATTTTTTCAGGAAAAGAATGACGAGCCCAAGAAACAGAAGAAGGAGGAGAACGGTGACGGTGAGGTAGAGGAGGACGACGTCGACGACGTCGAAGGCGAAGAGGACGACGGCGAGGACGTTGAAGGAGAGGAGGAGGAGGAAGACGAGGAAGATATTCCAGAAGGAGAAGACGACCTTGATGAAGGTGAAGGTTTGTATTAATTACTAAAAAAAAAAGAAAAGAAGTCTAAAAAATTAAAAAGAAAGTACAGAAAAAAAGAGAAATATTTAAAGAGAATTTATAATTAATAGTTGAGAAACAATTGAGAAGGATCGATGCATGAGAAATGATGTGATAAAATTAAATAATAAAATTTGTAACGCTGGATTGACGTTTGCTTTACAGACGACGAGGAGGAGGATGAGGCAGCCGATCCAGAGGAAGGAGTGGACGAGGACGAAGACGACGCATAATGAAGGAACGGAGAGCCCCGTGTAAGTAAGAAGGGAGGCGGAGGAGCCCGACTGCGTGCCCGCAACCTCGTCGTCGTCGTGGTCGTCGTCGTTCGTCGGCACTCTTATCGAGCAAAGCACTTACTCTCATATTGAGTGGTTTGGTAGCACAGACCAACGTTGTTGACGACACCTGTCGGATGAATCCTCCCGATCTCTGCAAACCTAAAAACAACAAAGCAACAGCAACAACAGCAAACGAGCGTCGTTGACACCTTGCCGGAGTTGCGTCGGGCCGACACGCAAGAGACACAAACTTTCATCCCTCCCCGCCCAGCAATGTAACGCGCCTATATTAGATGAACTTTTATTCGAAATTCGTATAAGTCGTGATTACCTTTGTAACTCCCTCCCTCCCCTCGTTAAACTTATGGACATAAGCTACGTCGGTCTCGGCGCCCACGCAATTCTGGCCTCCTAGCCTTCACCAAATACTTGCTAGGTCGTTTGACGGATAAAGAAAAAGATAAGTTCGCCCCTTCCTCTGTAAGACAGAAAGATTAAGGAATACGTTAAGGTCCTTCAGGTCGCTATTTACATTTACTTTGTAAGTCTACTTGTAACTTTCTTCGGAACTTGGACGAGAGCTGCGTTCAAGGATGTTAATTTTTATTTCACAAAAACCAGCAGCAACCGTAACAAAAAACAAGCAGATATCCGTATAGTAAAATGAAAAAAAAGTTTTAAGCAAACAGCAATGCATATTTACCCTCGTCATCTTGTATGTCTATATTTCACACACACTCAAGTATGTGAATTGAACACGTCGAACTTACTTTTTTGGATCGTTTCCTGCATTTCTCTCGACTCTCCGTCTATGGCGGATCTATTGTTTTCTTTTTGTCCAAGCCAACTCGTCGAACGCAACTTGAAAAAAAAATCTGGTATTTGCCGTCATCTGGCTTTTCTTCGCGGGACAGTTTTATAATGAAAACTTATTTAAGATGTAAGGAAAAAAAGCTCTATTGTATTTAAATAGTGTAAAATGGACATTTGTGGGTGATGATTTTTTTTTTACATTTGAAAATCAATTTTGCGTTTGTAGTTCAACGAATGTCTCTCACCTAGTGCGCGCGTGACTGAGTTTTTCCTTTTTTTTTCTCAAAAAAAGTCGTTCTTATCTTCTCTTTCCGTTTATTGTCAATTGTCGGTCAATCGACAAAATGGTATGTGTAATTAAATGAAAAAAAATCATGAGAAAGCTGACACGCGCGAATAGCAAATAAATTTAATAATCGAGGTGAAACGCCGGCAGACAGGTAGGCAAAATGGTGCAGGCACGTACAACCTAAAGATTTGTCAAACAGCTACAGTCGTTCAATGATAAATTGTGTTGAAAGAGATTTAAATAAATTGATTGAAATGCAAAACTTTGGTACTATTGAAGTTGCGCTCACCTGTCTGCTGACCACCAATTGAATGTTTTAAATGCGATGCTCGCGCCGGTTAGTGTGGATGAGTAATGTATGACTTTAACATTGCATAATAATTATACATAGCATGTATAAAGTTATGGAATAAGAAACAATTTTATTATTAAACGCTAATAATTGTAAACGTAAACGTAATTTGCGAAGAGATTGTTACACACTTTTAGACACTTGGGCATACTTCAGAATCGGGGGGAGAGGATTGATGATGCGTCGGCGAACTCGCAGCAGATGAATTTAATTATGCAATTTGTAGTAAAAGATTTAAACTGTATTTTGATGAGAGATAAGCGCGCTAACAAACGATCAGAGACTCCGTATTTAATGAATTTACCTTTGTTTTTCATTTATTTTTATTGTCACAAGACTACAAAGAAATAATGACTTCTTTCGATACGCCTATATTAACTTGTTAATTGTGATTGTAATACCCATCCATCAGTAAACGAAAGAGACGATTGGAATGTTCTATTGTATATTTTCTGACGAATTGCAATGTATAAAAAAATAACAGCGATGTTATGGACGTATGAAATTGTGTATTAAAATGTAATTTCAAGAAAAACAATGATTAATGAATGGAGTATGATAAAAAATGAAAATACAGATAAAAAAAAATATATGCGACGAAGTTCGAAGATCCCACGAGAACTCTCCCTGTTTCGAGCGTAATTTTCCAGTTGTAAGCGTATAAAACACGCACGTGTAATACGCGATCGAATTGTATACTTTTTATTTAAATGTGCGACAATTAAGAATATATAGAGCGCGCGCGACAACTTGAAATAAAGAACTGTGCGAGGTCCTTGATTAATTATTAATCGCTTTTTTTCATACTTTTTTTTTTAAAGAAGCAATCTAGTAACGTCCGCGCGCGCGCGACCGACGAATTTTTATTTTACCAAACGATCGCGATTGCGTCGCGCTTAGGAGCGCCCGATTGAATTTATATTTTTCTCCAATAGTACACTAATAAAAAGCACGATAAACTAAAGACACTAACGCGACTTGATTTCAATGGCGGAAACAAAGAATTTGAGGGAAAAAAAGCGAATGAAACGTGGAGAAACCGAGAGAAAAAAAAGTGCCGCCGAGCGAACGGTTCTCGCAGCGAGCAAGCGTCGCGCGGATTCCCTCGGCGGCACTTGGAGCCGACTGAATTGTTCTCCGAGTAATAAATACCACATAGGTAAGAGAATGTGACGACGCGAGGTCGCCCGCGCTCCTATCAGCGACGAGCACATAATCGCGCGACGCTAAAACGAAAATTCGTCCCGCCGTTTATATATATATATTCTCCTCTTCATGATTACCTCCTTTTTCGCACGGATTCTGGGCGATCGGTAATTGAACATTTATTAACAAAATGGAACATCAATTCAAACGAATTTATATACGCATCGGACACTGAACGATCAAAGACAATTATGGAGCTGAATAAATAAAAAAAAAAGGAAATTTTTTCAATAAAAAAAAATAAATAAATGAACCGAGACTATGAGATGAATTTTTTGCGAAAGCAGAAGAAAGTGGCAAATGAATAATGAAAAAAAAAAAAGAGAAAGGGTGATGAGACATTGCGGTTACGATACCATTGTACCATAGCTGCATAATTAAATAAAAGTAATGATAATTCGAACGCGAGAGGATATGTGTGTCCCACGTTTTAATGTACAAATATTTTCGAAGATGGTAGTTAAATAAAGCGCAGTTAGATCGGAAGACGAATCCATTCGTTCCCGTGAGTATAAACTATAGCTATTTGTTTCTTTATTTTGCTTTCATTCTACTTATTATTTTTGTCTTTTTTTTACGTAACGCAACATGACTTATTCCACTGTATCAAGCATGCGGTAGTCATCAAATTTTGTTAAGTTTCGAGTTAAAAAAAAATGAAATGAACAATCAGCAGAAATACGAGAATAAAGGAGGAATAAAAGAAAACAAGGCAAGTATTAACGGTAAATCCTTTCACATATCGGCTTCACCTTCGGTATTATATCAATGATTTTCTCAAAATGATGCCGGAGCTCGACGCGCGCACTGCCGGTGGCAGCAGCGCCGGTCTGATTACGTAATGCGCGAATGGGTAATACGAGGCGAGGTATACGTGTAACGTACGCGTACACCGGATTCGCTCGCGGTTTTCGCCCGCAAAGTGGATAAATCGCGAAAAACAAAGAACTGCAAGAGAAGCTCTCGAATCGGGAGGAGCGTAGATTAAAGACCGACTCCGTCAGCCCGATTCGTACACCCCCTATATTAGTGCCCCCCTTTTTTTTCTCCTCCGTCGGCCATCTAACGCCACGCCTTGAGCGATATTGTCGCCGCGCAGCTATACCCACCCACACGTGCGCACCACGAATATCCGGTCTTGAGAGACTATTGCCTTCTTTTTAGATTTTTATAAGGCGTTTTCTGGCTTTATTTTTAATTTTTGCCCGGTGGAAAATGAGCGGTGATTCAATAATTTTTTCCCGTTTTAGAAGGAGGAAAGGTGGGTGGGCTATTACAGTGGTGCGCTCGGAGTTTATTCGGGGAGGGGAAATAAATAGAATTATCGATCGACTGGTGAGAATATGAAAATTGAGAGGGGCATATGGGGCTATTTTTAGTGCAGTTTACTTATCGAGTTCGAACGGAATATTTAATTTATTGATTATTTAAGGACAGTTGTATTTTTAATTGCACTATTTTATGCGAGAAGTAGTAAGACTATAATGTTAGTAACAGCTGTTACTGTTATTTATTAATGAAAATTTTACAATTTATAAAATAACTTTATCAGAACATAATTATAAGGATAATTTTAAATTATTTGTATTAATTTGTAGACAAACTCAAGACTTTTTTAAATAAGAAGGAATTAAAATTACTTTTTCAATATAATTTGATCTTACTTATATCATAAAATATTTTCAAAAATTTTTAAGCGATAGATACTCTTTTGTTTACCGATAAATATAAACTAATAGTTGCTTTAAATTTGTTTAAAAAGAATGGATATTACGAAACAGTTTTTCATATAGGCAGTATAGACAATGTCCGCGCGTGTATCGATTTCCTTTGAAAACGGTTCTCATTCAGCAGTAGAATGAGCAACGAGAATAATTTATTGTGATTATTTACAAAATTTTAATTTTGATAAAATAAACAGAAATCTGACTTTGACCTTAGTGAAATTTTTTATATCATAATTACACTTTGATGATTAATAATAAATTACATCAATGACATTTAAGCTAAAAATACATGTTGATCATAATTTACATATAAACAAATCTGAAAGAGTGTCTTGTAAAAAAACAACATAGATTTTCGTCTAACATTTGTAAAGTAATAAAAATGAGAATAAATTTTAAAAGGATATTTTGATAATCTCTACCTTTTAACGCTATTAAAGATTATTACAGAATTTCGTAGTTGCATTCAATTATTGGGAATTGAATAATTTTCATGATGCAATAAGCGCATCGTCGGTTCAATATACTACGTAACGTACTGAAGAGTAAAAGTTGGATTGCAGTTTTCGATTAGCAAACGCATTTGGGTGAAATCATTTTGTATAATAAAGTCAATAAAGTCTGCCAAAATAAGTTAGCAAAATTTTAATTCGGAAATAAGTAGATGACAGTAATTTTAAAAATATGTAGAAATTTATTGTTTTATTGTAATCTTGTGATAAAATACGTACGGTCGGCGAAAATAAAAGGAACATGGTTGTGCTACTTTATGAGTATTTGAAATATGGTTGAAGTTAAAATAGAATTTTCGTATTAAACGTTTGTTATTTTCTAGGCTGAATGGAGAACAAAAGTACAAAGTTTGTGGACGAGTTTTTATTTGTCATAACAAATAATAATTCTTTCATTTCTGTAAAAAGTTAGAAGAATAGATCTTAAAATGTTAAGATGTTAACGATTAAAATGTTAACAATTCTCTTTATTTGTCGTCAAGGACAAAGGTTTCCTCTTTTACGAAAAATTCTACAACTTCCTCATCCATATTCTTGGTATCTGAATCCAAATCATCTGTATCAATATCTGAAAAAGAGAAAAAAAAATAGTTAAGTAATAGTATAAAATAACAGAACTTTCTACTTAGTTCTTTAATAATAATATTATGATTATTTTGCGATGCATCTATTTTTTGAAAAATTTACTAAAATCCTAATTAATATTCTAAGAAACTATTGCAATTTTTCTAATAAAAAAGCCTGTAAATTCACTATTTTCGTGCAGGAAATAAAAAACTGTTTTCACTTACTTTGACGCAATTGCAGTCGTTCTTTCTTCTGCTTTTTCCATACTTCAATACGTTCTGCACGATAAGCTTCAAATTCTTTCATCAATGAACAACGCTTATCAATTAATTCCTACAAAAAAAGAAAAAATTTAATCATAGAATTCTTATTTTGCTCTTAGTTTTATTACGAAAAATAAAATTTACCTTAGAAGCACGCGTAAGTCGAAGGCGATCCTTGCTTTCGAATTGAGACGAATACTTCTTAAGGTTTTTCCTGATTTCCTTGATTTGCTCAGGTGTAAGTAGAGTTGGCGGTCTCGGACGCCACGAGAACTGATAGAATTGATTAATGTTCACCCTCTTTAGAATCCTACCCTGGAACGACCAGAGCCAGTAGCCGTTATCGACGCTCGTTTTCCAGCTCGATACTGATGTTACAACGTAACTATGGAAAACAAAACATACGTGAATTATGGTAATAATATTCAAAATAAAAGTAAACAGAAAAATGTTTATAATAAAATAATAAGAAAGGTGTATTAGTAATTCTTACCGGCCAGTTGGATCCCATTCGACATCAGTGGTTTGATAATGGTCAGTTAAATTCATGATCGTGAAGTCATTCGTATCAATGAATTCAAGAGCACCAGACATATTGTTAAGACCAGCTAAGACAATAAACTGACCAGACGGTGACCAGAACAGATGATTGCACGCTTTTTTATCCATTTTTTCTAAAATTCAAATACAAGAATTAGAATATTTTATGCTTTTAACTGAGATATAACTATAAAAAATACTTACTGAGAAGCGCTGGTCCATGTCCACAGCGCACTTCGTAAAAACTAACATTTACAGTGGGAATTTCGCCGTGAATAATGGCGAACTTATTGCCTACTGGTTCCCAAGCAAAAGAGTGAATGGGTTCTTTAATTTCTAAACTATCGACGGGAATAAGTTTTTCGCGCATGTGGAAAAGTTCAAAATTGTAAGTCATGCCCGCGAAGTGCTGACCGGTTTGGAATTTAAGAGTTTCCTAGAAAATATAATTTTATATTAGAGGCCAAAGAAAAATATATTTATTTGAAAAAAGATCTAGAATTAAAATAATTTAAGCGATTACGTTCAAATTAAAATAGGTAAAAAATAAATTTAGTTACCGTGTATTTTTGTTCCGTTTTTTCCTTCTTTTTAGCAAAACGATCGACCTTCACACATAAATAATCACCAGTTTTTTGCCAGTAAATTTTGCAATCAGCTACATTGAAGAGATTGTTCTTACGAATTTCATTACGGCTGTCAAAATAATTCACATATTGATATATTGATTTATTGAAAGATAACATAGTTTGATCTTTTGTATAAAAATTGTTTATATATACCTGGGTATTTCCATAAGCGTTACTCTGGCCGGCACATCTTTATCTTCGGGAACCCAGAAAGCAATGACGTTATCAGTAGGTGACCAACTGAAATCCCTAATTCCCGGTATTTTGATACTCTTTTTATCCAACAGACCGAAAGACTGAAATAAAAAATTTTGCATTTTAATGTATTTATCCTTTTTACAAATAGTCAAATTGATACTCTTAAAAATGATTACTTACAGGAGTTTCGTAAACACTGAGAACATCTTCACCCATGTAAGCTACGTATTTGTCGTTGTGAGACCAACGGAAAATTGGCCATACGTTCGCACCCTCCGGAAAAAATGTACGTTTTTCTTGACCAGTTAGGATATCCCACATGATCAATTTCCTTTCGTTGCTTTCACCGCGAGGTGAAAATGTGACCATGTATCGTTCATTCGGTGAGAAGTCGATACATTCGACTCCTTTCTGGAGGAATTTAACTTGTTGAGTAAACTGCGGTCCACCCCACAGGGCGACACCGAGTTTGTGGAACGTGGCCAGGTATGTACCCAGAGGTGACCATTTTACGTATGTTTCCGTCCAACGCTGTAAATAAACACAGTGTTTGATATGCATTTTCTTTAAAACTATTTAAAAACAATAAAGATTAATCAGCCTCAATTCAGATTTTATACAAAATTTAAATACTAATAAACTGTATAGCTTAATTCTTACATTTATTTTTTTGTTTATACATTATAAGACTTTATATTTTAATATAAAAAGGTAAAAAAAAAATTTTTTTAATTATTACTTACTGGACGATCTTCAACCATAACAGGCTCTGGTTGGCTATTTTGCCAAACCTGAACAGTGGTAGATCCTGGATTGCCAGAAAGAAGACAAAATTGGTCATACGCATCTGGATCCAGTAAATAACTGTGTAAATCTGTAGCAGCTTTGAAAGGTTGAGGTTTCGGTGGCTCCCAGTTTTCAGAAATATTCTCAAACTTCTTAAAATCGGTAAATAGATTAACTTTGAATGTGTGAACTTTATCAATCTTGTAATTATTTCCTTGCTTAACAGCTTGGAGGGCACTTGCTGGTTCCTTGTATTCAAAAAATACATATCTAAAAAATAATAGATTATATAGATGATGGTTTGCAAAGAATGTGAAATCAATGAAATATATCTGTAGAATCATTACCCTTTTGTATTTCCATTTTCATCTACAGGATAATATTTGTTAACTATTGTACCATATTTTCCATAAATTTTCTCAATTACAGACTGCAATTTTTCTAATCGTTTGGGTTCAACAATTGGAACTCCATCTATAACAATTAAGGATTCAACGCCGTCTGTCTCTGAAGGCTTTGTCTCCAGAATATCTCCCAAGAGTTCTGAAAAATAAATAATCATATTCTTTGTAAAAAAAGTTGCTGTGAATTGTATTTAAATGCATAGAATAATATTGCTATAAAAGTATTGCCATCATTACTGTTTTTACGTCATTTAGATAAACAAATATAATAATTAATTTATCAAAAAAGTCTTCCATAATTTGCATATTCTCCCGAGCAGAACCCCCCTCGATTTTTAACGAAAAATATAAGGACGTTATACACATCGTCAACGACAGCCACAGGTGAAACACTCGACGTAGCACTGCAGCAGAACGTCACGCTTACCCCTGTAAACCCCCGCGGCATTTTGAGGTTAGGACTTAACCTAACCACACGCGCCGCGCGAAAACGTAAACACGCCCGGGGAACTCGCACCCCCGCGCGAAAAATCGCGCGGAACTCTCGACAAAAATGGAGGGCCGCGAGGCGGGACCGCGCCCGGACAGCCGTGACGCGACGAACGTCCGGAACCGGCCATATGCATCTCGCGTGCTCGCGAGCGTCCGCGGGACGCGTGGAAGCCCGCGACGCCTCGGCTTCCCAGCGGCGACTCACCCTCCTCGTCGATCTCGTCGACGGAGTCCTCCGGGTCGCTGAAGTCGGGCTCCTCCTCGCCGTTGGCTGCATCCTCGCTATTCTTGCCGCTATCCTCGTTTTGCTGGGCCTTTTCGGCCGCGGATTTCTTCGCCATGTTGCGAACAGCTCCGCCGGAGGGAAAGAGGGAAAGCCGCGGCCGCCGCGCGGCAAGTGAGAGCAGAAGACGCCAGGCCCGCCTTGCCGCGCCGACAGTGCAGCCTTCTGGTAGAACGTCGAACTGACAGTACTTGTCCGGCAAAGGGCGAATCTATTCCCGATATTTGATGGTAAACTCGCATTTTTCTATTATCTGATATGCACCTGGTCGCATTAGGGGATGCTGAGTGTAACGTGTAGATTTTCCGAAAGTAGCGAACGACGGTGCCCGCGAAAATTCAAATTTTGTTGTTAAAAAGTGAGTTCTGTTCTGTGACGTTTATTATTAAAATATTTGTTGAATCAGTTATCTTGGAGAATCTGTATTGTATGAAGTATGTACTTGAATGAAAAAATACTCCGAAATTTAAAGTTCCACAATTTTATGTTTGTATGCAGTAATATTGTAAGATTTCGATTATGTCTATATAGTTTTAAAAAGTTTCAAGTTATATTTTTAAATTCAAATTAAATCTCGTCAGAAAATACAGCAAATTAAGGTAAATATAATTAAAATATTATTGAGGAAAGAAATAATACTAATTCATGAATAAAAATAATAATAATAATATTGCAATATTCGGACGTCTACAAAGCTTCATCTATTGATATGATCAATAAATATTAAATACATATTCTCATATTTACAATAATAAAAAAGTACAATAATACAGCTGTATGCCGTCAATAAAAAATATGTACAATAATTAACTTTTTTTAAAAGTTTAATACATGCGATCACATTATAAAGTCTATAGATTTTATCGAAAAAATTATTTTTAAAGTTTTTTGTTACGTATGTACAGTTTATTTTTTTTAGTCCTCGTTAAGGAAAGTCATTGTACTGCTGGTTTGATCAGTGCCAAGTTTTCGAAGTGGGGCAAAGCGGGTCGAATTCGTCCAAAGTTTCTCTTTGATGAATTTTATGCCACATATTTTCTTGATTAAAAGATTGCATTGGCGTTCCGTAAGTTCCGTTATTCATTGGATAATTTCCACTGTTTTAAAAAAAGTTATAGAAAAAATTAAAACTTTATTCACATAATTATTATTCTGTGCATATTACCTGGGTCCATTGAAATTATTATCAACGCACATTTGCGGAATGTTTGCTTGTTGTGCTAAAAGATATTGACAATTGTTGGGCATGAAGGGTTGCTTACTCATCACGTTATTCATTGCGGTGCTCCATTGATTTCCATTTGTATTCACAGCTGAAAATTACATTTATTTATAAAAAAAATTAAAATTAAATCTTAATGTTCGAAATTGCATTTGCCGTTTCTACAAACATTCTTCGGAAAAGATCGATGTATGTTATGTAAAATGTATTTATTTTTTACACTAACAAAAAAAAAACAGTTTTTAGAATTTCTTTTATTATGATTTACCGTATTGTAGATGTTCGCCTTGCATAACATCTTGAGGAATACCAACTGGTGGTTGTTCTCGCTGATTCCGAATGTTTGATAAAGTGTTCAAATCTCTTGGAAAATGTTGCGGTAAATGTTGAACATTCTGTAAATAACATGATTAATAAGTAATTTTATTTTATAAGCAATACTAAAGAAATTGCTTCTACTGTAATTACTTCTTTACCTCTACAAAGACCGGCGTATTAAATGAAGGTGTTCCTAGGTGGTTGTTATTGTTACCAATAAAATTATTGTGGTTCTGCATTGCAGCAATGGAGTTTGTAGTATCTAAAAGTTATTAAAAAATGATTATTGTATTCTTTTAAAAGAAAATAGTTAGGGAACTACTTTCATTGAAAAAAAACTTACTTGGCATTGAATTCGGTATTATGTACTTTATTTCTGGTTCTTTCACAACTTCAGGTTCATTGTTGTTGTGTTTTGAATCATCTAATTCTTGCAATAATTCATGAATCCAGTCGTCTGTATTTAAAAAATGAAAAACAGTTTATTTGAAGTGGAAGTGTTCTATAATAATTTAAATAAATAAAACATAATATATTACCAGAAGTAAGAGTATTCGAATAATTCAAGTTTTCCGGTTCACCTTCTGGTCCATTGTCATTTTCTGCTGAAATAAATAAGGTATAAATAAGATTCTTAATTTCTTATTCAATTCCTTTAAAAGAAAATAATTTAAAAAATGGTACTTACCATCATGAAGGTTATTTACAATAGTCTTATTTTTCGGAACAGTATCCTTAGTAGGGGGTGCAAACGGGTCAGAGTATTCATACGCATTGGCAGACAAATCGGTAATACTTTGCAATTCTCTATTTGAATTAACAAACACAAAAATTAATTTGATTAGTATATAAAAAATAATCATTTCAGAAAATTTAATTTGTACAGTGTTCTACTTTCTTATTTTATTACGTTTTATCTTCTCGTGCTGGTAAATTATAAGCTTTGCAGGAATCCATATTTTTCGGCAAAACTTTATCTACATCTAAAAGAAAAAAATTATTGGAAGCTTTACAAATTATAGATTTTTATTGTCGACTCTTAAAAAATGCGCGCTTCAACTTACTTTGTACGAGTACTTCCTGCAGTGTTTCACATGGTGATTCCGTATAGTCATCCCTTTTTCTTTTTAAAGGATTTATCTTTCCTGTAAAAACAACATTCCAATATCACAATCTTTTCAACAAACTTCAACTATCCTCCTTAATCACCTTTACCTTACCTGGTAAATACGTATAAGTAACTGAATCGCTGACATCCCCATTCGTGATTTTCCGTAGTAGAATTTTTACTTCAACCGGTTCTGTTATACCTTCATCCTCGTACGGTGGCGTTTTAATGACAATTGCCGCCTAAAACGATTATTGGTTTTTTCGTTCAATGTAAACAATCAATTAAATAATGTAATTTGTATAGATATATTTAAAACAAACGAACCCTTTTAAAGACACCCAGTTTATGGAATTCAGCTATCTCTTCCCAGTTACTTTCTGCCCGATAAAACAGCACGTCAACATCGTCTTTATCCACTCGCTCGCACAGTATGCCCAGTTCATCGCCACCAGTCACGGGGCCTTCTTTGCGAGTGATGAACACTATTTCGGGCTCGGATTTGCTTCCTGAAAAATAGATAAAATTTGTTACAAATTATCTCCTCGAATGCTTTTAAACTAAACGATTGTTTGCTGGTAAAAATAGACAATTTCTAAACACTTCCGCGGCCACTTTTTGCCTCTAAAAAACGTTTTTGTAAAATAAAAGCCGAGGGATAAAGCAGCTGAAAAGCGTTTATAAATTGGCCAATATTTTCTAGGCTTGGTCGGTTCCTTACTTCGATCGTAAATTGGATCGGTGATGGCGGGCTGCAAGGGCACGTCGTAGACACCCGGTGTATTTCCTTCTATAAAAACTTGGAAGCACAGTCTCACACTGTACATGTCGATGCAGTTAGGACGCTTCGCGTGATCAAATCCAGCTACAACGAACATAACAAGTTCATAAACAATAGCTGTTAAAAATTTATATTCTTTCTTCATTGCTCGCTACTTACTCTTGAACGGGTCTACCCCCAATTTTTCCCTGACCGCCAGCGATCTCGCTACCTGCTTCTTCTTAACGCACTGTATGCTAAGATTTTCAAAGCACACCGCCGGTCCCGTGTCTTCCAATTCGAACTCGCAGATGCCGTCGGCCACTTTTATTTTGCCAAGGATATTGTGCGGGTGCGGCCGGTGCGGCGGTTCCTTTGTGACGCACGACACCACTATGCGCACTGGCTTTTTCCAATTGAGTATCTGCAAAGCGAGTAAAAAGAATACTTGAAACGTGAACTACGTTATAATTTACAAAAAGAACTTTTGCCAACAAACTGAAACCTACTTTGATGGTGGGAAAAGTTTTTCTTAAACCGTTACTGCTCACTCCTATGATTGGCGCGGCGTATTTTTTCTCGCACTCGTAGCGAAACCTTAGACCTTTGCTCGCAGGCTGTTCGACGATTATCACTTTTGGTTTCCCATCGTTCGCTTTACCATTAGCGTTGTTCACCTTGTTGACGCGCGAAGACATCTTTCGTTAATTCGCTTTAATAGATCAGCTGCAAACAGCCGCAATAAACGCGTGCTAGTCGTCACGAATCCTATATTAGAATTCTACAAACGCAGAAAAGAGAAATTGATTTAGTCGCTTTTTAACATTGATTGTTTAATTCTAAAAAGGAACTGTGGATCGTGCTTCGTTTCATTGTACGCAAAGAAATAACTGTTACCTTTGAATTTGATCTCACAAAAACATTATTATTTCCTTAACAATACATTGTATTATTTAACAATAATTGTTAAATAATAGTAAATAAACCTAATAGATAAAAGAATACTTACATTCACTTTGGATAATTGTGAAGCACTTGCAAAGGAAACGCATATAAACTTCTCTCTGCAAATACGTCAGCTGTCCCGCGTAAACAAGCAATTAAGTTTACGCTTGCGGAGCAGAACGCAGACTGGCGTCTTCGTAAAGGTCCCCCCGAATATATTCAATGTTTCCTTGCATGTCTTCAACCATACCGATCTCCTCCAGTAAGGAAAATTTGCCAGGTTCTAATGACGTTTTAATAGAGGTCCCCCCAAGATCGTTACCTGTCTTCAACCATACCGCTCTCCCCTAGTAGCGAGAATTTGCCTGTTCTAATGACGAGCCGCATTTTTAATGAAATTATCTAATTATGTATAAGTAACTAATAATAAATAGAGTTATTATCAGTAAAACTATAAGTACCATAATTCTTGCATAGACCTTAAGGTATAGAAATTGAAATTTCAGGTTTATAATTATCTGTAATAATTATAATAACGGATTGTAAATGTAATTGACTCTTTATTGCCTTAGTGTAATGTGCTATCAGGATTAGAAATTAATAGCCGTAATTTATTAATATATTTTATTTCATACTTCTTATGTTCTTAATTAAAACATACAAATTAACACGATTTTATTAATTTTGTTCGGATCAGAAATTTCTCTATATTTGTATATCATAAAATACGTTAAAATTCATCTTTCGCGTTCCATAAAATAATCTTTCTTTACCATAAGAATAAAAAAATATCATTGTTTACTTTGTTTATATACGTAAAATTTCACTTACAGATACGTAGAGTACATTTAAAAGATTAAAAAAATATTGCGTGTACAAATAAAAATATGTACATTCACACAATTGTACTGTGTATTTATATATAAATTTTTATGTGGACTTTAATATTATATTTATAAACGTGACTTACGATTTTCTCTATTGCATTGAGGCGCTTTCTGACACATCAGACTTGATTGAAATTCGTTGTGTGAATTCTTATTACATTGTACTATTTTAAGAAGGCGTTGCAGTAACAATAATTAATGGTAAAAATGCTGTAAAATTACATATTACAATTCACTTGATAATATGGCTATATCACAAATTCAACAAATGTTCAAAGTTCAAAACAAATCTATAAGCTTGGCCGTTGCCGTATCTACTGTGACTCATCGTAATTCTTATTTTACTTACGTAAAAGTTGGTACCGTTTTGAGCAATCGGAAGACAAAAAAGATAAAAAAAGACACGCAGAGTAGATCACAAAAAATCATGTAAAAGTAAGGAATATAAAGAATTGTAATAAACGTCTAAAACATCACAAACATGTGTATATAAACACGACGATAACATGTAAACTCTACATGCTACTCTATTTTTCTTCGTTATAAAACCTTAGCGTACGATTTAGCACTAAACCTTTAACAGATTATAAAAGTCAAAAAACTCGAGCTTGAGTAAAGCAAAGTCTGCTTGTTCATTGTAATAAAATCACTCAGATCTTATAAGCGGCGAGTCGCATTTGAAATTTCCTTTGAAAGAACACGGCTCTATAAAGCTAAAAAGTTTCCTTTTAATAGTACCTTGGTTCACTAAGCCGCGGGTCAAACTAAAAAGAAAAACACAGAGAAGATTAGCCGCTCCATGTCTTGTAATCTATGCGAATTGCACCGAACTCGTAAGTGATGTATTTTTTTCTCGTCATCACAGGATTCTCGACACAAACCGAAAAAGTTCCTTTGAATAGTGCTAGTCGGTGATGGTTTTGAGTATAAAAGTTATAGCATAGCCAGAAACGAGGAATATCTTTGCCAACAATTCTTGATCTTCAAAGCTTAATTGTACTTGAATCGTTCACCGGTGTTTTTACTTTCGTTGCTTTTCTTGTGAAGGTGGAGCACTACTGAAATTTGAAAATAATTTCACACTCATTTTTTATGCATTAAAATTGAGTAGGTGGTTTTTGTTAAAAAAAAAAAAATTTTTATTCTATAACCAAAGTAGGTAAAAATTCACCTTAATTTCCGTCATCTCTCGTTGGCTTATAAAGATTGTTCAATGAACAAAGATCTTGGATTGTGTTTCTAGCAAGTCTGGTAAAACTGTCGGTCATTCCGGTCTCTTCTGTATTTGTACCCGCAGCTACTTCTCCATTGGTTGCTTCCTATAAAATATTTAACGTGTAATTAAATAAACGACTTTTAAAAATTTAATTCATAAAATACAAAGCGAAGAAACCGTACTCTAACAATGTCGGAAATGTTGAGAGAGTTCAAGTCTACACCGTCGAATGCAGAAAAATTTAAATCGAATTCACCAGTAGGGGCTGGGGGTTCGTCAAGGACATTCCCGATATTAATGGCATTTCCAATAGCATTAGATATAATACCTGAAAATTAAATTTAGTATTTTAGTAAAATTTCAATGAACTGAACTGTCAAAAACTGTTAAAAATGCTTCGCTTACTTCCACCTCCTTGAAAATTGTTGATTGGCTCATTTGTTAATCCATTTCCAAGCATAGGATCCTGGTGCAACTGTGGAGATGGCGAGCCTTGTGGTATTATAATTGGTTGCAATTGTGATGCTATATTTTGAACCTGCTGTACTTGTTGTACTGGAGGTAAATTGTATATGGGGCAATCCATAGGAGATGGCGTACGCCCTGGTGAATACATGTGTCTGTAAAAATAAATATAAATAAATATCATTCTTCCTTTTATTTTTAAACCAATTACCTATTTCAAGTATTTTTTACGTACTGTGGTACACCCATTTGAGTTGGCTGAAGAGTATTTCCTTGGAACATGGTGGGTGAAACTGATGCAGCAGGCCCTCCAAACGGTGAAATCCTGTCCATTGGCTCAGCTTTGACATTGAAATTGAAATTGTACGGCTGTTGAGGTAGCTGATTCAACAGTCCAGGTTGCTGTTTGTGTTCTGCAAATATCAAATTCATGAAAATCATATTTTACTACAGCAGTTGAATGCACATACATAAACTACAGAAAAAAAATGAAATACATTGAAACGGACAATGAAAGTAAATCATGCTCTAAAAGCTTCATATAATGATGAGGTTCAAGTCATGCAAAGTTTAGTAAAATAATGAAAAGCATTAGTTATAATATAAACTATAATATACATCTACCTGACAAGCATCAATAATTTTAATACAATTAATTAGTGTTAAATTAATGTAAGCTTTGTAGCAATTGTGGGAAGACAGCCGAAAACAAGTTTTTAGGGTTTGAAGAAACTCAAACTTTCTCAGCATTAATTTTTCTCTTTTAAAATAAAGCACGAAAACCACACGATTGCATCATACCTGAAGATCCGAATATGCGACATGATGAATCTGAAATTATAGTCGTTCGAAAAAATGAAAAAAAAATTCAAAATAATTAACCAGTAAGGGAGACTGTTGACGTATCAATAAAAGAAAAACATTAGACTGTGTATATTATATACATATATTATTTCAATAATTGTTCAATACAATTTTTCATATATAATTTTCTCTTTGTATCGTTAAAAATCATCGACATGTTTTCATTCACGTTCAAAAAAACTGTCTATTAAAATATTGCACATCTGCACTTCGGTATATTGCAATGCTGTTTTCGTTCATCGTCACCAATATATATATTTTACTTTTTCGTTTTCAAAAGAAAAAGCACACGAAGTCGAGGTCATTCGTAAAGGCACTCGATTTCGTCACAAGGCAAAAGTATTTTTTTTTTTAATGTGTCTCAAATGTGACAAGTTTCTTCGTATTGTATGTATACGAATATAAAGTAATGTTTCTTTGGTCTTGAAAAAGTAGCTTGAGCTCTCTTTCACGACAATTATACAAAGTTTTTATAAAAATGCATCTTTTTCTTAGAAAAGTACAAAATGTATGAGAGCCATTGCATGCTGTAGCATGAAAAGTGTCACAGAAATAATTGTGTTCGGCTTTAATTTGCGCTTCCGACAAAGTGTATATCCAAATTACGGTACTCCGTACAAATCCCTCGCACCAGTACACTACTTGTATATACTAATCTCATAATGCACAATGTTAACACTTTTTCAACGTACACTGTGTACACGAGAATCAACGTCGAATCAAAGTCTTTAAGTTATAGTAAACATAATACATACAATGATTTAATGATGAATAAATTGTTACTTAAAGTTTGTAATTTAAATTATAAAATGTATGAAAAAATTAAATAAATCATTAAATTACGATATTGAATTTATTATACAGAATGAAAAAAGCTTGTTGTTAGTACACAGACGATTGATGCTGAACTTACCTTGAACTGACTTTAAGTTTCATGAAGTAAGGTAAGTTAAAAAGGGAAAGCAATGGGACGTTGATTCTTGGACACAGTTAACAATATAATATTTAAAAAAAGTGCGATAAGATGAGACAAGGCGCTACCGACACCGCTTAACCCAATAAAAATGAAACATTCCATGTGTGTGTAAAGAGAAAAGCAGAAGGATGCTTTGAACATTGTACGAATACTCACGTTTCTCAGCCTCGGCCTGCACTTGCCTCAACATACAATTCGGGCTGTTATTGAATTTCTGTCGCTTTCGCCTTAAAGAATCGACCTCATCTACGGATGATGAAACGTTAACAAAAGTATTATTTCAGATTTAAATGGTATAATTTGCAAGGATTTCGCTTGATTAATTGTAAATTTCGTTGAAGACAAGACTAGATTGTAACTAATAATTTGAGTCATCGTTAATTATGTTTAATTAATTGAATTTTGATGAAAAATGTTATATATATAAATGCAGTGGAATCTCGTTAACTCGAATTGTTAGGGAACAAAATATTTTTCGAGTTAGCGAGGGAGGGAATAATGGAATTCGAATTATCTCTTTTACCTCTCCGCCTGCAATTTTCTAACTAAAATCGTGTGACTATATTGTATTTAACCTTGACAATTTGTGTGAGCGCACTTGCTGAAATGCCGAATTTTTTAGCGATTTCACACTTTAGCGTATAGTCTTCTTCTACTTTATTAATTAATTCAACTTTTTCCACAATACTTAGGAAGTTATTGATATTTTCGTTAGAGAAATTTTTTGAGTTATTGAGTTTTTCGAATTAACGAGGTTCGGGTTATCGAGATTCCACTGTCTCTGTAACTGATTAGGTATCGACTAGCCTTCTCTACACATTTACAAATTTTATAAAATTTATACAAGAGAGAATTTCTTACTTTATACCCGTCGGAACTTAAAAATTAATTAGTAATGTATATATTTTGCGAAAACACTCGAAAAAACAATCGCGGTTTCTGCTGGATTTCGTACTCCTATACGGTAAAATGCAAAGTAACAAAGTAAGGTCGGTTATTTGTTTAAACACGTAAGGACCTTGATCAAAACGTGTACAATAAATTTAAGATCATGATTGTAGTTGTCTATATAATCATTTTTAAATTTTCAAGAAAATTACTTTAAACTATGAATATATGATTTTCATAAAATTAAAGGTTGACTAGAGAGAGACTTTTGAGTATAATTAAAATTTTGGTAAAATAGGAAGCGCTAACAATTCGCAATATATTAAAGCTACAAAAATGCTCTTGAGATCGAAAACTTTCTATTTCTAATTTATTTTATTTCTAATTTTATTAGTTGATTTTGTGCCTCTTTTTGTACGTTACTTTCTTTTTTATAATATCAAAATAAATTTTTTTTAGTCGAAAAAATGCTTAAATTTCGATCTCAAGAGCGAAGACAATCTTTGGTAAACGAGCGTATAAAATTCTCGCAATAAAGCGTAATGCCCAAAAATGTTTAAGGAACAATTTTTTTTCATTGTGCTTCTTCTGCACACGCAATAGTTGCACAAAGCTAATTGCGACTCACAATTACAAAAGGGCATACAAGGATTCTTGATGCAATACGTGAACCCGATGAAAAAATATTAAATACCAAAGTGGTAACAAGACAAAAAAGTTTGATTCTGAGCTTTTAAATCAGTAAGATTTAAAATACAGAGGCCTATACTGTCAAAATACAAGTTTCTGCAGAATCAAGATTGGACAATCTTAGAATAATTGAAAATAATGCACTTCAGTTATTATTTCAATAAGTACCAAATGCCAATTTTTCCTTCCAATATTATCGTCGCAATTATGTAATCTGTAGATCAAAGTCTGCAATTCAACTTCCAATCTAAATTCAAAAACGTAGAAAAGGCAATAAACTTCAACGCTTTAGCGATTAACGCTAAACAACGCAAAAGTGTTAATCGCACGCAATAAATCTCACAGGCATTCTTGAAAGCAAGATAACTTTCGCGCGCGAGTTTCAAATGGCGACTATAGCTTGAAGCTCAGCCGGTCTCCTTGCCCTCCACGAGGATCTTGCCGCCCTCAACGGGGCTGTAATAAAACGACATCTCATCGAACTCAGAAGCAGTGGCGCGTGGTGCCATAGCCGTGTAGAGCGCGTAGTGCTCGGCCTCGGTGAGATCGACACCGTAAGGGGGTGTGACATCACCCGCGATCTCTTGGCTCTTCTGGCGTTCTTTGCCAAGACCAGGCAGACTGGTGGTCGAGGTTGCCAAAGCCACCTCTCGGCTCTCTTTCTTCGGTTTCTTAGAGAAGAGTTTGGAGAAGAGGCCACCGCGTGACTGTTTAGGCAACGTGCCACCCGCGGGCGGCGAAGGCAAGCCTTTCCGAGGGGGTTGCTCCAGTCCCTGCGACGAGGCGGCGCGCGGAAGCACTGGCATCGACGGCGTCTTGCGGATGCGCTTTGGAGGCAGCGGTGGTAGTGGCTCCTCCACCAATCCGTCGCGCTTGATGCGACTGGCGGGCGGTGGGGGTCGCGGCGGAGGCGTCGCTGACTCCTCTTCTAGCAGAGGTGGTCTCGCTACGGCGCGTGAAATCACCCACACGGGGTTCTTCATCGCCATTTGCAGGCTCGTATACGTGCGGTTGTCAGGCACGTCTGTGGTTGTCTCTGCGTGGCCGTTCGACTGCGCGAGTTTCACCTGCGTGTCCTCGTATATCTTGTCAAGCTCGCCCACCTCGTCCAGTAGTTCGTCGAGGCACTTCTCCGCGCCGAGCAGAAACGGCTCCGCGACGTCCTCGGGGCGACCTGCCTCCTGGCTCTTCTCCACCCACTTTCCAACCTCGACGTAGTCGAAGCAACCGACTTTCGCTTCCGTCTCGACGCCGTTCTTGCCAGGTACGATTGTGCTCGCGTCGTCTACCACATCGTTATTGTTCTCGAGGTCGACGCCCGAGAGCTGAATCGAGGGCTCGACGCGTGTCGGCAATTGGCTCGAGGAGTCGATACTCGCACGTGGCACGTTGTAGATGTCGTTAAGGACGCGGAGAGCCGAGAGCTTGCCGTAGGCGCGTCGCGCGTTCAGCAGTTCGTCGAGGCTGTCGCCGTTGACGTTGAACTCGTGGAAGTAGCGCGGCCGCGCGGGCAACCGTTCAGGGCACGGGTTTACGCGCTCGAGCGCCGCGGCCTTCTTACGGGCGAAGGCCTTCCGCAGTGACCAGAGCTGGCTGGACCTACCTAGTCCGATGGGCAGCAGCTGGAAGTCCAGTGGCTCGCTCGTCACACCGTCCGATGGCCGTCTCAGTTGCACGTACACGTCCACCGGCTTATCCACGTGCGTGTTCTTGTAGCTCGGCGTCCGGAAGGCTATCGCCACCTGATCAATAAATTCGTTTTAGTAATTCATCCTATTTTTTTTTCTCATAATAGTTTCTTTCATTCTAAGTTAATCTACGATTTAAGATAATACTGTGCGAGCGATAAATTTAATATATTTGTTTTTTAAAATAGTTTAGTCATGCTCTGCAATGTATTTATTTCATTCTTATTTTAAGAAACTTTGTTAACAAGTTTCTAATGCTTGTATGCAAAATTTATGAATCATTCTATTCATTTAAAATTTATTTTAAAAATGACTTTAAATGACAGTAAAAAATAATTTATGCACATTTTCAACTAATACGACGCGTTACCTGTTTGTGAACGTTCACCGGCTGGAATTCTGCTTTGGCTTCCCAGACTTCTTGACCGGTCTCCTTCGAAACTTCGAAAAATCTCACCTCGATGTCCTCTTTGGTGACCTTCTCGCAAAGTAAAACCATTTCCATTCCACCAGCTACTGAAGCGGTGCAGTGACTGAGCTTGCATATCGTAAGATCCGACATTGCCTCTGAGTGAAAATAAAAAAAAGTTAGGTTTTAGAAAATATATTATGTAGCACAAGAACACGCAATTTTTCAAATTTGACAATTTGAAAATTCCCACAAATAGAATTTGAAAAATCTAAGTTTAAATTTATTTCTTACTATTTTGTTATTTAACAAGGCGCATTTGTTCTTAAATTTTTTTTGTAATCTCAATGCGTGTAGAGTAAATTAATGAAATATGAAAATTTTTTTAGGTATTATATCTCATGCTATTGAAAAGGCAATCGATACTGGAAACGTCCTTGAAGAACTGCCAGTTTCTGCAGCGGATTTCGATTTGAAAAGATGCAAGGTTTACTTTTCCGAAATTTTTAAAATGATAAAAAAATATGGGCAATTCTAATTCATGGTTGATTCTGCTGATGAAATTGATTAATACTTGATTAACATTGAGTAAATTACTCGTGATCAGCAACACTTTTATTTGTGATAAAAGAATTGGATTTTAAAAAACCGATTCAGCCTTACTTTTATCATATATAGGTTCCGATACGACCGGATCTAACGCGTGATATCGTCCTTTTTGGCGAGAATCGAGAAATCCCTGAAAACACAGCCTCACAGCATTTAAGTCGATGCTGGTAGGTGTTTTTCTGTGGTCGAAGCCAGCTACAACAACGTAACATAAAACGATTAATCATTTTCGTAGTAAAAAAAAAAATCTTGCAATAAAACTCACTGTTGTATGGATCGACTTGCTCCGCTTGCCGTTTCAGCAGATGAGTTTCGATCTCTTTTCTCTTGACACACTGTATTCCAAGTTTGTCGAATACATACGTCATATTATCGGAGGTAATTTGAACTCTGCAAACGCCATTTTTGCAAACGTCTTTGCCGACGAGATTGTGTGGATGGGGCCGATAAGGTGGATCCTTCGTTACGCACGAAACGACCACAATTGCTCGCCCCTTGTAGCCTACGATCTGTTGAAAAGAAACAGTTGCATTATTAATAAATAAACCTATCTTACAAATGTTATAAATTTAAAAAGTAACCGCTGTCATAATAAGTAATTAGAACACATCAATTTGCTCAAACAATTGAAAAATACCCGTAAAACTGTAGTAAACGGTTTACTGTAATAGCAAATCGATAAGGTACGCAGCTCTACTTCATTTTTCACCCCACGGTACACTTTAGCTTCTCGGAAGCAGTCGGTCAATTTAAAAAAATCGATAGGTACTTCCATAAACTCACTCTGCAGCTCATGTTTACATTTATAACACCATATACTATCTCGAACAAGCGAACCCTTTAATTTTTTTCCACTGCAAAATACCGCTAACTTTAATCCAGTTGCGTACTTATCACTGTAAAATAATGATATGCGCGCAACTGTTTCAAAAAACAATTAAATATGTTCACTAATTCAAATTTCAAAATCAGCCTCATAAAACTTACGCGTATCGTAGGAAAAGTCTTGTTGTCCGGGGTGTAGTTGACGCCGGGTATGCTGCCGGCGGACCTGCCCTCGCACTCGTAGCGGAACCTGAGGGCCTTGCTCGCCGGCTGCTCGACGATCTCGAGGTAGGGCTTGGCCTTGCCGGCCGGCAGCGACTGCGACTGCGAGCGCGACCTCGTCTCCATGGGTGCGGCGGCGGGGTGGACGGCAGGCGGCGCGGCCATACCTGGCCCCGACGGCCTCATCTCCTCGTCCGCCGCGAGGTTCTGCTGGAGCACGTCCACTGCGAATGTCCAGGTGCAAAATTAGTTTTTCTTCGGTAAAAACGCAGCGCGGAGAGCCGCGCGCACGACGCAACGGTTGCGCAATCGCGGGAGGCTATAGCGGGCGCCGTGGCGCCCGCGATTACTGTAACCCGCGAGCGGGAACGCGCGGCACTTGTGCAACTTTAGCGAGGAATTCGCGGAGGAATGGAGTGCGAGAATGACGTGCGACTTTTATAGTTTTAGTTTACCTTTTCTTTTATTATTACTGTGACGGGGTTTGAATTTGTTTTGGTAACGATTGGTGGGGTAAAAAGGCGAAATTACTATGAACCTTTTTTGTTGAGATGTGTTGATTTGATTTTTATCACTGTTAAAGATCATTCTTTACTGCGTACAAATTGCAAGTTTTTTTTATAAAATTTAGGTGAATTTAATTTATAAAACATAATTTGTACAAGAATAATTATAAAGATTATGGTTATTCTTCTACTAAAATAGTGTGGCAAATTTCCTCAAGATTACAATTATCCCTAATTTTTGGTGATTTTCGCATAAATAGGAGAACATTCTATCAAGATATATCTGATAACTACACCGTTTATTCAATGATCGCAGATGAACAAGTTTAATTGCAATTTGCTTAAAGATTTTTTTCTCAATTTTCTATTATACACATACTTTAAAGCGTGTTTGTATACTTATAAATTGTATAAATTGTTTTAATTGATCGCACTAATGTATTCTATAGATTACATTTATAACAGATTTTTATGGAATTTCCGGTTCTGATAAAATATTAAAAAAACTATAATTTTTTATTAATTTACGTGTAATTATTTAGCACAAAATTCTGGATAATCTCTATCTTTAAAAAAAATTACATATTTAAAGTGTGCATTAAAGTTTGTTTAATAGATATTTGTGCAGTTACATCATCTAAGTGTTTTAAACTGGTTCTGTGTACAAAAAATGCAAGAAAGAATTTACGGTCAATATAAGACTTTTGAATCTTTTTTAGGAAATACCTAAACAAACAATTTTTTGACAGTATATGTATATATATGTATCTGCATCATCGCGATCGCAGCATAACATCGATTTCTTTTTACAAACACAGGTAATCATTTTAAGTGGCAAATGGAAAGTTGCATGAAAATAAACCAACATGCTTTGTATATCAAAAGTTTAATCGCACAAGTTATTACAAAAACAATGTTATTATAAAACCGGTACACCTCCTCTAGCGATGCAACTCAATCGATTTAAATAAGCGATAATGAAGTCGTTTATTTAAGTCTTTATCGGCAACATATATTGATAAAAATCGACGATTTCACTTGCACTTCGCCGAATCATTAGCATCGTCGGCAATCTAACGTAACTTTTTCGCGCTAGAGGTAAATAAAAAGATCTCGATCGCATTTATTTACGTTGCGTTGCGAAAATTTCAGCGGCTAGATTTTGTATATCGAAAGATGAAGCACACACTAAAATAAGCAGATGATTAACGCGCGCAATTTCACGTAACTTTGACTCGAATTCTGGCAATATCAAGTGTTTTCGCGTCTTATAAAGCTAGCAGAACGGTATTGCCGATACTCACGGACATCACTTATATTAAGACCAGTCCCATCGCTCATCATAGGTATGTCTTCCATGCCTCTCACTCGTGCGGGCAATCCTACGCCTTTATCGTGGCATCACTTCCTATAAAAAAAACAGAGGTACTTAATGATCGTCGAAGTTCCTTTTTTCACCAACTATATCGGTTAAATGTACGCTGGCACTTTGGGATTCTTTGTTTACAGTGACCTTAGAAGCACCACCTCTACGCCTAACAAGAGATTAATTGGTACACCGAACAGACGTAGCTACTTATCATCGAAATTAATGACCAAATTATCAATGTTTTTATCACGCCCGTCACGAGAATAGCTCCTCTCGATAAACATCGCTAGAAAATGCAGCAGGTGCACTAGCGGCACTAAAGCGTTTTCGCGCGCATCCAAATGGATCCCCCGTGCGAAGCATCGAGGGAGTCCCGCTCCAAAAGCGATCCATCATACACGCCACCTGTTGCCAATTGAAAAAGCGTAAAATACCGCTCTCCGCACCACAACACAATCCTCGCGCGTGTATCGTTTCGCAAGCGGGATCCGCGGGATGCGCACTACGCGACGCCCGTGCGCACCAACACTCGCGCGAAAAAAACCCACGCAGACACCCCGGCGCGCGCGAAAAAACAGCTGTTGTCATCCCGGAGAAACCCGATCAATCGGAGAGCCTGGAGATAGTCGGCACGCAGACGCGCGCGCGCGCTCCTCGGCCCATTATTTCGGTCGACGAGCCTCTCTCTATAGGTTATCGGAGCACTCGGAGCTCCGCTTCGCCGGACGGGGAGAGCTCGCGGCGGCGTCGCTATTATTAAACCGGCGGGCACGGGAGCACCGCTCGGGCACCTAGACGCGAGGCCCCGGGGGGACGCAGCACACTTGCCTGGCGACGGTGACCGCGGGTCTCATGGCGCCCGCAGCTCTCCTCCAGACGCGCAGTTCCGTCCGGATGACCGCCGAGACCGAGCACTCACACAGGCACGCGCGCGCGCCACACGCACGCGAGGACCAGACGCACTTCCGGCGCGGCACGAGCTTCTCTATTTCGCGCGTGCTGCACTGCTGCTGCAGCTTTTTTTTCTCTCTCTCGTCTCGCGGAGACGGAGAGTTATCGGCACCAGGCCACGTACCCACGGCGGCGAACTTTCTCCCTCGCTGCGGGCGCGCGCGCGACTGCTCGGCCGATGCGATGCCTGTGTGCAGAGAGAGGCGGCGCCCCGCTCGCGCTTTCACGGCGCACACTACTACTACTGCCGTGGGACGGCCGCACGCGCAGTACCGCCGCGAGCGGACAGCTCCGTCTCTGTCGCGCCGCGCGCCAGGCCTGTACGGAGCGGGCCGGCGCCTCCGATCACTGACTTTCGGCGCAGGCGCACGCGTGGACTACTTTTTCGCGGAGCGGAGTGCGGGCATGCGGCTGACTGCGCCCGAGCGCGGCCGTTACTACTTAGACGTGCGGTTCTTTTAAAAGTCGATATTTTCTTGAGCAGTTTTTGCGGGTAGGTGCGGCTCATGGAGGTAGATATAGAGTAGAGTCACTTGTTAGATGGGTGAAATTGCTTCAGGATGAGAATTTAACTTTCTATTATTGGTTTTAAGCTTGAGATTTATTTAAATGCACTTTATAGGTTGATTGTTGAATGCGGGAATTTGCGCGTGTTCCTTCTGTGTTGTTTGACGTTATTAGCGCTATATCGTCATTTAAAATGTTATAATAAATTATTTATGTGTAATTGTTTACGCATTCAATTGTAATTTAATTGGATTTGTTTAAAATTTAAGTGATAAAATTTGCACTTGTTTACATCGTGATGGGAAAGTACGGAAGCGTAAACAATCCAAATGACTCATTAACATCCGCGTTTAAAAATTTCAAAAATTTAGATGTAGTTAGAAAGAGAAAGCTAAAGAGAAAATATTAATTGTAATTATAGCGATCAACGTGTTTTATTTCATTCGAAATTTACAGCTCCTCAATATACTGTTACATAGCGTTTTATATAGCAAACTTTCTTATAATTTTTTTAGTGCAAATTCTTTTCTTCTCTTCTCTTTCTTTTGTATTTACTGTAATCGGGTTTATTCAATTATTTATGAAATATTATAGTCAAATAAAAACGCATATACATATATGGGTCATTTTGAACAATTGCCATGTTACACGCAACGACTTGCGTTTTCTATTATATGTCCAATTTCACCAATATAGGACATTGTTTTTAAAAATATTCAGCAAACATATAAGCAATAAAAACAACGAAAATATAAACTTATCTCGACTCCTTCTCATCTTGCCGAAATTCAAATATAAATTTTGAATCGACAGTCAAAACGCGATTCTCAATAGTGTCCGAAATCTATAAATACCTTAAGACTAACATTTTTTTCGAGTTCTTATCTCGGCACTTCCTAGCAGAACGTAACTGTATTTATTTGTTTTCTGGAGCTTCAGGGTACCTGCAGCTTCCTTCCCGCAAGTGTTTCTCACTTTTCCCGTCTTATTTTTACTCCGCATCTTCTGCACAGTTGTACCTATAGTGCGATTGCTACCAGTCCTCGTTCGATGACTCGAGAATGTTTTCCCGAACATGCGGCCAGTCCCCCGGCGTTCTCCAGTTCTCCGCGCGCGCGACTTCACTTTCACCCACGCGCGCTTCCGCGAACAGCTTTTCTAGAGCTTTTCTCCGGTTGATCGGACCTGCTTTCCTCCGGCAGTGCGCTTAAATAATCTTGAACCCGATGTTTTCAATAACTGCATCAAAGTTTGTTTTTATTATGCGCTCGATTACTGGCTTCTGTTTTGATCATTTCTCTCGCCGCATTTGATTGAGCGCGATCAATATTTTTGCCACTTTATGAATCACTTGTATTTGTAACTTCTGGCTCGCTCGAAGCTCGAAGTGTAGAAAACTAGTTTGATATTCGAATTTTGTTTCTCGTTAGTGTAGATCGTATTTACTGGAAAATGATATTTATCTGTTTGGTAGTCACTTCGTACACGTGGAGTTTGAAGGACGCCTGCGAAGACTGAGCTTGCGCGACGTCCTCGGTTTCATTGCGGGGGGTTAATGTTTGTACCCCCTTTAACGTCCCGTCGGCCCGACCAGAAGGTCTCGGGTGGTTCCGTCAAAATCCATGAGGGCTATCTCGTAGGTTTGGTGTCTAATAGACTCTAGATGTTTAGATGTCAATTAATCATCGTTATTACAGATAATGGTATCTCTTGCAGGTGCTGAGGGTCCCGGTTCTATTGCCCTTTTCCTCGAAGGGATGCGATCTGGTATTTTACCATGATTGAGCTGTGCGCCAGATCAGTTAAATTCTCTTTATGTATAATTTGTTCATAATCTATCGGATAAAAGTTACTGGGCGAATTGCTACAATTACCTAACTATTTACTAAACGATTCTCCTTTGAAGAAAAACAGTTTTCTCAGATTATCTAAAAATGTTTCGTCTAATAATATACAGTAATACTAAAATCACTTCGTTGCACAATATTTAGGTCAAACTCCTCCCAAGATATCGTAGAAAATATCGCACATTTTCGTACACGTGTAAAGATTACAACTAAACCGCGTCCGCGATAAACCCCCAGTATGCCCATCTAAAAAAAAAAAGCTCCGATAAGCCGATCCGTAAAGTAACAACCACCAGCCGCGAATAATAGCCCGATTTGTTTACATTCCCCCTCGATTAGTTATTACACTCGCGCGTCGCTCTTCCTCCTGAAAAAAGAAGATCTCTCGCTCCGCATCTCCGCCGGAGTCTCGAAAAGACTGTACACCGAGCCGAGCGCTATAAATATATATTTCGCTCGCGGAGCACAAGTGCCGCGCGTCGCCCGGTATATATATACATATACACCCTGTACCGGCGGCTCTTTGTCGCCCAAAAATCTGCGCGCTCACCGCACTTTGTACAATAGAGGAGAGAGAAGAGCCCCGGCGCTCGCTCTTTCTGTATACAATCCCTACTCTTTTTTGCGTACTACTTCTTTTTTTGCCGCTCGCACGCGCTTCCTACGACTCCGTCTCGCTCGCGCGCGCGCGCGCTATCGTTTAGTTTTTCGGCGCGACCTTCCAAAGTTCTCTGGCGGCCCCGTGTGGGCTGACTAGATCGTCGCATCATGGACAAGGAGAGAAAGAAATAGATAGATAGATATAGAAAAGGAGTGGGAGGGAGAGAGAGAGAGAGAGAGGAGACGCGCGGAGTAACAGGTCCGGGTGGCGATTGGGCAACGGACTTCCACGTGACGACCGTCCGGCAGGGACGTAAAGGCGAGCGCGAAGTGCCCCCGGACCGTGAGCGAGCTCTAGCTTTATCGGACACGTCCGTCTGTCGGCCGACGGCGACCGTTGCGAAATTCTACGTGCAAGCTGCTATCAGCGATGGCTTCTATAAGTGTATACATCTTCAATTTGAGAAAATCATCGATTTAATGGATGGTAGAATTTATTTTGTTTATTTTTTTTTAATTATTTCTTTGGCTTTTTACAGGCGGTTCGGAGCAATCAGAAGGTTTTGAGAGTACACGTGGATGATATAGAAGCTTAATTTTGTTTTACTGTATGGATCTGTGTATTTTGTTGATAATTGTTATTCATTAAGTCGGTTTTAGAATCTATTATCGGAGAGACGTTACCTAACTGCCGCATCTTCGTGTCATAATTATCGTTGTATAGATAATCGTCGGATTTTTATTGCAAGTTTTTTTACGGCCACAGCGAATGCTCTGATATAATAGGTGCAGGTGCATTTAACATTTTTGAAAATACAGTGAAGTGATACTCGACGATCGTGAGATGCGCAATATTTCTTCGTCGTATACACACTGCTGAATAAAATAGAAACGCGCAACAATTTTTTTTATTTCTTTTAAGAACAATAGAAACAGCAGGTCGTCCGAAATAGGCTCGCTGCAAAGCGCGGACAAAGATGCAAGCGTGGGCGTATTTTTAGGAGGGCAGTAGATCGTAGGAAAACGCGCAGACACATTAATGCTTTGTACGCGCTGATTTTCTATTACGATATTTCTATCAGACAGCGTAATAGTATTATTAGACTTCCGGAAATTAAATCAAAATTTCGTTCCGCTAAAGATGCGATTGCACGTTGGAGATGCGCGACTTGTATCCGCATCGTAGCGCTTGAGCATTTAAAACATGTTGTATGTCAATATTTTATGGATTTATCGGGTAAATAAAGTATGAGAAAAAAGCAAACGCTAGCAAATACATAAGATAATATCTCTGGGTTAATAACTTTTGCATAGCATACACATGTACTTATAATTTGCGAATCAATAGACAGAGAGACAATGTAACATGCATAATTACAGAGTATGACTTGAATCTAGAATAATGCGGTTTCTGCCATTTAGTACTTGAATATTTGAATAGGGAATATTTAAAAGTGCTTATACTTGCAAGGATTAATCGTTTATTTACTTATTCTACTTTTTTCGAAATTCAATCGTGCATTTTTCAAAAAACCTGTTCTAACTAGCCTTCTATATAAAAAGCGAAACCGCACCGCTCTTACAAAAGAACGTAGAATTTCAATAAAAAAAACTACACACTTACAATGCGGAATAATTAAAAATCACTCCATTTGATTATTTAAAAAAAATGTGAGCCTAAGTTCGATTCGCTCACAGGCACAGCAAAAACCAAAACTCAAATATTGTTAAAAAATTTATGAATTAAGTCTTAATTGTTACTCTAAAAAATATCAATTTGTTATAAAATTACCAATGATAATACTGATAATCAAGGATAATGATCAAGAACGCATTAGTTTTTTAATACACTATAGATCTTCATCTTTCAGTAAGAATAAAATCGTTAGAATTAACTGACATTTTTTAGTTTAACAAAGCTTAAATTATATTTCAACTTTTCAAACCGTAAAAAGCAATGCTATTTTTAATCGTTATGAACGTAATCACCGTTATTATACCTACTAGATTAAAAACTATTGAGTAATAAATTCTAAAATTTTGGTCTTTTTCATTTTTTATTCTTTTGCTTTTTATTTAACTAAGATATTTTTCACTCCTCCACCTTATCAAACTCCTATACCGAAATTCAAAATTTAAAATTCAAACTGCTCTCATTCTCTAGTAGAAAACTAAATTGGTTAATTTAAAAATAAATTATCCGTAATTGGCCGATTTACCCGCAGGAAAAAATTCTGCATATAATATTCTGCAGGAAAATTGTGCAGAAATATCCAATATGTGCAAAAATTTTCTGCAAAGGCGCAAATGTTGCAGAATTTCCGTTTCTGCGCAAAATTGTGCAGACTTTTTTTCCTACGGATATAGTCGTAAGATAAACACACCCCTAACTTCATAACCTACCCACCCCATCGTCCATCCGGCGAAAAAAAAAACAAACAAAAGCCGATCCGCCTTGTTTGACGTCGAGCAAATGTCCCGCAGTTCCCAGCGAGCGTCGCGCGGCAATCCCAGCGAGGAGGCCGTCGACTCGTGCACGAAGCGAAGTTTCGATTGGAGGATGCCGAAGCGCAGCCCGACGTCGATGGTGCAGCGTCAGCTGCCGCGCGCCTCCCCGTACGCCGACGGCCAGAGCCCGGCGAGCCTGGTGCAGTGCGCCCGCCGGCGCCTGCAGTACTCCCAGCTGCCGGTGCGCTGCAGCTCCAGGCGCGCCGCCGGCCAGCAGACGTCGTCGCAGCAGCAGTGCCAGGAGAGGCTGGCGAGCAGCGTCAGGAGGTTCCCGGTGCTGTGCGCCGCCGCGCCGAAGCGATGCGTCTCCGCCAAGAGCTGCCCGGAGGACGGCGCCGGCGCCGCGGCCTCGCCCGGCCGCAGGAGCCTGTCCATGGTCAATCTCACGAGCGTCGCCGCGAGTATCGGCGACTTTGAGCCTGCTGATTTGTGGTACTTCTCTTTCTTCGCGGAGGATTTTTTTCTTTTAGTCGAAGTTTTGTTGAGTACGGGTACCTGATTGGTGGGTTTATGTTGTACTTTGGTTTTTTGTTGAGGATTTTATTTTATTTGTTAAATTTGAAATTTGGATACTATATTTCGCGAATTTGAAAGAGAGGATATAGTTTGAAAGAAAAATTATTGTTTCTATTTCATTTGGAGGCGGAATAAAAATAAAATGTATCGAGTGATCGTGATATTTTCTCATCTTATTTTTTCAGGTTTAAGTTAATGTTCTTTAAAACTGGTTTACAGCAACTAGTTTTTAAACTTCAAGGTGCGATCGTAAGAATAGAAAAAATAAATCAAAGAAGGTTATCTGCAAAAATAAGAGGCTATTTTTTTTAAGTTTTTAAATTTGATCTCTACGATTCTATTATTTTAAAAATTCAGCTCAATGTTTAATTTTTTTTCGTTTTTTTCTGGCAAAAATTAATCTTTCAAAAGATTCGCTGAAATAGATATATTTTTTGCAATCGTTATGTAAATGAGAAAATATTACTCGATCAGTCGAGCGCGTTTACCTTCAAGTTTTTTTTATAAATATAATCAATTACGTGCACGTCAAATTTAACTGTCTTAAACGAACACATTTAGGTGCGAATAAGTACAACCAATTCTTTATTTAACAATTGCAAAAGTCTATTTTATTGTTCTCACGGACAATTAGAAAAATACAGTAAAATCTAAGAAATGTTACAGTAACTTAGTAAGTTTAAAAGAAACTGTTATAATTTGTTCAAAAAAGTCAATTCGTAAGTCAAGATTTGACAATTAAATAGACCGTTGCAATTTTTAGTGACATTTTTTGTTCTAAAAAACATACGCACTTCCTAAACGTGATTAGAAATAGTGATACATTGCTACTCTTAAATGATCAATGAAATTTTTATTTCATCGATTTCAAATTGATCTCTCTACCCATTCATTTCCATTACGTATTTCCAAATCTTCACAATCTCCCCCACCTAAAAATAAAAAATAAATAAACAAACAGACCCTTAAGAAAGTACCTGAAATAAATATAATACAGTATAAAGTATCTAAAATAAATTAAAAGAAAAATGTAAAAGCAGCTCGGACAGTAACTCGGTGGCGACGTCGGCGCGGCTGGACGACGCGCTGCAGTGCGAGAGCCTGGAGGCGCGGGCGGAGAGGCGGGAGGCCCGCGAGCTGCGGGCCGGCCGCATCGTCTGGCGCAGCCTGGTGGTGAACGCCTGGCGCCGCCGGCGCGAGGAGATCGCCGAGCTGCGCCTCACCCTGGAGGCGCTGGGCCAGCAGCACGACCAGCTCCAGCTGCAGATCGTCGTGCTGCGCAAGCTCCTCGACAAGGAGAACGCGCGCGTCGCCGGCCTGGCCGGCGAGCTGCACCGCGCCAAGGCTGGCCTCGACGAGGCCGCCAGGGAGCGCGATCAGATCAGAGCCGTGAGATCTTCGAGCTTCCTATTTCCCCCCTTTTTTTAAAGATTATTCATCGTTTCGAGGGCTCAGGCGTTGATTGTCGCTTATTGGAAGAGTTGCCGTTGTATACTTTTTTTTTAATTTTTAGCGTGCTTTTTTTTTGTTTTGTTTTTGTTGAGAATTAAATGACAGATGGCTTTGTGGCGCGCGGTTAAGTTTGCGCGAAAAGAATGACTGCGGATAAATTTACGCGGAATTCATATGAGATCGTTTTAATTGTATTTTAATTGATTGTGCCGGACGAAAAAAAGCTCGTTTCAATTTATTGGGGAAAACTGCGGCCAATGTCGGGTTTTCCAAGAAGACTGTATTATTTTTCGCAGCACTGCAATAAAAAAGCACATTTCAAGCATAATTCGCTAGATTCCCACGAAAAAGCTCATTTTGCGAGATCCTCTCAAAAAAGCTCATTCAATGAGATCCCCGCGAAAATACGAATTAACTATTTCGTTCTCAACGAACTTGTACGTATTCTGCTTCTTAGAATAACTACGATCTTTTGGTCATTGATTGGTTCTAATAAATTATAAACAAAAATACACCGCATGAACGATCGTCGTTCGAAAGAGTAAGCCTCGCTTAAAAGCCCGAACCCAAAAGGGGCCTTGATCGCTTTATTTACGTCGGCGGCGGGCGCGAGCTTTAACTCGGTAAGGCGCGCGCTATTTCGCGCGCGCGTCGAAAGAGAACGTAACGCCTTGCGCTTCGAAACGCGCAGCCTCCGGCGCCTTCGTTACAATGACAGAATTAGATTCGCGAGCAGCAAGAGCAAGGCGACAAAAGGGGGTGACATCACAGCGCAGAAGAAGCCCCTCTCTCTCTCCCCCTTTTTCCGTAAATATCCCGCGCGAGTACGGCTCCTGTCTCTTACGCGGTGCTTTCTTCCTCGGCCCTCCCGGCGGAAACAGGAAAAAGAGGCGGCGCAGGGCGAGGCGGAGAGGCTGCGCGAGATCTCCGAGGAGCGATCGGTGACCGTCGAGAATCTGCGCAACGAGCTGAAAACGTCGCGGGACCAGCTGGACGCCCTCGAGAGGCAGATCAACAAAGATCGGGAGAAGCTGCTCAAGCTACGGGAGGACAAGAAGATTCTACTTGAGAAAGTAAATGCGCTTTTTATAAGTTTCTTTTTTCATTTAGAGGTATTAGTTTTAGATTGGATGTAAGAAATACACTTTTAATTTCAATCTGATGTTATGTACCTTCGCTAATCTTTATCTTACTGTAGAAGGGGTTTATGAATGGAGCAAAGAGGAAGGACAATATATTTTTATGATCAAAAGAATTAATTACTATTAAGCTGCAAAATTTTAATTCCAATTCATTGCAATTGGAACGAATGTGCTGAAATCATCAGAAAGAGTCTCTTTCTCTATTCATGCTGCAAGCACAAAAGTGTGACAAATAGCGAACAAAGTAATCGCGTAAAGGAATTTGAAACAATAAGAATACTTAAACAAAAGTATATTTTCTAATATATTCATGATTAAACTAAAGCTGTAGTTTAATACAAATCTTTTTAAATTACAAAATAGAAATTTTTTCTGTGCAATGAAAGACGAAACATTTTGCGCATCTTCTTCTTGTAAGAAAGTATTGTTCTTTCAATTTCTATGCAACTATGCTACTCCTAATAACCGTTTGATATTCATCTACGAAGTTCCTAATTGACCAAACAAACTCATCATCATCTCAAACTCCCATGAACTTCAACGACGAATCGATTAGCGCCCTTGAAACTCAAATAATCCGCAGGTGTCTAAGCCACCCTCTTAAACAGCTTTCGCGCCACTCACCGCATGAATCACCCGAAATCAATAAAAAAAACAGTCTAATTCATCAACCTCGCACCGCATCCATCTCTTTCTCCCTCAAAAAGAAAAAAAAAGAAAGAAAATAATCCCCAACGACAAGCTTTAACCCCGCAGCGTCTCGTAAATCAAGGGTTCGTATCTCGGCGATACAGTCGCGCCGGTCGTGTACCTGCAGTACAACACTGCAATGCGCAACGTGGCCGCGCGATAGGCCAGCCGGGCTCGCGGAGCGAAATTGATCTGAGGCGCGCGCGGGGGGATGAGTCAGCCGGTCGAGGTCGTCCTGCGCGGGCCGCACGCGCGCGTCCTTCTCTCGCGAATTTCTGCGCGAATTTCCACGAAAATTGGTGATTCAGCCGAGCGCTCTGACCCCGTACACCCAGCCCCAGGCTTCGCCCCCCCCCCTAGAATCGATGTGGGAGGCGGCGAACTCCCGGTCCTCGCGCACGAAAACTACCCACCCCTTCGCAAGCTCGGCCCGCGCGTGGCTTCCTTGCATGGCTAAGCCGCGGGATTTGCTGTTTGTTTTGGAAAGTGGATTTATTTAATTATACATTTATGGTTTAATGGATATTAAGATGCATTTATTTTTTAATTTTTTTTAAAGGTTAAGATGAAGTTTAGATTTTAGTAATAGGAACTTTTTCAAGCTTTTGTGTGTTTGAGTAAAATACGGCGTAGTTTAGCAATTTTACGTTGCATAATTAAAGAATTTTTCTAAACTAATCTTTTAAACGCTTTATGAAGTAAAAGGGGGTTAATAGACACATTTGACTTGGTTATCTAATGTTGAATTTTCAGCGCGCTCTTTCATCATTTCGTAAGTTAACATAACAATGGATTTAACTTTTACCGGTGCTTTGTGCAATTCGCACAAAAGAAAGCCATTACAATTTTAATGAAAGCCCAATAAAGTAGCCTCATTCAGCATATTTCCGCGAATGAAAGTAAAAAGTGAAGTAAAAAATAATACACAAGTCAAATCAGTATTTATTAAGAAATTATTTTTTTCTCGTAAAACTTGTTTTTAAAAGACACTACAATTCATCAAACTAAAAAGGCCAAATGACCGATTAATTAATTTCGTACAATACTACCAATTACTCAAAAACATTCTGAACAAATAAAAAGTGAATTTTATTTCGAAAGCTCTAAATTAAAAAAATCCAAATCACCGATTAATTTCAAGATGTACCTATTACTCAGAAAAATTTCTCGACCGAATAAACGAAAACATTGCATAAATCCCGAACGCCAGCGGCGTGCTCCCCTCGCGTTCACCGGGCAATTAAACCCGCGCGGTTCCTGGCAGGCGTTCAGCTCCGCAAGCTCCCTCGGCGCCGCGGAAAAAGCTCGCCGCACAAAGAGCCGCTCGCAGAGGCGGCCTCTCGTTCTTTTGCTCGGCGTAAATAAGACGCTGAGCGTCTTCGCGCGCGCGCGCCGAGTCAACGCACCCTGCGGAGAGGGGGCCTGAGTCACGCGAGCTCTCCGCGCGCGAGTGACTCAATGTCACATAATAGCCCCGGGGCCGCGCGAGAGCCGCTACCGGGAAACGCGAGGGATCGATAGACCGTCGCCGGGAGGCTTTTCCTCGCGTGCCGGATCCATGGGCATCGATTCCTCGTGCCTCCCTGAATTATTGAGCTCGCCCCGCGCATTCCGCTGGTCCGGGGCGCGATAACCTCTTTCCCTTCTCCTCCGTAGCTTTCTGTGCGCTGCTTGCTTAATGAGAGAACACGTGCCGGGTCTGCGTGCTTTCGCTGCTTAACGAGGGTAGCGGTGAGCCGGGGTGGGTGACGAATTTCGTACGGGGCGCGGAGCTTTTTTCGCAGGTTGAATTTACAGGGTGCGGGATAATTATGTAATCGCGGGATGGTGAGTCAAGGTGAATATTTTTACGGGAAATCTTTTCAATTTCTCGAAAATGCTGTAGTGAATTCCTGATGCAATGTTGATGATTTCCTTCGAAAATTTGGAGATCAAATAAAAAATTTGATCGAGTTTTGAATAAATTTAACACAAACGAAGAACGTCAATCAAATTATTGAATAATTTAGAATATTTATGTTTCTCCATTATTATTAATACTTATTTTCATTACTGAACGACTTGACCTTGACTACCTTATTACTAATTTATTGGTATCATTCTAATACTTTTCTAGGAATTAAGTCCGGTGTAGATCTATAAAGATAATAGCGATGATTTGGCAGTACTGGTATTTTAGATAACAATGATAAAGTGTGTCTAAGTAATTCGTAGAAAATAATTTTTAGTTAGCTATAATAACGCATGTTTGTTAGATATATATGTCGCATAGAAATTTATACTTGTAAAACTATGCGCAACAAGATAAAATATGAATAAAGTAGAAAGAATTTTTACAAAAGTCTAACATAATTTATGACGAAAACGTACATTTTTTTATTGCAATACTTTATGTTTAATTTTTGCTTATTAAAATCAACGTGCTCTACTTTATCTATACAATTTAATTAATAATCAATAAACAGTTACACTAAATTAATAAAAAAAAAATTAAATTTATAAATTACTACTTGTACTTTAAATAATTCAGAAACAAATTCCATTATAATAATCTATTAACTGCAACCTCATTTCTGCAAGCAAACCTCCGCGACTCGTTCTCTCAACCTAAATCCACCCCATCCATATTTAAAAACCCTATACACACAGATTGAAACGCAAATCTCTTCTTTACCCTCCCGACTGCTCCCAGACCTCGGCTATAAGCAAAGCTCTCCTCCAGCCGGGCAACATCCGCGACGACGAAAAATTAAATAATTCACCGACACCCGTGTTACGCTCGCGGGCGATAATCGCGCCTCGGTGGCACTGTCCGCCGCTCGTTAATTATACCCCGCGATGCCGGGTTTTAAAATTAAACCGACCGGCTCCGTCGCAGGTCTCGTCGAGCGAGTCGCTCGCCGCGGAAAGGGAGGCGCGCTTGGAGAAGGCCGAGCTGGCCCTCGAGGACGCCCAGATGCAGCTCGCCACCCAGAACTCGCTCACCAGCTCGCTGCAGGAGGAGGTGCACCGATTTCTCAAGTGAGTTACTGCTGGAAAGGGGTGGAAGTCCAATAGCTGCGAACCGAACGCGCAGATTAATCGAGCAAATGATGATACAAGACGAAAGTTTGAATTAATTGTTAAGCTTCGCGTATTATGATTCTTTTTTCATTTTTTTCGGAGAGCTTTAAGTATTTCAAGACAAATCTTTTATTTAATTAATCCAATTGAAGACCTGCATTAATCTGTAATTAGTTGAAGGACTATAATGTTTCTGAAGAATTCTTGGTAACTTTGTTTATGATTAAGGTTTTCAAACTAAAAAGGATTTAAGCTAATCTTCTTTTTTGAATTATTTTTTTCAACTTTTGTACCTAATTACATGAATTCAAGTATTACACTTAATAACAGACAGTGATATAATGTATTTTTACAAAAAAATTTCATAAATCTAACTTGTGTGCATACTTAAACCACAGTTAAGAAAAAAAATTAAAAATAATACATCTAAACTTAACCCGTTAATTTGAAAGCTTTCGCGACACGTTTTCTTATTCGTTCAAAGAGTAACGAGTGAGCTTTCAAAGCTCGTACCACCTTCATCGTGAAAGGAAGGCTCGAGCGAGAACGAGTCCCTTCGCTCTTTAATTAACGTGTAAAAATATGTCTGAAATCAGCGCGCTGAAGGAAAAGGAAGACGAAAAGGCGGAGCTGGAAAGAATGCTGGGAGAGATGAGAGAGGAGAACGCGAGGGCCGAGGGGCGATTGCGAGCGAGCGAGGAGTCGGAAAGGGCTTTGAGCTGCCGCGCGTCGGACCTCGAGTCCAAAATAAAGTGCATCGAAGCCGCGTACAACGCGCAAGTGTAAGATATAATTACCCATTCGTTTCAATGATTAGCTCTGCTTGCTTTGCTGCGACTTGGGATTCATTGCTTGTTCTATAAAATTTTGTAGAAAAAAATGTTCTCGTTCTTTAGCAACCCTACGAGATAGAGCTCTCTGCATGTTTTGTGTTTATTAAATATTAATAATCACTTTTTTGTTAATCGCTTTGCTAAGAGGTCATTTCATTGACAAGTAAAAAAGAATACATTCAAAGGAATGACAAACTAAGCAAATAAGGTGTAAGTACTGACTCAATTAATAATTATTAAAGGTCGGAGCTGAATGAACTTCGAGAACGCTTACTTCGTCAAACTCAGGAAAGTGGTTGGAGCAGCCGAGTTTTGCAGCTGGCTGGGAGCGTGGTTCGCGCACCTGGAGTCATTCTGCGGACTCTTCACTTTTTTTCGAGCGGCGTACCGCTCAATTTTTAGATGAGTACGTTAACGATACCATTCTTTCACTGATCAAAGTTCATTCCCCTCGTTTAAAACGTACAGGAGTGATTGCGAAACGAAAACAAACTACGCTTTCTATTTACAGCTTAGAGAGAAATTGAGGTGTTCCATTGACATGCGATGCTCTCGAAAAAGTATCGACGCACAATCATTGAGGAAACGATGCTTGGGCTCTACATTAGAGTAAGGAGACGTATAGTTTAGCGCTTGAAAAATCGATAAGTGGATCCAATGATAATTGCGGTGATAATTGTTATATAAAGTTTATTTTGATATTTTTTTTATTTATATAACGAGTCATTTGATGACGATTCGATTTAGAGATCGATGAAACACAACAACGTAGTCGAGTCTAAGTATAACAAAACGATTAATGAATATACATTCTTTTATTTATACTTAAATAAATGAGCTTCTTTTGATTTAGTCCAATCGTTTCTTTTTATATCTTTTATGTTTAATTCACGTAAATTTACATTATTAGTATCTTACGAACGGCTTAAATGCAATATACACAACGTTCTTCTAATTATGCAGTCTACAAATTGTCTTTTATCGACCGAGCGACTAGTTTTGCTTACGTATATAAATTACATTAAGTACCACTGTAATCTAACGCTTTCATGTTTCACTTGCCACGATGTTAAAGCGACAGGAGCGTAATAAATATAAAAAAGGATATATAGTACAGACAGTTTTTATCAACACCTAACAGTACTTTTTCAGTACTACAACAGTTTTTGAAATGTACAAATACAATCTTAAAGCGTATTAATAAAAAATAAAGTCAGATTCTTCATTATTTGTCGTAATAGGGCTGGATTCGCTACTAAATCAGTGTTACGATGAGATACAGTGAATTTGTTTAAAACGATTATTATTAAGCATTTAGAAAAATTATAAACTATGACGTAAACTTTACGCTAACATAATTTTTTTAAAATACTATTTTTAAAAAAATTATTTACAAAATTGTAAAAGTGACCATTGATTGTTAACGCAACAATATAAACTTCATTCCAGCCCTAGATATAAATAAACTCTAACAAGTCCCTTTGCGAATCCAATCTTTATATCTTTATCAAAAACAGACAATATCATTTGCCGTATAAAAAAGGATTAGGATCTAATATTCCTGCAGTTGTTTTCTATGAGAAACGACTAAATGACTAGGACCAGTAATTCGTATTCAAGTGAAAGTGAGCGAAGAAAGACAGGCATCAATAGTCGATGCCCGCAACAGCTGAACTAGTTAGTGTGACTAAAAGTTATTATTCATTTTATTAATTGATATCCTCTTAAATCATTCCAAAACCTTCGGTCCCTTCGCTGATAGCCAATAAAAGTGCTTTTTCAAAGTGATCGTAGCACTCGTAATCAGGTAAGCAGAGTTGATTGAAGCTAAAAATAAAAATATTAAATTTACTGTGCACAATTTTTATTTTATTTAAGTATAAGAGAGTATCTTATTTTACCATGTATGTGCTGTTGGGAGATTTTCAAAAGTGGGTGCAGCGGTGATTTGGAATCGAGGACTAAGCTGTTGGAAGCCTCCGGGAGGTAGTTGTGAGCAGCCGGTGGTAAACTGAAGTAGGCGCGCCATTTCCTCCTGAGTGAAGTTGCTCACTGCCGTCCAGAACCAGTCGAGGACTCTTAGGAACTCGGGTGAACTGCCATTCGCGATATGATGAGCCCTGAGATCTGCTACGCTGTATTCTCCGGTTCCGCAAAGAAGCAACTTAAAACATTGCAAATTCAATATTAAAGTTACATTGACGTGTGATTTTGTTGTGAAATTTTATTTTGCAAGCAAGTACCTCAAGTTCATTTTCATCGAAAATCCCTAAGAGATTGTCAGGGATGAGTTCGTTCAAGCCCCTCAAAAAGTGATCAACTTCACTACGTATGGAACTAGCTAGCCTATGTTGTGCTAAGGCATCTAAATATCGAAGTTTCATGTCGTTTGTTACGCGAATTTTACTACCGCCTGGTATCAGTTCTGCCACCTGAATTTAAAAAATATATTCTTAATTATCTATTATTCTCTAAAAAGCACTTTCGTTTGAAAAAAAACTTACTTTTATTAATTGACCATCTTTATCGTACTCCTCCTCGACGAAGTACAATTCCATTTCTTCAACATCATTTTCAAGGATGTACTTTACTTTGCTTAAGTACAAATCGGGATCGTCCTGCTCGAAATATTTATAATGCACTCTGAGGCCGATAATCTGAGCCAAGAAAGACCGAGTGAACCTCGCCCGTACGAGTTGCCGGTAGGAGCCGCCGAGCGCGGACTCGTACAAACACTTGCCGACGATCCTCCCCGCGAATTCGAAGTGCTTCAGTTTCAAATGCGAGGGTCGCTTACTGTTGGGATGTACCAGAGCTTGCTGAGATTCACCGAAGGATTCGAATAAACCATTGCCGGGGTCGAAGAGAGCAGCGCAGATAAGCTCGAACCATTCCCTTCGCACACCGCCCCAATCGACACCTAAGAAGTAAAGTAATCGTTTGCATAATTTACATAATTAATGCTTGAAAAAGATGATTAAAAAAATTTCTTCGATCTCTTGCAGCTTACCTTGTTCCCCTTGAAAAGTTATTTCGAAATTTCTACACCAATCGCTAACCGAGAATCCTTTCGTAGCTTTCATCGACTAAAACGACGCGAAAGAAATTACAATGACATTTTAAGAAAATATACTAATCGTATGAGAATGAAAATGTCTCCTCACCGATTCGAGCAATTTGTCGCGTTGAACCTTCATCGACAACTTTTCGTGATAATGCTTTTGATGGTGCTTCCTGACCTCGTGATAGAAAAAG
Organism: Eurytoma adleriae; assembly: GCA_900480045.1. NCBI lineage: Eukaryota > Metazoa > Arthropoda > Insecta > Hymenoptera > Eurytomidae > Eurytoma > Eurytoma adleriae. The sequence goes on from UXGC01000133.1 coordinate 60,094, forward strand.
TCTTGCTTGTCGGCAAAAGTTTCGCTACCGCCGATATTTTTCAACAGGAACAAAGTGAAAGTCGCCGCTATTATGTCGCGATAGTGCGAGATCAGTTCAACGGGAGGCTGACATCCGTCGTCGATCGTGAACGAATCGTAGCCCTCGTGTTGATTATTCGGACTGTCAAAGTGAAACTGCAACGAGAAAATGCAAAAAATTAATTGATCCCGATTTATTTGAAATGAATTTTTTGTATTTAATTTCAAGTGTATACCTTAGTCGATGGGCACAATCTAAACGTTACTAATCTTTTAGGAATGAACTTTAACAAGTACTCCTTGATCGTCAGCTGCTTGGGCGAGATGAAGCAGAATACCTTTTTGGGCTTTGAGAACCTCTCGCCTTGCATGCCTAGGAGTTTAGCTGCATAACAAATATCGGGATCCTTCGAGGCAACATTATTATGAACAGCTCTAGCGACAGCGCCTTCGACAAAAAAAGCATGTACGTTAATAATCAATAAAGCACATTAATTTTTATGCACAATTTAAAGAACAATTAAAATCATTTAAGTAGCACTTCTTTCTTTGCACACAATTATCCTCGTTGCTAAATTAATTTTCATTAAAAAATGCGCTCCACTCACTTTCTAAAACTATGATATCGAAGTCCCCATTGTGAAGTTGTAGTCCCGAGAGGCTGACAGTCGCGTGGTAACAGCCACCCTTCGGGAAGCTCACCTTCAAGCGGATCCGCTGATTGGGCGCGTCGTACTCCAGCTGCACGCTGCAGGGTGCCGGCGATGAATCGCCCGTCGAACTACCGATCTGCAATTAAAAAAGTTTCGTTTTATTTCATTTTTTTTCTCTCGTCGCTCGTAACACCGTCCCGACGCTCCTAAGGCGCGGGGCGCACTTTGCGTAGGCGGCCGATTTAATTGAAACGACAAAGCGCCGGCGAAATTGGAAAAGTTCCCGTCGAGCTTACCTGGGTTATATTTACATTGTATCCTTCCACGGGCTTGTCGTTTATTCCGAAAACGCAGAGATTGTCGTATTCATCCCGCGGCTCAATCGTCATGGAATGGGCAATTCCGGCTGTACAAACGACGGTCGAGCTGTGCCGAACAAAGACCGTTTTATTCGGATCCGGTGGCCCTGAATAAGCAAAAAGGCGCAGCTTGATGAAAAATGTTTTCGCATTCGGGGACGCCGCCTCGCTCCGTAACGTTAAATTTCATTGTTGTTTCGAAATTTTTTCTTACAGTATTTTGCATGCAAATTGAAAAAATATAGTTTAAACTATTTAAGCGCACGGAAGCGAAGTGACGCGAAGGCGAAATGAGAGATGCGGTCGCTTTACCGGGTAGGAAATTCTTCAAAAAAGGACTGCCGTGAACGTGGCAGGATCCAATTAGCACAGCAATTCTGTATTGTCCGGCGTGTCGCACAGTGAATTTAACGACAGCTGTATTGGCTGCCAGGGGGTCCGTTCCACCTAATTCTATAAAAGTCGCCACTCTACGAGTGCCTTCAGTCACTTCGACGATTAGATTATCTTTGTCGCAAATTGGATATGGTTGGCCGTTTCTTTGATAAAACTGAAACAATTTAATGGTTATAATTAATTTATTGCTTTAAAAGCTCTGGTAAATCATTTTCGCTATAATTTTATTTTGCTTGCAGCAAAGGTTTTCATTGTACTTGTATTATCATTATAAAATAGATCTACGAAATTTTAACTGTTATTTAATACATGAAAAAATATTTAAAAAAATTGCATTCTGAATTTTCTGAAAACAGAACGAAAGGATTAATTTAACATTTTTTTCCTTCAGACCTAATTTCGGTCCGAGCCCTCTATTTAGTTTCTTTTTAACCCTATTATACAAACATGAATATTTTTGTATTCCGAAAGTGTACAAGATGTGAAACTTGCAGACGGAAAAACTTCAGGCTGTTGAAAAAAGGGCACGAGCGAAGATTACGAGATAATATACGAATCAGCACCCGCAACCGAGTGTATATGCAGGGCTGGGTACATACTTTGCAAACGGCGCAAGATTGTACCGATAGCACACATCTATTTACACTTACGTGCAGAGTGTATACACCACTCGCGTTATCTCGCGAACTCTGACCTGGTTCTTCAAAACTCTTGTACCTCGCGCTACAGGAAGTGCAAAAAGCAAACCATCAACAAGAAAAAAAAGTATTTACTCCCAAATTTTCCCTCCACCCTAAACGTCGCGTCGTTCCGTTGACAGTCGTTAGACATCGAACGAGAAGCTTTCGTCGATCGACTCCCGCACATTGCCAAAAAAAAAAAGAAAAGAAAATAGACGCGCGCGACACTAATTTTAAAGCTACGAGAGAAAAGAACGACACGCAGGGAATGCAGTTGACCCAATTCGCTCGATCCTTCCCGAGGCATCCTAAAAATATTTTCGCGACACCCGCGCCGACGGGAAGTCGATAAGACGCCGTCGAAACGGGGGAGGGGGGGGGTGCTACCGCATTCTCTCACCTTAACGGTGAAAGTCATAGTCTCGCCGACGAGCTGGGGCTCTTCCCACTCGAAGTGCACTCGGCAGTTGCTGGGCAGCAGGTACTTGCCGGTGACGTACTGGAGCAGCGAGTGCTTCGCCTCCGGGGCGAGGGCCGGCTGCGTCATCGCCGCCAGGGTGACCAGCCCCGCCACCGACACCGACACCACCAGCATCCCACCTGAAAGCGTACAAGATTTATGGATTAGTGCGCCCGTCCCTTAATGAAGGCAATTAGCGTGTAACGGCGCTTCCCCCTAATGATGGTAATAAGGTGTAAGTGTAATGCGTTTGGGTATTGGGTGATAAAGAATTCGTCATTTTTGGGTGATCAGATTTGAGGTATTTCAGCAAAAAGTTGTAAGATCATGTTTTGTGTTTTCGAGATATTTGACTTCATAATTTTTTAGTGTCTTTTGCCCGGAAAAGATTTACTGTTAAGTAATTTTTCCGAGTGCAAATATAAAATGTATTTTTATGTCTTTTTTCAGTGAAATTAATCTTTTTGCCTTCTTTCAGTGAAATTAATCTTTTTGTCCTTATGTCCCTTTTGTCGGGAGAGCCGCAAAGATACAACGTGGTATGACGATATTTACAGTTTCAGGCAAGACGCTTAATTACATTGGATTACGTTTATCAGTTATTATTGCTTTTCATCTTACGAAGCAAATATTTATTTTGATTGCTGATAAAGGCGAAGGATGGAAGAGAAAATGAAAACAAACGCAACGCGAGTATACGTATTCGTAAAAATTAAATCAAAAATATTTCTTTCAAAAAATTCGTATATTTGAATTTCTGCTTTTAAAATGTGAACAAAAAACACGAAGCGTCGTGCATATTGAAAATCTCAATTGAATATACGAGTAAAATAAATATTTACTTGGGGTTTTTAAATCCATTGTTTCTTCCATTGTTTTGCTGTTTTAATTCACTACACCAATAAAATTTTAGCACTTTTGTTTGAACAGTATTGCACGGAACTTGAATTTAATTAAGAATACAATCCACATTTTCTTTTAAAAAACTGAATTCATTAACAAGAGTTGTAGGTTTTCTGTGGATTGTGTGTCAACTGAGGTGAAAACATGAGCGTTCTACGCCAGTTGTCGAGCAACAACTGCGATGGAAAAAATATTTATCAAACGAAATCGGAATACAGATAAGATCGATATGCGTCGCCATAAATACGCTCTTGCGACTAAATACTCTCCAAATATTCAAATAGAGATGTGACTCATTAACTGTGATTCGTTGAAATGAAATTTTCAAATTTTGGTAACAATATATGAACAGTTAATATATAAACTATCGCAAGCACTTAATCGTCTTTTACTTTAATTAGATATTATGAAATTTGGCTTCCTTAATTTTTCGGAATTATCTTTAATTAATGCATCTTATATACTTTTTCTTTTCTTTATTTCCGTAATTAACAAAACAAGTAAAATGGAATATTACCAGAAAAAGGAATATTTCCTCAGTACTATATATCAACAACAGTAAGTGCTAAGTTAATTGCTTTTTAATGCTTTTGATGCGTCAGATAAAAAAAGTTTAACCTTTTTTTCATTATAATCTGAAGAAATGTTAAAAAATTAAAAGAGAAAAATATATTTAATGCTTTAAACTTTAAATCTTTCATATCTTCGTGAATTTTTAAAAAAAGTTAGAGACTTTAGAATCGATTGTCATAAAAACTTAATACCACGCATGACGTTCAATATTTTCTACAAAAAATTCTTGAAACTAAGAAGCTTAACACTAATAATTTATTACGCTGGTATAAATTGTTACAGAAAGTAGCTCTACCCACGTAAAGGTGGCAATTCGAATATCATCAATAACAAAAATATTCGGAAAAATAAAGATTTATTCAAAGAATAATAATGAAAAGTTAAAATATTCTTCTCGGCTGTTTTATTTACGAGTTACCGTATGTTATGTGCATGACTAACCGGTTTGGTGATTTAACGCGGAATGGCTCTTTTATCAGTAGAACCAGACAAGTGTGGTGAGACATGCAAGCTTATTTATGAACACCCTTCGCATGTCGCGAGCAGTTAAAATAATTCCATTTTTCCAATATTCTGTGAATAAATTTCTTGTTCGATCATTGTATTATGAAATCTGTAAATTAACAGTTCTAACAAAAGTAAGAATTTATTCCTTTGTATTTAAAAACTACCCGGTGAAAAACGATTTATGAAAAACGGACTATCTTTTAATTACATTAGAACTATACAAATAAAATACTACATTGCACAGAAAAGTATAGTATTTTACGCATTTATAATAATTTTTAACAGTAAGTAGTTTTTCTCATAGTTCGCGACTATCTCTCTATAATCTTGAAAACGTAGTGATTTCTGGGTCTTCCCAGAGCCGGAGTGACTACTGAAAAAACAGTGTGGTGAAATTCAATCCCGGCGAAAACCCTCTCAACCATTCATTCGAAACGCATCAATCAACGGGACACTTGAGGTTCTTCATATTTTCCGAAAGGCCGGCGCCAACGAAGCGAAGCCAAGAAAAGGGTCGCCCACTCGACGCGCCGATTGTTTCGCCCGCAGAGGCGCTGCGCCCTCGTTGATTTCAAAAGTTCAAACTTGTCCTACGCGCTAAAAGTCGACGCCTCGAGAGGCACTCTCCTGGGCTCTCCGTACAGCGAAGGCGAGATGAGAAAAAAAAAAATAAATAAAAAATTAAAAAAAAAGAAAAAACAACAGAAGGAGAAAGAATAATGGTGGAATTACCCCAGGTCCAGGCGTCCTGGTGCTGGCTGTTCTTGACGACGTTGCTCCAGAGGTCCGCCTTGAGCACGTCCAGGTCCTCCTTCGACGTGGGCAGGGTCTGCCTCGCCTGGATCCATCGCGGCAGGTCCTTGCCCAGGGCGGCGCGCGCCGCGTTGTCCTCCACCCAGTACACGTCCTCCAGCGACACCACCTCCATTTGCATCAATCTTAGGTGGTCCATTTTTTATTTTTGGAACAGAGAAAAAGGCGAACGGGAATTACGGCTCGGCTGGGTTTTAGAGGGGCGCGGCGTGACGGTGGTTTAATCGCGACGCCACCGGGCGCATAAATAACCCCGCCGCGGAATTTATGAATCCTAGCGCGGGCTTGAATATTCATGCGGCGCGGAGAAGACAGCGCGTCGCGCGATTGCGCCTTTTTTTAGCGCGGGAAATTGCCCGGCGGTTTTTCATTTTCCAACTTTTGCAGCGCGAAAGTTCGCCTTTGAGGGGAATTTTTTTTACCGAAGAGTCGCGAGAGGTGTATAATTCCAGTGGGATAAAAAAAATATCGAGGGATCAATAACGTAATTGGAATATTTTACGAAAATATAGTTTGGGATTCGTTGAAATCTCGTTTGCGAAGAATTGCACGTTCAATCGAGGACGAAATTAAAAGAATGATTAGCTTTGAAACAATTTATTAAAAAACTTTCGTGCTACTACACGTCGTCGTCTGGAGCTTCGGCGAAAATCGATCAAATATTCGCGGCACGCACTCCGAGCAAAAGAAAATTTTCCGCGAACAACTGTCCTCAATTTGCTATACAAATGGTTTTTTTTTCTCTAGGAGTAAACGTAAAAGACTAACAACCCAGAAGGTATACCGAGAAATTCTTAAAAATCGCTGATTGCATATCCCACTTATAAAAAAGAAAATGCCGAGTCAATGTTTTTCTAATTTTAATATAAAAACGTATCTGTAAAAGTTTCGTTCAAGGTAATTGTCGATTCACATAGAGAACAAAGTATTTTTTTTTAAATAATAAGTTCAAGTTAATTATAGTTGCTTCAGCTTCCAGTTGTCGCTGTAACAAATTTTGGAAGCCGCAGCGGTGTCGTTACCGAAATACTAATTCTCAAAGTTTGCACATTTTACTGGTAAAACAGAGACTAATCTGCCGCCGGAGTCATGTTTCCGTTGATTAATTAATAACCGTATAATGAATTTTTGTAAAAAAACTATCCTGACACTTGAATATTAATAGGAAATAAAAAATAAAAAAAAAATGAAAAACTTCACCGGTACAATTCGTGAATTATTCAATTATATGAAATTGCCTTGTTTTAAAAGAAATTCAGAGCGGACAATAATGTATTTCGACAATTACCTTAAATCTAAATTTTTCTTAACCAGCTGATTTTCATTCACCAACAAAAGACATCACCATACGTCGCCCTATCCCCCAGTTTCCCTCGATACCAACGTACACGGGCACACCAAGTTTCGAGCAATACCTCTGGTAGTAATTGTGGAGTCCATTATCGGCGAGCCATTGGCGCAGCACGAGCCGCTGCTGGAGTAGCCTGGCGGCGCGCTGCAGCCGCTCCTCGTCCTGCCGCGGCAGCTCCGGCAGGTCCTGCACCTCGCCGCAGCTCGCCAGACTCGAGATGCCTGCGAGCAGAAGGGAAGCGGGGGCCGCCCGTCTCGTTAACGCGTACGGCCGCTCGAGCTTTAATTAGCCGGCGCCGACTGCACCCCTCCGGCCGCTCGAGTATCCTCGCTGGCGCGGCGGGTGTCGGCGCCGCTAAATATTTGATCTCGCGAATTCATCGCCGCGGGGAGAGTCGAGTGCGCAGCCGAGGCACTGATAGCGCGAGCGACAGCCGATGCCGCCGCTTTAATTACGGGGGTGGTTTATATGGATGGGTTTACTTCGTCACTGCTGATACCATTTTCGCGCGCGCGGATTGTTTTGGTGCTCGTTGGGTGTGCAGTTGTGATAAATCGTTGAATTATCCGAATGTGCAATTCAAATTTAAATTGAAGATTTTGAAATCAGTCTTTGAAACCGGTCGGGTAAAACTGATCGGTTGATTATGTTAGAGCTCACTTAATTACAGTATTCATAATAGTGTTATGTAGATTTAGAACAAAATAAAAAATACTGCAAGATACTTTGCATACGAAAATGAATGATAGAGTTGTATCACACTATAGTAGATTTTTGTTAAAGTAAAACAGGTGTAAGATTCAAATGACATACATCTTATGCAAGTAATTTTCCGTAAGAAAAACGTCTTCTGCTTAATTAAAACAGATTTTTTTTCTTAATTCCTAAATATCTATTCTTAAAACAATTGCATTTGAGAATAATGAATCAACCTTTGCCAAAATGGCACGTACATTCGTGCTAATTTAGAAATTTGATTACAGGTGATGCAGTTAGCCCTGCAGACACTCAATTAGATAAGATAAGAAGACGCGAATTGAATTAATGATTTTGGGTTTTCGCCAAAAACTATTCCATTACCTCCGGAAGCATTTAATTTTTACGTGAATACTTTTTAATCATTTAACCTGAAAAAGGGACTGAACGGATGAGATAGGACTTAATGAAAAAAATTTTACACAAAAGCCGTGAAAAATATTCATTACTCCGTTGAATTCAAAGCATCGTATGCATTAAATTTTTTCTTTGAAAAAAAAGTCCTTTTAAAAATTAATTAAACTCTTATCTGCTTTTAAAAAAATCCGGAATTTATTAAATATATATGCAGATTATCATTTCATCATCGATGACCACGTTAAGTAAAAATACACAAAGTCCGTCATGCGAGATACTGTGAAAGATAAATTAACCGTTTTGAATACGAATATTGTTTTCACGACACGCGACTGTATAGTCATCAAATTCATTTATATACATATGTATTCTGTATACAATGACAGACGCGCTTCTACACATCGAATTCGAATCTCAAAAAATACATCGAGCGTGCGAAGGAATCGTAAGCACAAAATCTATTCGAAAACAAAAATACGTTTATACCGTCAAGTTCGAGCTTTAATGTCTTATCTGCACATCACGCACTCGCAAGCGTACATCCAGCCCGTGAAATATTGAACATCACGAATGTCGCTTCAACCTATCCAAACTTTCAAAGTAATAATTTCCTCGTTATCTTATGTACTCCGCATACAAGCTCAACCGAAATTGCGAAACTTGTATAATCGGCGACTCGAAAAATCCCGCGGAATACACAAAAGCAAAGTGTACGACTGCAAATCTGACCTTAACGAAGGCTTTGATTGCATAATTGGAGATTCGTAATCGCGATGAAATGGGTAAAGGCGCTAACGAGGTTATAGACTCACCAGACGAGGCGCTACCGCTAGGTCGCACCGACATGCCGATGGACGATATTTCCTCGGTAAAGAAATCGTTTTCCCTTGGTCCATATCGGTTCCCCGAAGTTTTGTCAGGCATAGTTAAGAAATGTATTGAACTCGCTACTTGTTATTGTGCGGTCATGCTTCCATCGATCCTTCGATTCCAGGAGACTCAGTACTTCTTCATAAGTTTTATTATAAAAAGGGGTCTCCTGCTGAAAGGATCACAATCGGCAAATGAGCGGATAGAGGATTTCCAGCGCACGATTAATCAGCGGTAAAAAATAAAGAAATTATTTCCCTGCTTCACGGAGGGATTGAATAATTAATCAGATATCTATAAATTTATGCAAATAATCATATTTCAATTTATTTATTTAACGGACTTGTTAGTCTTTTCTACCCAAAAATAGTTTACAAAATGATAAAATAGATAAAACTAAGTGCTACGAGTAAACCTAATAGTTAATGACTTTAGCACCCGCTTTCTTTTATCCAATAAAAATTTCCATCAAGCGGCCGCTCGATGTGCGGAATAATATTTGCATAAACATATTGATCCTCCAGGCACGCAAAAGAAAAGCAGTCACACACTCTGAAGCAATTTATCAAATCCAAACGCGATAAAGTTAAAAGTACACGGCACTTTAGATTTATGCCGAGCGACATCTAAGTTTTTCCTCGTCGCGCCGGGATAAAATTCAATTGTTCGCCGAGAGAAAATTGCATTCGGAGCTGAAAATTTTCGCCGGACATAATACCTCGCAGTCACGAGATAATAACTTAATATTCAAGCCCCTTGGAAATTTGCTTTGAAATGAATAAAATTGAAATATCCCGTCGGCCGGGCGCCCATTCACTTTTACAAATTTCCCCGATGCATGAAACATGAGACACTGGATTGCATTATTATGCCCCGCTGCGGAAGCGCGCGTACCCTACACACTGCCGGCTATACTATGTCGCGACGCTCATTTCGTCGCGGCGAATGTCGCCGGATTTTTTCAAGTTACGTAAACGGAAAGTATAACGGCCCGATTCGAAACAATGAATCCGTTCTTATCGCACATACGTTTTAAAATATAAGTAGGACCGAGGGAGGATTATCGATTCGACGCGCCGGCGGCCTTTCATTTGTTTACCCGATGCATGAAACATGAGCTCGCAAGGATTAAATTATTTTTGCGCAGCGAAAAATGTAAGGAGTAGTCCCGCGGTCGACGGTACCAACCCGCGGGACCAACCCCGTCGCGTTTTTTGCGACCCTCCGGCATCGCGAGAGGCACGAAAAATTGTAATCCGGTGGGGCTCGATATCGCACGCGCGCCGTTAATTTTTTTTATAATTGTAGGTCGAGAGCACACAAAGGTCGAGTAAAAATCGACCCCCCGATACTCTCCCCCGCCCCTCTCGCTTTTCCTTCCGCGTTATTTCTTTCTCGATTTTTTTTTGTCGAGCGTCGGTGCCAAGTATTTCGTTTGAGAGTTAAGGCCGCGCGCTCGCGAGCAAACACTCGACGCGGGGAAAACTTTGCACGGCAAATGTTTACCCTCGCGCGGCGATCGCGGCGAGATAAAACGGCCGAACGCGCACGTCTCGAACGCGATTCAGGCCGGAATCGTTGTTTGCTCCGGCGCTTGATTATCAGCGCGCGTGGGCGTTTAATCCGCGGCGATGACAATTTAGATTGGGAAGGCTCGCCTTGAGCGACGGGTTTTTATTTCGGATTTATTTAGAAATCTTTACGTAAGTCCCCGGTGTTGATAAGTTTTCTTCGAGGCTTTTAAGCGGAATGAGAGGTATGTGCGTAATGCGCGATAAGACGAGCTTTTTTAATTCGTAACCTTATGCCGGTGAGATTATTTTAGGATTTGTGTGATTATGGTGGGGTTTAAGTTTTATGAATGTTATTTAATCTTTTTTTCTTGGATATTAAAACACTAGTCGGGTGTATATTTACTTTTAATAAAAGCTGCAAACACGAAACTAGGTTTTTGTAAATGAGAGTTTGCTATAAGTTTCATCGTGTACTTTAAAACTTCAGCGAAAAAGCGTGACTGCAAGAAAAATATAAAAGTTACGCTTCGTAAGTTTTAAAACAACTTCTATGAATTTAAATTTAACATAATCATTAAACTAATTTTGTAATCTTTTTTGTTTCTCCAATATATAAGATGGAAAGCTTGCATCTAGGATTTAGATGTGTGTAGAGCTTCTTCTACCAAATTAATGTACATTACAAGAAATTTGATTTATGAGATTGGCTCGGAAAGTTGTTTACCTACGAAATGTTGCTGAATATATTATACAACCTTTCATTAAACAAGAACGAAGTATAATTAATTTTAAAATATTTTATATCTCAAATATTTCTTTATTTATTTTATTTATTAGTTAGAATACCCGATTAAGTGTAAACCCAATAATAAATATTTAAAAGGCATTAAAAAGTACATTGTTTTAAAGAAATAACCAAATGAAGCATATGAAATTTCCACCGTAACTGTGCATCTCGAAAAGCACAAGCGTAAGAACGAAGCGAAGATGATCCTCACTCAAAAAGAAAAGCAAGAAAAATCACCGAGACAAGAAGAAGAATCAGAAGAGGCCGAAAGTTTGAAGAAGCTCACAGTAGCAGCAGCAGTAGCCGTTGAAGTGGGAGGGTTAAAACGAGGACCTCGGGTGTACTCTTGACCTTTTTCATTAGTTTGCTCACACGCGCGGGCCCCCCGTTATTAGCCCACCACCCCCCGAGGGGGCCTGTCATTATCTCGCGCACTAACGATCCTTTTCGGCGGTGCCTCGGAGGAATGCGGCTCCACTCTCCCTCGTATCCGCGAACCCGAGATACCCTGTGTATATGCATATACGCGTATATATACATCGGTCGCTGGGCGATCGAGTGGCGGATGGGTAATGGGGCCGATTCGGGGTTACCAAGGTGGACGGGATCGATCCTGCATGTATGCATGCACGCACGCACACACGAAGCGGCGCCTTTGTAGCGGCCGCCGTTCCACCTATACGGGAGAAGCAATTTGCGGGCGACGCGTGGCCGAGCGCATACGCGGCGCGCTAAAATTGCATTTGGAATTCGCTAACCCACTTTTTGCCCGCCTCGCCTACTCTCGGCTTCTAATTCGGCCGACGGAGAGAGAGAGGAGAGAGGATGGCTCTTTTTTTTTCTTTCTTTCGTTTACGACGTAACGAGCGTGCGGTAGAAAGTTTGCCCGTTCATTTTTTTTTCGGCGGGAAAAACGGCTAATGGCGGGAAAGTTGCGCGCACGATTCGAAGTATCGGAGTGCGGATTATTTTAATGAGACTTTTGAGGAGGGCGATTAAACTTCGGCGCGTCATTCGGAAACTGAGTTCGCCGCGGAGTTGCTTCGAGCACGATGGGAATGAGATATTAATGACAGTCGGCACGCGGTGGTCCGCGGTAAAGATTAAAGCTGTTACCGCGAATCGAATGCGCTTCGGGAGACTAATATCGGCGGAGAAGTGCGGCCGAGCGCATTTTCACTCTTGATGGTGTTCGCGCGCGAAAAGTGATTTAACGCGCGCTTTACTCGCCGCGATAGCCGGCATAAACTGTCTCGAAACTCTTTTTTTTATAGCCTCCGAATTTACGTAGGCGAAGTAAAATATTTGCGAAAGTTTAATCACGGACCGAGTAATTAGGTCAGCGAGCGTAGCTTTGCATTGTGTCTTAATAAAGACTCGGCGTAATTAGAGTCGAATTAATTACTTCTTGAACTTCCAAATGAAGCGATAAAATTGCCTATAAATATCCAACGCTAAATAAGGAAATAATTATAAGGAAATTTATCTGGAGCTGGAAACTTCACGCGAACAATATAAATCCGCGCAAAATCCAAGGCACTTTTGGAGAAGCACAAGAAAGAGCTGGCCGCGTGAGCTGACGGCTAATCACGCGAGGTGTTTCGCCCGCTAAAACGTAGTTATCGCGGCTAGGGCCGCACGAAAGTGAAACGCGAAAATTTAAGCGAGTAGCCGGCTTTCCCCGCGCAGTTTACCCTCCTTTTTTTAAACTCGCGCTCGTGGGTTTTTCACCGTCGCCCAGCGGAAAGGGGGCGGGGGGAGGAGGATCGATTTTCGGGTCGCGAGAGTGCCAAGTTCCGTCGGAAAGGGAGAACCAAGTGGAGCGAAAAATCTCCAGCGACGAGAGCGGGACTGGCGCGCGTTTCTTTTTTCCGCGGGGAGGAAGGAGGAAAAGTCAAGGCTAGAACGGTGCGAATCAATTTTCTTGCCGGCCGAGAGGCGGGGGGGAGTCGTCGAGCGACTTCCGTTTTGTTTGGACACGAGGAAGTTGCTCGGCACTTTGCCTCCCGCTCGCGATTGTCGTGTGTGCACAGCGAAAGTGATTCTCGTGCGAGAGACGCACGGTCTCTTTGTGCCGAGGGCGAGAGGTGCCGGGAGCTTCCGGGAGAATAGTCGACGTTTAGTCAAAGCGATTTATTTTCCTGATTAAATATTGTTTTTAATGTCTGTTAATCAGTAAAGTAGAATTCACTTGTGAAATTCGATCAAAATTTTGAGCTCAAATTCGATTAAAACTTTTCTTAATTAGTAATAATCATTTATTAAATTTCTTTATATAACATTTAAGACATTGGATCAATCTTGGAACAATATTGGTTTCACGCAATCGTGAGAAAAAATTGAATTAAAGATTTTTAATAAATGCAATTAGCTTTTTAATTTAGATTAAAAAATTACATTAAATATAACGATGAAATAAATAGTATATTGCTTGGAATCTGTAATAATGACATTAATTCAACTAAAATTGTTAAACTTTCCTTTCCCATTTCAAGAATATAAATCGCTTGCGTACATAATTTCATCCAATAAATTAGAGAATTAAAAAACCATTCTTTTTCAATGAACGTTTTTTTCGTAACGTGAGACTTAAAAATCCGGAAAATCACTCCCTTCAAAATTTTCCCTGGTACAAAATTAACCATAAGTTGACCAGACCTGGTTAATTTAGAAAGAAATTAATCATAACTCGCCAACTTATGGTTAATTTTCTACCAGGGTTCACACAATCAGAGTTACAAAACTATCTATATATACTTCTAGATCATCCTGCTACTCCGCGAAACGAAAAAAAAAGCTACAGTCATCCCACCTGGTGCCACCCCCGCAAAAACGATCGCGGCAACCTAATCGCCCGGCGAAAAAAAAAGCAGCCTCGCTCGACCGTTCGACATTCGGGGGCCGAACAAGGACGCGCGCTTTCCCGGCTGCCAGAGCGGCCCCCGCGTCACGTAGCGCCGATTACCAGCTCGCTGGCGTGTACACCCATCACGCGATCTACGCGCGCGGCCCTATATCTTCATCGCGTAGACTCGCGCCGCTGCCTTCCACGGGCGCGCGAGTCCACGCGGTACGGCGGGAATCGATTTCGGGCCGGCGCGCGAATCACCCGGAGGCGCCGCTCCTCGTTCCCTCGCTCTTTCTCCCTCGGTGCGCAGCCGGCGATCAGCGGCGAAACGAGGTCGCCGTCGCAGCTGGATTGCCGCTCGCGCAATTTTTCGGCTTCGTTTCCGCGCGCGACTCTTATCGGCCGCCGTTCCATTAGGAGATAAGTAATTTCGATCGAGACGCTCGTTGCGTTCCTTCTTTCTTTTTTTCTTTCTTTCTTTATTACGCTGTCTTGTGGAGAAAGTATTGTATCGGGAAAGAAGGAACACTTTCTTTCAGTTTTATGATGTACAGGAGCACATGTTTATAGACTTGGAGGTTCTGAGAAAGTATTATTTTAAATGTCTGTACGAATGCATGCATTTGTGCACGCTCGTTTTTTAAGTTTCTTTAACAAGTGTAAGAATCCATCATTACGGTGTCATGGACTTCCTTTATTTAAAACTCACTTGAAAATTACTAGGGTTTTTATGGATTATTTTTAATCTCAGTGAAATTTCTTTTTTTAATTTTATTGTTTTTAATAGAACTTATCCTTCGAGTAGAACTGATCTGCTCGACCTTTATTTATGTTGTTCATTTTTAATTTTTCTGAATAATCGACTAAGCGAAACATATCGATCAAATTTCCGTCGCGTGCCTTCATTCGCGGTAATCTCTACGAGAAGCATCCGTCAGCGTATCATTTTTGTCTCTTTCTCACTCCACGCTCCTTTTATCCGGCTCGGAAAACGATAACGTGTTCCGCTGATAATTTTATCGGCGATCGGAGCTCGGTCCTTTTTATAGGGTTTCATTGATTTCCGGGTGCCGTAGGTGGTGGTGCTCGGGGGCGCGCGGCTGTCGATGCATGCGAGAGCGACTATGGGGCGCTCATTGTACTGCGAAGCCCGGCGATCGGCGCGCATAGTTCCGATGTATACGACTGCTCCGAGCGCCGGCGTAATTAATCGTAATCAGCGCGCGCGCTCCTCGCAATTCCGAGCGAGGAAAATAATGGTTTTACGCAATTAAACCAGCGATATTCGCGCGACGTCGTTGTTCAATAATTATTCCGATGTACTCGGGTGCGGCTAAAATATGCGCGTTTCGTCGAGCGAATGCGCGCTTAACGTTATATATTGCGGGAATTGTTTAAGGCCGGGCTTCATTTGCAACGACTGCGAAATTTACGAACTGCACGTATTTTTGGTTTTGTTTGATTCACTTTTAATCGGCGGGCTTTAAATTTAAAAATTGTTACACGCTTAGTAAACTGCTACTACTACTTTACGTTGCTTTCGAATGTGTGCCCCAATAACTGCGCGTAAGAAGAGTTCAGTTTGCAGGTATTAGCGGATTAAATTTACTATCCGATTAAAAGATTTAATCATTCAAACAGAATGATCTGCTATGATATTTCAGTATTAAAAGTCATACATTTTTTACGATTTAGATTTTTTGCGAATGAAAAAGAAAAGTATTTTTAAAATGCTACATTGAAATGACGTAAAAAGTTATAAAAGTAACGCAGTTGCATCTACTTTTTTTTTACATCGAGATGAACTCTAAAACTTCTGACAAGATTTAAATCAGATTGCTTTTTGCATTGCCCCTGTTACCTTTATGGAAGAAAGTTTTTTTATGTAAATAAGTTTATTTTTCATTACATGAAGAAGAAAATTGAAATCCGGACGTAACGGCTATATGACCACTATATACTTTAATAAACATTTGAATTTTCAAATGAAAAGTATTCACCGTAAAGTCAAAGCTATTTCATCTCTCTTTACGTTTTTATGAACCTTTATTATATTGTCATTTGCAAATAAAAGATATTTCTCGTGAAAAATAATTTTTGTGCATAATTAAATTTCTATTTATTTATAAATAATATAACAATAGTTACAAAGGAATTTAATACATTCAAATATTCCTCTGTAAAAAAAATCCGTATAAGTCAAAACAGACATTATTGACGAAGTGAAGATATATCCCAGCCTGATATAAAATGCAACGTCACGGATAAGGATCACCTTCATGAAAATATACCGCTCGAAATACGTAGCCTGAAAGCCGAGTATCGAGAATCGCTTATTTTTAAATTCGAAACAGATAAACCGATGCGACTTCCAGGACGCGACTCGTCCTCGAAGTCAAATCCCGAAACCGATAAAAATAAGCGCAAAAAGCGATATCCCCTTTCCCCCGTCCTCCCGCAACTCGGAAACTCCGTTCGGCAAAGGACTGCCAGTTGCAAGTGGTCCTCTCGACGCGGGATCTTATCGCCTTAGCGGCCGGATACCTCGTCTCTCTCACACGTATATATTCTCGTGTACGGAAGTCGCGCGTCCTCGCGGCTGCGGAGGTACAGGGGCGGGAGGGACTCGGGGGTGACGTCAATCCGGCCTTTATATTCCGAAACGATCCGTGACCTCCCCGCCGCAGAGACGTAGGGGGAGGGGAGGGGGCGAATCAAGTTTTCGGCGGTACGTACCCCGTGAAACGCGCCGTTCGATCACGCGATCGCGACGCGAGCTATCGCTCGTCCGCGGGAATCTCGGAGAAGAGAATCGGGATCGATTTTTTTCTCTTACCGTGTGTAATTGTCGGCGGTTATTTTCGATGGGAGGAAAGGGTGCGGCGAGAAAATCACGCTAGGATCGAATCGTACGTGAGGTTTCTCGTTTCCTTCAGGGGAGAGCTTTCGCTTTTTCGTGCGATTCGGGGGGTGAGCAGAGTTGCGGGGAGTGGATTTTTCAGTTTTAAAAGTAGCGAAATTGGGTTAGGCTTCTGCTCGCGGAAGGTGGGATTTGGGCGCGGGCAGATGGCGGCGCGCGCTTCCAGAGATTTAGCGATTTCAAACTGGAAACTAAAGTATTATAGCCACCGCGCTCGGAGTAGTTTAACTTTGTTTCGGTCACTCGCGATGATGCGGGCACTGCAGTGCCACTTTAACAGCATGTAAATATATAACTACTATAATTATATTACTATCTTTTATACGCATTTATGTATATTTTTAATGCCTTATAAATACCATAATTTTAGTGTTAAATACTTTTATTTTATGATTAATGCTGATATTCTTGTTTTATTTTATTTATTCATTTACTATTGCTTTACTAAAAGTACTGTGTAGGTTTATCGTTTTTAAAGCGAGACTTAAAATGAAACCGATCTATTCTTGATTTGATTGGCTCTGATATCATTATTTGATTAGTATAAAGTGACTGTGTTTAACAAGTGGTGACGTTACATCGACGTACAACGATATTTAAAGAATAAGAGAAAAAAAATTAAGTTTTAAATGAAATCGAGCCATTTTTTAATCAATAACACACTTTTATTATATAAATTCTTAATAACTTAATACATTTATTCTGCTCTTGTCGACACAGTAATGTTTAAAATAAATGTCATGAATTTACTTCTAAAATATAAGTATAAAACAAAATTTTGCAGTGGTTTTGAAAAAAATGTTTGTAGTAAAATTTAACAATATTTTATTCTATTATTAGTACAGCTTAAACTATATTATCAAATAAAAAGGACATGTATAAGGACCGAGCGAAACGTCAAAGACTTTCCTAGTAAATAAAACAATCTAGATGACCAGTTACAACAAAATAGAAAAAAGTTTGACATGCCCAATAGTTATACGACTTTAGATCAATATATTAAAAACATTTCTATTATTTTTTTTAATTTTATAAGCTACTGTGTGACACTTTTTTTAAATTCTCTAAAAAATAATCCCGAAGATTAATAAAGCGATAAAAACGTAATACTGAATTTAGTTATTGAATATAAAAGCCCACGACCGTATAATGTAACGAGCTAGCCATTAAAAGCCTTAACACGGTCAAAGCGAGATTTATTTCGCCCTCGTATGATCGCGCCGACATAAAAGCGTGGGCGCTATAAAATATTTTGATTATCCCGCGATTTTCCTATCGCGCCGCGGTAACAGCCGCGTAAAAGCGCCCCTATAACGTCAATTCAATTTCAGCGAGAATCCGATAGTCAAAGGCGAGTCGCCAAATCGCGCCCCCCTCCCCCGGCCGTATACATCCACGAAAACGCGCGCGCGGCTCTCCTGCGCGCATTAGTCGCCCCCGGCGCGGAAAAAAAGCCCCTGTTTTTCCACTCGATAAACTTTACAACCTCGCGGTCAAGCGATCCGTCTTGTCTGCCCTCGTGTCGCCCCCTTTCCCTCGGCCGGACTCTCCCCTGCGGAGGGGCGCGCCTCTTTCTCCGTCTGTCGACGGACAAACCGGATCGTCAGCTGAGCGGTTCACCGGCTCGGCAGAGAGAGGCGCGCGCGGTGATGCGATAGTTTACGCTACGCGCCGGTCCCGAGGTGTGCTGGCTTCGCTTTGACGCGGGGCTTTTAACGCGCGCGCGCAAAAAAGGGGCCGAGTTCATAAATAAACAATGGAAATTCTCTCCTTTTTTTATTTTGCTTTGTTCGACTCGCGAGGTAAAAGGGGTGTATTGTGTGCACAACGAAGTGGCGGGGTTGGTTTTTTTTAGGCGATTGATATCGAATTGGAGCGATGAAAAAATTGCGTGCTTTTAATTATGAATTTAGCAAGGACAGTGGCGTTAGAGTAATTAGGTTGTGTATAATAGTAGTTTTTTCGCTGAAGGATTAAATTATTGATTTTTTTTAATGAAAGCCTTATTTTTTAACCTGAATTTTGCATAAATTATTTTTTATCGAATAAGGGTAATTTGCTATCTTTTTTTAAAACGAAATAATTGAAGTTAAACTCGCTAAATACTGAAAATAGCAAATATCCTTGAAAAATGTTGAATTATGTATAGTTTGTACATGTTATTATAAATATTCATGATTACATACACTTACATGAATATTGAAATACCTACGATAAGAAGATTAACACAATATTGATAATAAATTGCTAATGTTATCAGCAATAGTAAAAAGTTGAAAATGAGCTTATTTAGGTAAATATAACATTCATTGTCCTTTGTACGAATAATTCATCGAATTAAATAATTATCGAGTTTGAAAAATAAATTGCTTCAGTGAATTTCAAATTTCTCACGTGCATACGGCTCAATAGATTTTCAGATTGCAAAGATAACCGAATTTAAACGATATCCAATCAATTCAAGCTAATAAATGAAAAATTCCCCGGTAGATCCCTTTTCAATCTCAATTAATTTTCCATCCCAACCAATTCGCCAGGAAATAATGAAAAAGTAATTTAAAAAGCTCGCTCTCCTCGTAAATTACATCTCAAACAAAGTGCAACATTACACTCGTACTCATTTACACACGAGAGAAATTTTTTTTAGTAAAAATTACAAAAGGTCTAGTAAAAATGACTATACTTTATGGGAAAGTGGTCACGGACTGATATAAAAAACGACCATACTTTATAGTAAAATTTACCATACTTTTGGCTAGGTTTTGGCAAGTCTATGACCACTTTCCAAAACAGTACAGTAATTATTACTAGATCATTTCTCTCAGTGCACTCTGCACCTACTCAGACTCGATTTTCATTTTCTCAAATCAAAAAGCAATGAAATCCCATCAAAAGCCATAATTACTCAACGGTAGCCAACGGGGTACTCTATCTAAAAGTTCACAACTCCAACGGTCACTCCTGGGCCCGAGCGAGTCCGTGTCCCGTCGTCGGCTGTCATCCCCTCCTCCTCGGCGCGATAAGTCCCGCAGGCACTCGCGGCTGGTCGTGCGACCGAAAAATAAAAGCGCAAGGGGGGAAGAGAAAAGGGGGAGCCGCGGAGTGGACGAGGCGGTGCGGCCGCGCTGAGCCCCGGCGGACGACTGCATGCGGCGAGCGCGCGCGACGCGGACGGCGGGCGCGCGCCCCCCACCCGGCGACGCGCCACCGGCCAACCCCCGGCGAGCCACCCACCGGGGCGCGCGCGACGCGAGCAAGATGCCAACGCGAAGTACTTACACGCGGAGGAGCGAATTCTGGGTTCGCGATGTGGTTTCTTCGAGCAGGGTGCGAGTCCGCGGCTGGGTGGCTCGCGATTCGCGGGGGTGGCAGGTGTGTATGGTGAGGGGGTGATAGTTTAAGTTTCTTCAGCTCAGGTGGCAAATGTTGAGAAAAGTTCTGCAAGAACTTTTGTATTTGCTTTTTTTTGCGGAGTAGGTATTCAGAAGCAAGCGGTATGTAAGTATAATTTAGAGACGAGAAAAAGCAGGAGTGGAGATTATTAATTGTTTTTTCTTGAATAATGAGGGGGAAAATTAAACTTGAAAGGGAAAGAAGCGTGCTTGAATTTTATACTCCAAAATTGATTGTTTTTCAAATTGGATGTAAGGAAGTGCGGAGTTTATAATAGGGCAGAATATAAGTAGAAACAGACAGGCATAGACAGACATTGTTTTATCATTAAAAACGGTTTACATTTTTTAAATTTATTACTCTTTCTTAGCGTAAATGACGGCGTAGAATATTTAGAATTGAACAAATTTTCTCCTATCACAATTGCAAGCACTTTGAAAATTTCAAATTGTCATCTTTTTACATTACTCCATTCTAAGTATTACGAAACTTCTCGTCTCTAATAACAATTGCTTCGAAAATAGCATTATTGTAGCATAATGAACTCCGCTGAAGTTTCTCAGTTAAGCAAGCTTACAGGGAGTATCGGTTAATTTACATCTCGTAAACGCCAGTGCACGTCTGACCTTACGTTCTCCTGTTCTACTTTGATAACAGATTTTCTTTTCTCATTGTCAGCGGCTCTTACAATTGGCTGAAACACTCGAGCGCCAGGTCTACGCTTTAATTTCTCTTCCAAGAATTCCTCCTTTCAATGAAGAATAATTACCCGCAATTTGAATGTAAAGACACTTGCGCAACGTCCCGTCGTAACGAGTACAAAATGAACTTCGCGCGCTCTCGAATTCCAAAGCGAAAATGGGTATGCCAAAAAAAAAAAAAGTTTGCGGAGACCCTCCGGACTTTTTCATGCTCGATTCACTCCGCAATTGGCCGTCGTCCGCCGGGGAATAAGTGCGGCATCTCCGGCACCGTTAATCGATATTTCATGCGTCGCAGCGCGCGCCTCGACTGCCAATGTTTATATCCCCGCCCGCGGGCAGTCTTTTCCCGCGATTCTTGGACGCCGCGTCTGTCCAATTAGGGCTTTATATCCGACCCCGAGGATTTTATTGGGTCAACCGGAGATTCGGCGTCGTCATTGCATTTTCGTACTTTTATGAAGACGCACGGATTGCCTTTTGAATACCAGAAAAGCGAGCGCTCGCTATAGTTAGAGTTCGAAATTGGCCGGGACACTGAATGACTCGTCCGTGTGACATTTCAATGGAGGCGCAATTTTTATCGCGTTTATTTTTACCACTCGGGCGGTTTTATCGTGGACATTAAAATTGGCATTGCTCATTTTTTTTTACGGTCTGTAGGTAATTTTATACTTTTTATGGTAGAGCGGCAACAAGTTTACCAGCGAGCAAGACTTGTTTTGATTTTTAAGCGCAATTACTTTGTTAATTATCTTTAAAAAAATTATTTTTACGCTGTTTTTGTTAATGTATGGTTGTACAGTAGGAGAGGAGTTTAATGCGGTCCAGCACACTATGTTTTTGTTTAAACAAACTTATTGGACATTATAATTCTAAATAGCTTCTAAAAGCTTAAAAATGTAATTAGCTTTTTAAAACTTAAGTGGCCCGTATTCTATTCATTATAATAGGTATATAAATAATAAAAATAAACTTTTGTAAACACAGCAATTCGCCGTCCGCGGCTGCGAAGAAAAATAGCACTCAAGGTACTTCCAAATAGGTGCGCTGCAACAATGGAATAGAAAACAATATACTTTTTCCGAGAAGAAAAAAAATATAACGGCGATCCTTTTGTTCCCTTTAAAATAGACTAAATGTATGGTAAGAACCTTTTGTGCTGCTTCCGTCCTCGCGGCCTTTAAATCGCGAAACTTTCGTAATTAGCAAAAGCCAATTCCTCCCGTTATAATAAGCTAGCGACTTTTTATTTTTGTTTAAAGAAGATTTCAGAACTTCGGGAAGAAGAGTTCGGATAAGAAAATTTTATTGCCGCCGCGGTCGAGTCGCCTCTTGCTTTTTTTTAATTACGCCCGCAACTTCGGGTATTAGGCACAATTAACCCAAAGAAAACTCCCCTTTGATTTACAGGCGGGCCGCGTATTAATCGCTCGGATTATACGCGAGCGCGTAAACTTCTTTAATAAATTACGGACTACGCGATGAGAAAAAAGGAAAGAAACGCCCAGTTTCAGCCTTATTATTTAACATCGGAGTTTTATCGTCCAATAAATTTCACCCCCGCGGGGCGGCGCGACGCCCACCCCCGGAACCGCGCCGTCACGAAGCAAACTCGATTCCGGCCGAACGCTAATCGGTCTCGTTAGCCGCGGCGCGGCTAATTTTTACGAGGAGCTCCGGCCGCCGGTTAACCCAATTCGCGCGAGAAAAATGACGGGCGGCAACTGGTTACCCCTTCTTTTTTTCGGCGGCCATAGGGAAAATTTACGAGCCCCGGCGCGCGCTCCTCGAGTCTCCGGCGTCCACTCGATCCGTCGCTCCTACAAGCTCTTCCCTTTTTCTCGCCCCCGCTTTTTTTTCGTGTGCATGTGTAGGTCGGCGCGCGCGAGCTCGCCCGGAGGATTTTAATTTCGCACTTTGACCTGGTTCGCCGGCGGCCTCTCGAGGGCCGCGTGTCCCCCCCTCCTCTTTGCTCGTTTAGGTTACTCCCCTCCCCCTCCTGTGCTGTTAGCCGAAATTATTCGTTCAAATTGTTTCTTCCGCGAGGCATTAAGCTCGTCCTGCCCTACGCGAACTCGATGCTCGCGAAGCTAAGAGCGGCGTTTCACGCTCGACGCGCGCGCCGCTTTTATTTTTCACTTCGAGCTTCTATTTTCTATTTTGGAGCAATTTTTTTGTCGAGTTTGCTCGACCGTGCGAAGCTAACGTTTTTGCTCTTTGCCGTGTTTTCAAGTGCGCTGTTATAGGGTGCTTTTTTTCGAGAGCTTTTTATGGTCTGCGGTAATTGCACTTTTAAGGGTGGAAAAATTGGGATTTTCGAAGCATTACTTTGGATATGTAATGGTTATAAATTTTCACATTTTTTAGTAAAAATGTATTTATCAAATAAAATTCAACATATAAAAAACAAAAAAATCGCAAACTTTATTTACATTGTAAGCTCGTTGCAAGAGCTTTTGAAACTTTAACTTGAAATAGTGGTCTTATCGTGCACAAAAAATATTTAACAGTATGAAAATCTTTAAATAAATAATTCCATACGTTTTTCTCATACTTTATAAATTTTTACTTCCAAAATGTTCTTTGCCAAATTAATCTGAATTATTTACCAAGCTAATGTATCAAATTTACATCTACATCTCCGTTACGATAATTGCATCGCGAATTTCGAAACAATACCGTTAAATAATGCAAAACGGACCAATATCGGATATTACGTATCAAACTAAAATTTAGGTCAGAACGCGTTCACCCCCGGAGTAAATCAACCCCCGCGTCCGAGGCCTAAACACCGGAGGATCCAATCTTTCCGAATGAAACATTTAGCGCCCCATCGAGGTCGATCGCCCGCTCTCACCCCCGAGAAATAAATCGCGCGAGGCTCGTGTACTGCGCTCCCGCGAAAACGCGGAAAGGCCGCGGCGGGTGCATACATTATTCGATCTCGAGGGAGGGTGAGCCGCGCCGTTGGGCGCCCGCCTACTGGTCAACCGGCGCTGAAACATGCACTCTCCCGGGTCCCTCGGTGCTTATACCCTCGCGCGCATTACGCCGCCGCGAGATGGGCAGGCGCATATGCGGGAGAGCTTTTTACGTGGGGCGCGCGGCGTTTACGGCTCGCGGGGTACATGTTTCAAGTAATGAGTAACTACCGGTTTCGAGAGAGTGGTACGTCGCTCGTTCGCCTTTTTTTCGAAATTTTTCTGATGTGCGCGCAATGTTTAGGCTTGGGTTACTTTGAGTATGATGGGTGGAGTGTTTTTAAGAAGAATGTAATATTCCGAAAGTTTAAAAAATTTTGAACTAAAATTTGATGCTTTGCATTTTATTTTTCTCAATTTGTCCTATAATATTCACATAGCTAGTAATTTGGAGATACGTTAAAGTGTTAAAATATATCGAGACTATTTTGTCATAAAATTTGCGATGGAGTTCATCGTAAACATTATGCAAAAACACGAAAATGTGGAGTATTTTGTAACACTGAAGCTTTATCTAAATCTTGAATAGCTGGCCAAAGTTCAAAATTTTAAGGAAAACGTGGGTAAATTTTGTAGGAAAAGCTCTCCAAAGTTTGTATAGAAAAAGCTCCTTTATTTTATCCGGAAAATCTCCGGATTTTTTACGGAGCTTTTTGTATAAAAATTGCTACTACGGATATAAACTGTAAAGGTTTATCCGGAAAACGTTAAATTGTAAAGTAATTATAGACCAACGAAAATTCAAGCAATTTAAGGGATCCAGAGAAAAGTAGGAGAAATGTGAATAGAATGCGACTGGAGTTGTATACAATAAACCGAAGGAGCCTGTATCAACTATTCTTACTGCACTGTATAATGTAAGTGAAGGGCATTCTGGCCAGATGCGGTGCACCCACGGGGCACCGACGTCGTTGGATACGTTTTATCGGTCAATTTGCACCGAAATGAAGCGGAGTTTACGGTCAGCTTACGAGCTTGCAAGCGATACGTCGCTATTTTCGTACTTCAAAATTGTATTTTTACCTAGTATTTCTAGAAAATCGATATGCTTTTCTAAAAGTTAGTTAGCGAAAAAGTTTTAGTTATCTTTATTTATCTTTGTTGGGTCGCAATTGTACCAATTCAAAAATGTATGCTAAATTTAAATATAAGTGCTTGCATACAGAGTGAAGAAAAAGGATGAAAACTTCTAAATGTATTAAAGAACAGAGTCTGCCTATGTAAAAGTTTCTATACTTTTCCTTCGCTGCCTTTGCACAAAAATACTTACTTATTACTTATATGTATAAATGCGCGTTATTCCGTAAGGCTTAAAGTGAATATTAAACTGGGATAATAAAATTTTGTTTTATAGGAACTGAGAACTGAACAATTTTAACTTGTACAAAATACTATTTAAATTTTTTTAAATTTCATCCAAGTTTACATAATAATTTTTAAAAAAATAAAACTAAATAATATTAAAATTTGAAATTAATAAATTATGCATTTAATTTAAAAAATATTTCCAATTTAAAAATTTTGTTGTTTTCGTACCGATATTGTAACTGGGCCAAATTTAATTTTCTTTAAAAAATCAATTATTTGGTGGCAGAAAAAGTATCAGAAGCGCGCGCATCATTTACCGCGAACTTGATATACTTTCAAAGTATAATCTAACCTCAAATCACAAGTAATTCTCTACAACTGAAGCAAATTTACATTTTTATTTTACGGTTTATTTTAATGTAAAATGTAATTTATATTTAATGCAATTACAAACAATTTATCTTTAAAGCTATGTATGCAGTATTTTAAGTTAAAATAATAAAATTATAATTATAATATATTTCTAACAAAAAAAAATTATAAAATTTTTGTATAATATTTTTTGGACTACATCATTTATTAGTTGATTTGCAAAGTTTGTATCCTTTTAATTATTTGTATAAATATTTCTTTTTGATACAATGAATGTTTTCCAAAACAATCAAATTAAAAGCGTAAGTAAAAGTTTTAGCGCAGTTTTTACTGTGATATACAGTTATGTAGAGTAAGGATGCTGCATCGTATAACAAAATTGATCACTTTTAAAGTTAAATAACTAAATAAATGTTTATTTAGTTAACTTTAGTTAACTACTTATTTATAAAATATTTTAACCCATGATTTTATCAAGAAATTCCATAAAATCATAAATTTTGGTTGGAATGTTCAATAAGCATCTATTCTTGAGAGTCTTTGGATAAAGGCCAGATAGTGAATCTCCTTGTCAGGTTATCGGAATTTAATTGCAACCAGAGATAACAGTTAAAATATAATACCAGTATGTCATTTGAATCTTAGTCTCACTGTAATTTATAATGCTGCAGAAAGTAAAAATAAATTGCCGAGGTAGAGAGTTTTGGAACGAAGTGACTTTAAAACTAAGTAGATATTCAACATGTGTTTATACGCCATTTAAACAAGTGGAATCTTTATCAAAAGTGATTTACATGAAATTAAAATTAGTCACAGTAGTTCATTATTTAACTTTTTTGAAAATACCTTTCTGTTTGAAGAGTTGTCGATATTGTTTGAAACCAATTTCAGATAGCCATTGGTCTGCTTCGGTAGTGTCTCCATTACTCCCATTTCCTGATGCCAGCATCACAAGTTTGCTGAATGACAGGAGCATTGAGAGGGCCAGAAAGACCCCCGATAGTACAGTTGACCATCGGAACATTTTGTTGTCTGCATGAAAAGTAAAACAGAAACGTTAATTTCACACGTATTGAGTAATTTCAATAATTAATGCTTAAATTTATTCTCTGATTGCAATTGATCTTTAAATATCCTTTCTTAATTTTGCATAACAATTTTTAACAAATTAAAAAATAAAACAAACAGTACTCTCTCAAATTATGCACATCCTCGACATTCATCACTATCCATGCGTTCGTAGAACCGAATCAAATCGACGTATCACGTTGAAAACAAAATTTTCGGAGCACTGAAAGCAGCTAGCACACAGCAAATAAACACTCAGCATCTGAAAGAACAATGACACGTTACCCTCATAATTTTCCCATCCAATTAATCAGTAGTGGAAGCCTCGCGCGGTGACGTACGAGCTTGAACGAGCAGACGAAATTTTGAGTCATCATTTTGAGGCTTCCTTCGATCGCGTCGCCCCAGGAATGCTCCGAGCGCACTTGATAATGGAGCGTCGAAAAAGCGCACACGCTCCGAGTGTGTGCGTGACGTCAAGGCGGGGGAGGTAAGGTTAGGTCGCGCCCCCTCACGCATGGGCTCGCCGTGTGCATCGAATGTAAACAAAGTGACGCGTCACACGATCGAGGCCCGCACCGGCCGCGAGGCACGCGATGTTTTCCCGACGTATGCACGCAGGTGTATACTCAACCACATTTTCGGCCTTGGAGCAGGTAGCTACGTCGCGCCGGGCTCGCCTGACGACTGTCCTGATGATGAGCCGCGCGTACGGTGCGTGTCAGGTGGCAGGCCTCTTCTGCGTGCGCAGGTGCGAAGCTCGCCGCGCCGATGGAACTGGCTGGCTGTGCCCGGCCTTATTGGGAGCTACATCTTTTTCATCGGCCGAGACTACGTTGACACATCGCTGAGACGCGCGTATCTGTACGTACCACCTGCATACGCTGTACATGCGTGTTCCATGTCCATCGCGGCGTTCAGGGTCGCGGCGGCGGCTGCGATGCGCAGTGCACCGGCGCGCCGTCTCCACTCTCCAGTCCATGAGCGCGCCCACGCCGATGCCTTCGACAACTATTTGGGCGCGAAAGCCGCGACGATCGATAATGCAGTCTGCAGCCACGGCGCCTTCCGATCTGATATCCAGTGTAAGTATATCGAGGGTATGAACTTGTATACACATATGTACACACGGTACATGAGTAGATGTCGAGTTTATTTGGAGTCTGTTTCCTTCGAGTTATTTGAGTATAGGAAAGGCTGGAAAAATGAAGGAGCATTTCTTAAATAAACTACAGGGTAGTAATCAATGGGGGCGCAGTAGGTAAAGGTCGGATGTAGTAAGGCCGATTCGAACATGCACTTGGCATTTTTCTACTGTTAAACTATAGTTGCTGTCTTAATTAAGTAGCTACTGGACATTTCGCTTGTGTTTTATCTTCATTAGTTATTTTAAATTTCTATAAATATATTTTATTCATTAAAAAAAAGTAATTAACATGTTCTACATAATCGTTTAATGGCCATATAATTATCACTACATTCTTAACTAAAATTATACATGCGTAGGAATGTGACAGTTATAGAAATACCGCAAGCACTTGCGTCTTCATTTTAATTACCTAGTTAGTTAAGTAGATATATCCGGATACTGTAAGACGTACATACATATTTTATCCAGAATACCTTTCTTTTCTTAATTAACGTATCAAATATTGTTTAACAATAACAAAATAATAAAATTCATTAATCTAGAAAACTTACATAACCACAATTAGGCTTTTCTTAAAAATAAGCGATCGATTTTTCTTAGAAATCAGCGCGTCGCGTATATATGTACCGTATAGGCAAAACAGCTATACGCTGCGCGAGGATCGACAAAGTGAGCGGCACTTTATTAGCTCGCACGACTTAAATCAAGGGAGGCGAATTATTCTCGTACGGCTGCGTCGCAAATTTTTATTTTTTTAAATTCAAATAAAAGCCTTTCGCTCTTTTAATTACAATCACTTAATTATCCGAGATATGAATTCGAAATTGTTGATTGAACCAATCGTATTGTTACAGTTGTTCGTGATTCAGCGATCGTTTTCACCTTTTGCGATTGGGATAACCATCCTCTCGCCTGTCCGACAGTACGATTCTTGACAATACAGCTATGTTTGTTACAAATTCACGATCGGCTAATCTCGATGCCTCAGTCCGCGATGATATCTCCAGCGGCTGAATCAACAGGGCAGTGCTTCTTTCAACGCAAAACCAGCTGTGTCGCATGCAGTTAGTGATTCTTTGCGAATTTCTTTTGTTCTGTCTCATTGTGTGAATGTAATCGACGCATTCAATATTTCTTCCTGCAGCTAATAAGGACAAGAGGTTGAACTGCTGCTGCTACTACGTAGAGGTGATCGAATGCAGCTAAAAACCAATGATACCCTTCGACCATGGATACCAGCGAAACTACCAGCAATCCGAATCCTCGCGAGAAAGCCAACTGCATTTCAGTTTCTATATTCTGGTAAGTGTTAGTCTTTTTTTACCCAACTTGCGTTCTGCGTTGATTCGATTTGAGATTTAAACTAATCGCTAATATTTCAGGTGGACAATAGCTTTATTTAAAAAAGGATGCAACAAGACACTGGGAGCGGGAGATTTGTACGATCCGCTGCCAGCGGATAGATCGAGTATTCTAGGTGATCGACTTGAAAAGTTAGTATTGCTCTTATCCCCCTGTTGGGACCGTTATTGCACAACTGTTGGGTTCTCTTAGTACTGCAAAATTAAGACGACTTTGTACATCTGATTCGTGTCAATTTTATGCACAGGCATTGGAGAAGCGAGCTACAGAACTCAAAGAAAGGCAAGAGGGAACCGAGCTTGTTCAAAACCATCATTCGCACTTTCCTATTTGAACACTTCATTCTGGTGTGCATTCATATACTAAACGAATTCGTTCTCAGGTGTGTGAGTATGTGTTATTAATATATTATGCGATTATTTACTAATTCGATTATGACCACTCGTGGTGCATATCTTTGACTGTGTTATAATTTTATGAATGATTGTGAAATTTCGAATTTTTTCTACAGGCTAGGCACCCCCATGCTCCTTGGTGCATTACTGCAGTATTTTAAATCTGAAAGCAACACTACCTTCGAAAATGCGCTAATCTGTGCTATTGGGCTTTCAGTAGCTATTGCCATCAGCACGATAACTTATAACCAGCATGCATTTTATTCATTCCATTTAGGCGGTAAAATAAGAATCGCCCTTTGTTCGGTTGTGTATAGAAAGGTATTGCAGGCATTTTTTAATTGCGCACTTACTTGAAAAATTCCATTGGCGTTTCAACATGCGTTTTATTATTTTTTATTTTATTAAACAATGAGTTAATGTTGACACAGGCTCTGCGTCTGAGTAAGACTGCGCTTGGCGAGACGGCACCCGGCAAAATCGTAAATCTTATGGCCAACGACGTCAACAGATTCGAATTCGTTCCTATCGTCGCCCATTTCTTATGGTCGTCACCACTCTTGGCCCTCATCATTGGGTACTTCATGTACACCCGAGCTGGTTATGCTGGTCTCATTGGCATCGCCGTCGTATTCGTCGTCGTCCCTATTCAATGTATGATTTTTTTCTATAATATAAAAGTTTTTTTAGAAATTAGTCTCAGCAGCATAGCTGCATAGCTCGATAATTCAATAATAGGGATTAAAGTTGGTTAGTTATTTTCGAGTCAATGCACATTGTTTATGTGTATGTTTATGAACAGTAACTTCACAGCAATTTATTTTTTATATTGTAATCAATCTTTCATTAAAAAAAAAAATTTAATAAATAATCGCAGTTGATAAAAAGCAAATAAAGCTGAATATGTATCATAAATTTTCAGCGTATACCGGGAAGCTCTCCTCAAAATATCGACTGCAAACGGCGCTAAAGACAGACGAGCGGGTACGCTTGATGAACGAGATAATCTCGGGGGTTCAGGTGATCAAGATGTACGCCTGGGAGAAGCCCTTCTGCGCCCTGGTGGAGCAGGCTCGTCGATTGGAGCTCAACGTCATCCGTAAAGCCTCCCATGTACGCGCCGCTTTTATGACCTTCTATATGTTCACTACGCGCGCGGCTCTGTTCGCGACCATAATCACGTTGATGCTAACGGGCGAGAAGATCAGCGCCGACAAAGTGTTTGTTTACGCCTCCCTCTTTGGGGTACTATCGCAAACGATGAGTGCCAGATTCGTCCGTGGCTTTGCCGAGATGGTTGAGTGCTTGGTGTCAGTGAAGAGGCTGCAGAATTTCCTTGCGTTCGAGGAGTTTCAGGCGGACAATGTTACTACGAGTTTTTTGACTACTACCAGATCTGTCAACGCTGATTCGACCAATGATCCGTGCAATAGCTCGATCCATGGACTGTCCTATATTAATAAAGGTTTCGATAACACAAATGAGTGCTCGGGGGATAAAAGTAACGCAGTGCTCATCAGTGACCAGTTGAAGAAGATCATCGCTGCTGATGCGGCGCTTGTAAATGACGTTATGTGAGTGATGTATTAATTATTTTTTTAGCTCAGTATCATGTATACACTGAATTATCTTCTCATAATAATATTTTATCAGCTAAATTTATTATTTATCATTATTGTGAGGATTTTTATAAGCTATCGCGTGTATATTTGTCGATACTCACCTTTACAATTTTATTTACAGCAATTGCAGGAAGGGCGATGCGCCTGAAAAATCATGGTCGGTGAAGTTGGACGACGTGACGGCGAAATGGAACCTTACCTCTCCGGACGTAACTCTAGAGAACATTCACTTGAAGGTCGAGGAAGGGAAATTGTACATAGTGATCGGTGCCGTGGGCTCGGGCAAGAGCTCGCTGCTCTCGTCGATTCTAGGCGAGTTGAACCTTCTGCAAGGTAAGGTAACGGTCGACGGTCTCATCAGCTACGCCAGCCAGGAGGCCTGGGTCTTTGGCTCGACTGTCAGGCAGAACATCCTCTTCGGCCAAGAATTCGACCAACGGCGATATCAACGTGTCGTCAAGAGCTGCGACCTGCTTGAAGACTTTGAGCAGTTTCCCGAGGGTGACCAGACCGTCGTCGGCGAAAGCGGAAGGTCATTGTCCGGTGGACAAAAGGCTAGGATCAACCTCGCCAGGGCTGTATACCGGCAGGCCGATATTTATCTTCTTGATGATCCCTTGAGCGCGGTATGTTTTTTCCCAACCAGTAAATCCTCTGATACGATGTAGTAGTCAATTTTCTCGTTGACGTACGTTATTTCATCTGTTGATTTCTACAGGTTGACGCCCACGTTGGAAAGCACTTGTTTGAAGAGTGTTTGCAAAAATACTTAGAAGGTAAAACTCGTATATTAGCGACGCATCAGCTTCAATACGTCAAAGAAGCGGACTCAATTATCTTAATGGACCAAGGCAGGATGTGTCAGTATTCAGATTACCATGAACTATTAAACGCTCATCCCCAGTATAGCTGCATGATCGCTGAAGAGCACAGAGGGGAAATGAACGATGACTCTTCCTCTAAAGTCACTCAGATTGAGCGACAGTTTTCCTCATCAAGTGCCAAGGTTAGCAATACTGGATTACTAGAAATTATCACTTTTCTATTTATTAACAAATTAAATTGGAAATATTATTGAATTAACAGAACCTTCATCCCGAGCGAAATGGAGCGAAAATTGACGAAAAAGAAGTTCCCACAAAGTTGAATGATTTAATGGAAAAAACCTCTCGAGGTACAGTCAAAGGAAATCTCATGCTGCGTTATTTCCAAGTCGGTTCCGGTATTTTCACGTGTATCTTGCTAATACTTCTATTTTTGATGACTCAGTTGGTCACTAGTTTGACCGATTCCTTCGTCCCGATACTGTAAGCCAACTCATAAGCCTTGATCATTTATTTGTTCTGCAATTGACCGGTATTTTAATTTTTCAGCATTAGAGCGGAGGAGTCCCGAAGCTATTACGAGGAACTACGTACGCGCGAAGATCTGAGTAACGACTTACAGCTAAATGCAAACAACAGTTTAAAGATCATGGAGGAGGATAAAATTCTGCCGAGAAATTATTATATCTACATCTACTCAGTATTGGTATTTTCAATTTTTGTTATCGGTATGATTCGCTCGTTCACTTTTTTCATAATTTGCATGAGATCCAGCCAGCGGCTACACGACCTCGTTTTCGGTGCACTCATTCGAACAACTATGGGTTTCTTTGACACAAATCCAAGCGGGCGAATTCTGAATCGTTTCTCTAAGGATTTGTCAGTCATTGACGACCTTCTACCTAAGGCTTTGCTGGATGCTTGTCAGTTGTTACTTATGTTGCTTGGTATGATTGTTGTTTCGTGCACAGTTAATCCTATGTTTCTGATACCCTTGTTATTCATCGGCTCTATATTATACTGGATCAGGCGAGTTTATTTGAAGACCAGCAAGAATGTCAAAAGGCTTGAAGGGATAAGTGAGTAACTCAAATCAAATCTTAAACTTGTATCATTTATTCTATGTGAATGAATGATTGTACTCGATATCAACGAAAAAACTTGCTTTGTAACTTTGTGACTTCAGCTCGATCTCCCGTGTTTACCCACCTGAACGCAACACTCATTGGAATTTCTACAATAAGGGCGTACAGAGCTCATAAGATTTTGGAAAAGGAATTCGACAAATTCCAGGATATTCACACCTCCGCTTGGTACATGTTCTTGTCCTGCAGTAGGGCGTACTCATTTTCACTAGAAACGTGTAGCTTCATATTTACCAGCATAGTTACGTTTAGTTTTTTGATATTCAAAGAGAGTAAGTCTGAACTGAACTGCTGTCTGCAGAAAAGGAACTGTTAGACACTGTGGATAGTAGAGAAGAGGGACTGTTCAAATGATAACGATGATAACCATTACTTTTTTTGTTTCAGGTTTTTCAGGTGAACAGGTGGGATTGGCGATCACGCAGGTTATTTCTCTGTCTGTTATGATTCAATGGGGTATGCATCAAGCTGCTGAGGTGGCGAATCAGATGATGTCTGTAGAACGCGTGCTGGAGTACGTGAATCTGCCGTCAGAGCCGAACTTATTACGAGACAACGGCATTTCGATGAAGAGCAAGAAACTCCACAAGCCTGAACAACAGTTGACCAATGTAGATCCACCTAAAAACTGGCCAAATACCGGCCAAATTAACTTTCAAAACGTTTACATGCGCTATACTGACGAAGGTGCTCCAGTTCTCAAGGGATTGACTTTCAATATTTTCCCGTCAGAGAAGGTTTGTTGCTTCGTTCAAATTTGACTCCGAGATAATATGAAAATTATTGTAAAAAAAGAATAACTTTTTCTACCGTAGGTGGGAATAGTTGGACGTACGGGCGCTGGCAAGTCGTCGTTGATATCCGCTATCTTCAGACTTGCAAAGGTGG
>UXGC01000133.1:94533-305052 GCA_900480045.1 Eurytoma adleriae
CTTGACGAGGCTACGGCCAACGTCGACCCCCACACAGATGCTCTTATTCAGCGCACCATACGTACTAAGTTCGCAAACTGCACCGTGTTGACGGTTGCACACAGGCTTAATACCATTATGGATAGTGATAAGGTCCTTGTCATGGACAAAGGGTACCTCCAGGTTGGTTTAAATATTTTTTTTGAATAACTTGAAATTTATACTCTAATTTCAAGTGGTACAAACTATTACAGGAATATGATCACCCGTATATCTTATTGCAAAATGAATACGGTCCGTTTACGTCGTTGGTGAAAGAGACTGGTCAAGCCATGTACGAGCAACTGCGTAAAGTCGCGTGTGACGCCTATACCGCTAAGCATGGAGAATATCGCCAAATACAAGATTAAAAACCATTAGAAGATGAACGCAAATATTTATTAGAAAGTCGTAGACAATTCCAAAATCCAAGTTCATGGCGATCGGTGAAGTCATCGACTGAGCGTTGCAGAGTGGAGAACTGCAGGCTGCAGTGCAGTTGTGCAGGCGCCCCTTACTGCAGGCTCCACTCCTAACGCGGCCGCCATATTCAACTTTCAACCACGCCGACCGCTGAAAAGGCGCAATTTCAAATTTATTTGATTTCAAATACTATTTAAAACCATCAAATAAAAGTTATAATTTTTAAATTGGTAAATTAAATTAAAAATCATTAGGTCTTTTAAATTTTCTAACAAAAATAAAGAACAAAAACGATTACTCCAATATCCAATTACTGTGTACAGTAACATCTGTTGTAAAGTTTTAAAGATAAAAGATAGAATTTATAATTTAATTTGCAATAACAAAAATAGTTTTGTGTGAAATAATCGTCTGAATTAAAGCAAATGATATGGTTTTGACGAATATGACACTGATTCATATTTAAAATAAGTTATTTTTATACTAAATGAATAACAATTGATAATTTTTCAGATAACAGTGTAAAATATTAACTGCATGCTCAATAATAAAATATTCAATAGTCTATAATAAAATTCTATAAAATAATTCTGTATGTCTGTATGTGTGTATGGGTGTATGAAGGTTAAAATAGTGCATTTAAAATTAAGTAATTTTTTTTTACAAGAATGACGCGTGGCATACTTTTGTTTATAGCGTATAAAAAGTGTTAAATATAATTGATTATTGAATCAACATAATGCTATTAATCGTTTCCCTTCATTATATTCTTAAGAAAGTATATTTAATTTTATTTGGTTTTTTATTAGGTTCGGAAAGTTATGAATTATAATGAACAAATAGTTGTGACTTTTAAGAGTGGAATGGTTATATTGTTATACTCCTGTTACACATATAGAACCAGAAAAATATTAAAAACATCAGAACAAAAATTGAATAGACTTTAAAGTATTCAATTCCAGTTTGTAAAGGAGAGTAGAGATCAATCGAGTGAATAGATTTCCTACATTTAATCAGTTTCCTAAAATTTCATAAAAAACTTAAAAACAAGAAAATCTCTTTTCTCCTATACTTTGTTTATAAACTGTTTCCTTTTGCAAGGAGCTATATTGTGAAGATACTACGAATTTCAAGAATTTACAAATTCCGTATAGACATCTAACGATTTCCCCTTGCTGAAAAAAAACAGTTTTATCAGTACAGATAAGAGCCACTTACATTATAATGTAAGTTAAAATGCTACTAAACAGTCAAAGCCCGCTTTACACTAAGAAGGAATCGCTTTATACAAGAAAATGCATTTTACTTCCATGATCTATAATGTATTCATAAACAACATAAGCACTTCTGTTTGATATACATCTAGATATGCACACTATATTAATTTCCCTGTATTCCGTGCCTATATATTCCTCCTTATGTGTAATAATAATCCTCAAAGGCGCGCACCGACGACTACTGCATGTAGGCGCGTTAAAGCGCATTTGCGTGGGCGATTAGCGCGCGCGCGCATGCAGTTGCCGAGCAAATTCCATGTGAATAGCGCAAGGCGGTAAAATCGCCGCCGCGCCGCGGAGAACGGGTTTCTTTCCGCTCCCTCGCGTCTCATTGTTACTTATCTGCGTTTATCGCGCGCGAGATACTGTAAGCTTTGGAGTTGTGCGACGAAATGGAAAGGTGCGCGCCGAGCCGCGGATGACTGCAGCTGCGCAAGTCTCGCGGCTGATTCCGATGTTGTTATACATATACAAGGAAATGGTCAAGAGACGCGAGGCTTCGAATCATGTTCTCCATCACTGTTTCATCATTATTTCACTCTCTTATAATCATCGTGTTTACGTAATTATAATCGAACGGTTATAAATAGTACCTTTTTTCTTATAGTTATTGAGTAGACATGATTATTTTGCATTGTGTCTGTATAAAAGTATATTAATTTTCTGATTTTGCGTTTTGAGTAGATCTTCGAATGGAGTGTATAAGTATGTTTATTTTATTAATTGCAGCAACTAAAAAATGTACTTGTTATTATTTTTTAAAAAGTTATATCGATATAACGTCAGTTCATGATAAAGTGTTTAAAATTTTTATCAAAGTTGTATATGATAATTAGTTATAAGAAGAACGTGATATTCAGTTTAAAATATTTTCATTTTTCAAGTAAATAATTTAAATTTTAATCGAGTATTTCAAATAATCAACCTGCAACATCAACTATAACTAATAAATGTGAGGATTAAAAAACAACGTTTAGTTAAAGAAGTTCAATTAAAGAACTCTGAATGCTCAATGATCTAACAGTTTAAAATCTTGAATAAACCAGTCATTATAGTGATAATAAAAAGACGCAAATTAAAATTCGCAATGTTGATAAAAAAAATTAGCAATTTTAAGTACTCTAGGTAGGTCAACTGACAGTCACAAGAGAGGCAGCGACAGCGCTGCAAGCACTTTACTCTCTTACAAGCACTTGGCAGGCGCCTAATTCAGGTCTTACGCGCACTGTATACCTATATAGAAGACATCCGTGATCGGCCGAGGGACGTGTGCGGGAGGTGGTATATAGCGGAGGAGAGAGAAGGAGGGCGCGCGCGCCGCAGGTGATGCGATCGCTGCGCGAGCGAGGGAGAGAGTCGCGAGAGACCCTGGGGCCTTGGCGAGCGAGCGCGCACCAGTCCGTCCCCCGCCGTGTGCCCGACCGTGGATAGCAGTAGTGCAGTCGGGGCCTCCTTAGCAGCTCCCCAGCGCGGCCAGGATCATGCCAGCGGCGTCGAGGCGCTGAGCCGCCCGCAGAGCAGCACGACGACGACGCGAGAGCGCTCGACCCCATTGCGCGGATTTGAGCAGGTGAGAGGGCCCCTTTCTCCTGTCCTCCGTCGTCGCGGGTCCCCGCTGTCACGGGGATATCGCTTTACGTAAGCCGTGACTAATGCCGCGGACACGTCTCGGGCGAGCGGATCGCCGCGCGTCAGGTGCGAGGGAAGCCACTAGCTGGCCGCGAGTTAACCTGCGACGGCGGCCAACTCGGAGTCGCTCCATTGTGCCTGTCGTGTGTGACGTGCTCGCGAGCGAATTGCCTCTCGCGCGCGCTCTTCTGACGCGAGCGCCGAGTCGCGCTGTTTTCTTTCCTCCGATCAACTAAACAATGATACGAGAATCACAATCACTCGAGGCTTGACGGGTGCACGGTAGAAAGTGGAGTTTATTGGGGGCTTAGACGGCCCACTTGCTCTGTGTTTACATTAACTTGGCTTTTGTTTTCCGATTCCATTAGGAAGTATAACAGTTCACCATGGCTATACCACCACTGGTGAGCTCGACACCTCCACCGCTGGACAACTTTGGAGAATCGGATGAAGATGAATTTGGAGACTTTACCAACGCTGGAATCGATGGTAAGGAATAATGTTGCCGTTACATATCTTTGAAGATCTTTTAAAGTTACAATATGGCACTTTGTTAAGCAAATTTTATTCTTGGTAAAATTTTAAAGTCTAATTTTCATTCCTTACTTTAGGACTGTCAGTAACATCGGATTCTCCTCACAAGCTGTCCACGCCGGTGCCAACTCCATCATCGTCGCAGTGCGGCACACCCAGAATTAATGGAATAACTACATCA
The DNA here is from genome assembly GCA_900480045.1 of Eurytoma adleriae. Classification (NCBI taxonomy): domain Eukaryota; kingdom Metazoa; phylum Arthropoda; class Insecta; order Hymenoptera; family Eurytomidae; genus Eurytoma; species Eurytoma adleriae. The sequence continues at coordinate 98,596 of UXGC01000133.1, forward strand.
CCAACAGTGACATTGTCATCTAAAACTGAGGACATCAAAAAAGCAACAGCTGATGAGATTTTAACTGTGGAAAAAACCAATGATATTGTGAGCAGTATAAACTTAGAAGATAGGACAGATAGTGGTAGTGTTAAGAACAGTGGCTTTGATCGTAACAGTTTATCACGCATTAGCGATTTAGATTTGCTCGATAGTGATGACGCAAAAAATTTTAAGAGCAATAGTGATAGTTCAAACCATTTTCAAGACATCTACAATGATAAAAGTACTGTTAATAATGACATAGTTAGTTGTAATAATAGTAGTTTAGACGATAGTGGTAAAACAGGGAGTGAATTGGAGGATTCATTGAGCAACTTGGAAGTTAACGATGATCCAGAGCCTTTGAGTTTAATTTTGGATGATCCCAATAGTATTTCAGATGTACCGCAAAATCTAGAGGACGACTTTTATGACTATGAACATTATAAAGATCCATTGGAGCAAGATAGTCCTGCTAGAGAAAAACCAACTATAGATTTGTCTCTTAATTTGCCAGATCATTTTCAAGAACAGAAAGTACAAAATGATATATTTACAAAGTATGATGTGTCTTCTATTGACAAGTGCAATAATAGTGATGAGTTTTTCTCGTGTACAAACGATAGTGTACAAGAGAAATTCAGCAATGATTCTAATGGCATTAATCATATCAATCATGCGCCAAGAGCATTGGATCAGTCTAGTTTTTCTCCTGAAAACAAACAAATTAAAGAGGGTGAATATGATACACACAGAAATTATGAATTTGGTGGATTATTAAAAGAAACTGCTATTAATGAGATTAATTATGATGAATCAAATTGGGAATGTAAATCAGCAGCAACTTTTACTAACTTCAGTTTAAGTTTTGATGATTCTGCTAATGAAAAATCAAATGTAGATTGTAAATTTGTAAATAATGCATTAGATGTCAATAGAGACAATGATTGCCTCAATTCAGAGAGTGAATGTGTACTGGAGAACAAATTGGATAGTTTTGAACAATCAAAAGATTTTTCTGACCCAAAGACTGCTCATAATGTGGAGAAAGATTATCCATGTTCTACAGATGCCAAGGAAACTGAATACGCAAATAAAATCAGTAATCTTGAATGTACTGTTAGTGACAGTCCAATTTCAGAAGCTGACTGTGATTTTTCCAATTTTCAAGATCAACAAATTTTTTATGAAGAATCAGTATTTCAAAATGGTTACACTAATGAGTGTGATAGTCCAAATTCAAATCAAATAAGTGACAAATCAGTATATTCTAGCAATTCTAATTATGCAGATGACTTTCAATCACCACTGCCTAATCTTGAAAATGTTTCTGCCAATGAAGAACTTGAAAAAAATACAAAATATACATCTGACGTTTGTGCCACATATGAAGAATCAAGTAATGAATTAGCAGATACTTTTGCAAATTATCAAACAAGAACTATAGATGAACAAGAACAATTTGACACGTTTCAAACGGCAACTAATACTGACGATGATGATTTTGGTGATTTTGCGGATTTTTCGAGCGCTCCTATAGAAAATGTTAACACAAGTGTAAATTTGAGCCAAAACATAGAAAAACCAGAAACTTTTGATGATGACGTAGTTGACGATTTTGGTGATTTTGCTGACTTTGAATCTTCTGCTCCCGTAGTTGAAAGACCAACTATTAGTTTAAAAGAATCTATAAGTCGAATAGAAAATAAGAATGTAAGTTTAGTTTTAAAAAATTTTTTAGAAATTTAAATTTTTTATATTTTTTGTAGAATTGTAGCCTTAGCGACAGCTTTCTATTATTATGTTATTAAATTTAAAATTAAGTAATTAAAAGAATGATTAAATAATCATATTATTATAAACTTTTTACAGGCTGCTAACAAAATTGAAGATATAATTACTAATATGTTTCCTTCATGTTCTGAAAATCCTGAAATAGATGTACAGCCATTAATACTTAAAAGTGATAAAACATGGAAAAGTTTAAAGAGTGTTGAAGAAACTAACGCACTTAGTTATCAATGGTCAAATAGCTCTAGTAATAATGCACTTCTAAATGCACTTGGCATTGATTCTCGTAACATTGTAAGTATTTCTCTATATAAACGTAAAAAAATAAATAAAAGTAACCATTTTTTATATAGTTGTATGCAATTCATAATTTAAAAAGTTTAAAAGAAATGTTTTCATTTGTTATAGTTATTTGGACCACGATGGAATCCAAACATTCCAAGATTTGCAGCCAACTTAGGTTTCTCGCCATTGGAACCTGTAAAAGCATCTGCAGATTCACAACAAACAACTGCACATACTTCAAACAAAATTCCCAATCCTACAAGCTCATCAGAAGTAAGTAGTTGTAATTTTCTTTTCACACTTCAAAAATTAACTGAATTGCAAATGGAAGTTATGAGTAAGTGTTCACACTCTAATGAATAATTTCACAATAGGATGTACCTGCTGCACAATTTGATTGGAATAGCTCGGGATTGGTGAATCCACTAGATGGGAGTAAGTATTCCTTTCAGCTTTTAACAATTGGTCAAGGTTGCTTAATTTATTATTTCTGCCTGCTTTCTCTTAATGGTCTTGTTCTTTATAATAGATTTTTTCATAACTAGATTTGCTTTGGTGGTGGTTCTAAAGTAAAAATTTATGTACACTTAACTATACAGGTGGCGGGTTATCTGCTCTTCTACCACTGGATTTATTATGTCCCTTTGATCCTTTACTAACATCCCATTGTTCCGCTCATTCTGAATCCTATCATCATCATGCTACTTCTGCCAGGAGCTCCATATACAACTGTAAGTGTTTAAGCTAGTTCTCCTCGTAGTTAAATTTGTGATGTAATAGATGCATTCTAGATATTCTAAAATTTTTCTTTAAATGCTTAAAAAAGAATTATAATAGAAGTTTAATTTTTCGTAAATTAATTATTATTTTTTAGATAACGTATCCATAACAACGTTAAGTCAGTTGATAATTAACGATTATATTTTTGCATCAATTTTTATGAAATTAAATAATGCTTTTGTTATTAACAGATCCCGTAGAAACTAGTTCCTCTCAAGACTACAAGCAAGCGCAATCAAGCAAATCACACAGATCAAGTAGTCACTCTTCTAGCAGTCCACCAAAACCACAGAAGCAAGCATCACGGATAATAGAACCATTACCTGGACCAAGTACAATAGACTGGAAGAAAGCAGATTCTGAACCAAGAGTAAAAAGTGAAACACAAAAGACTTCGAAAACCTCTCAAACTAACAAACCGTTCCTAGTGAGCAGCAGCTCAAGTAAATTAGACTCTTCAAGACCTGAAACTAGTAGGTCCGAAAGCCATAGGTACGAACAGCATAGAAAATCGTCGTTAAATAAGAGAGAGCACTTGCAAAATCCCGAACACGTTGTGCTAGATCGGTTTGGTAGACCGATGACGGTGAGGTCGGAAACAATGAAAGTGTTGAAACAACTACCAGATATATCTTTCCTAAGCGCGAGAACATTACTTTATAATCCTGAACAGAAGCACATTATTCAGGATCTGGGTGCAGTGATAAATCGTAAAATGCCTGGCTGAGTAACATCGGTCTGAATACGCGTTTGAAAAGGCAAATACACTTGTTTAACTGACAATTTTTTTAAGCGACGGGCAGATTTTATAAGGACTGTGTTAACTATTGAATAATTATTTATTTAACATACGTAAAGTATTTTAACAGTGTTAATTCAGCATTATTTGTAAGAATTAATCTAACATATATATATAAAAATATTTTTTTAATAGAAACATGTATATTTTACGTTACCATTTTTCTAACTAGTTTATTCCATGAAGACTAACGTTTATACCTATTTAGTTAACAATATTATAAACAATTGAATTAATTTTTATTTTAATGTAGAAAATGGATTATCGTAACTAATTTTTTTTTAATTTAAACAAATTAAAAAAATATTTTTAAAAAATGTTTAGTTCTATAGGTATTAAATTTTTCTAAAACTAAAGACTTAATTTAAATAATATTAATTTTGAAACTTGTATACTTTTTTATGAGAAAATTTTAGTAATGTACATATTTTTTTAGTCATATTTTATCAAGCCCGATCCTAACAATCAAACCTTCTAAAGTGAAAGCAAACTTTTGCCACATTTCAAACTTGTATTCAGGCCTATGTTGGACGAATTGCTCTTCCATCAAAGAATCAGGTCAACACACCCATTCACTACTGAAAAAGAAATATAGTAGACGTTTCGGTTCATAAATTCCTTACTCTACCTACACAAACATTTGACATTCCATGAATGCTGTAGACCTTGTGATTCCTAGCGCAATTAATGAAAAACTTATCACTTTGTAAGACTTCGAATTTTTAATACGTATCAAAAATATCATTTGTATGCGTAAGTTGATTTTTCCAAAATGAGAAGGATTTTTGTATGTTGTACTTAATTTACCAATAGATAATGTTTAATCGCCTTCTAGACTCTTGAGTGGACGATTGGAAAAAGTTAGAACGCCTTGGAGTAAAAAATTTCGAAGAAAATATTTACATTATTTTATACTTGATTGACTTTTTCATGATAAAAGATAAAAGAAAAATTGTTTTAGTTGACTTTTGGAGAACTTTAAGGCGAATTTCTTCTCTTTTTTTATGTCCTGAAAGTTTGGTCCATATTCTAGTCTACTAGAGTGTTGTACAGTACTATATTTAAAGTATTGTGTATTATTGTTTACAGACAGTTATAATATGTTATAGTTATTGTTGTTGATTTTAATTAGTGATATTATAAAAGCATCTTAACGATAGCTAAGGGTATTTGGGATATGGGTTTTTAATAAGCTTTGTGCACCAATATTTGTATACTTGTCTCATTCTCGCCTAAACATCACCTAGAAAAGAAAAAAAAAATTGAAATAAACTTAGTCCTACATAACACAAACATTGCACTTTATTGATTTGGATACTATAGTATATTCATTAAAAGAAAGTGCTGGCAATCATCAATGCACGATGATTGAACTCAAGTTAATTAACTAGATTAACTATATGAGTACCTTAAGAGGATACCGCAGTGACTTATTGAAGAATGGTCACACATTAAGGATTTTTAAATATGTAAAGAATAATTAATGTATAACTAATAATTGCTTTAAGTAAAAAGTCTAAATTTTCAATGCATTTAGCCGATACCAATTTTTCAATGATAAAGTCAATAAAATTGATTGAATGAAAGGGATAAAAGTAGTTCTATGATACATAAGAGACTTAATTAAAAGTAAATAACTTTCAAAATACTTAAATAGACTGCAGAGTCTCTTGTGAATCGCTTGATTAATTTGGCGTTTAAAAAATTTTTCGTATGCAATTGTACAGTATAAATAAACATAGTTAAAATATTTTAAAAATTAAAAAAAAAACAAAATTTTTTAATAAGTCACTTGAGTGTGTACCTTAAAAAGTAAATAAAAAAAATCGATTAAACTTACACGTACTTAAATGCGTCATAATCAATATTTGCGATGATTATTAAAGTAATAAATACTTGTCAATAACTGCTAAATGCGTTAAGTTCGTTATTTATTAATAATGATATTGTAATATATATTTTATGTAAAATATTGTGGATAATATAAATATATAGAAAATGTTCAAAAATTTCAAATATGCATTTAGAAAATATTCATTATTTCCGTAAACTTTTATATTTAACTATTGTCATGTATGTACTATCTGCATTATTTGCATATTATCTTTTTTGTAACATTAATGTGAAGTGACGTATAAATCAATTTATTATTTATGTAATTACCACGTTTTCCTATTTGAAATTAACATATTTTCTTGTATTAATTAAGTATCTCTATTAAAACATATGTTCAATCTTTTTACGTAGTTCTAGATTATATTTGAAATTGTTTTGACCACTAATATGCTGTGATTTCAAACTTAAATTTTTACTACTCTCGTACAATTGGTCAGAGTTTCGAGCATTAGCCAATTAGAGAAGAGGCATGGTTGAAAAATTACAAAAGATCGACCAGTAGCGCCACCTCACACTTGCCAATAGGTTGGCGCGTTCTGTCATATAACCGTACACTGCGGCTATGGCGAGTTGAATCTCGGAACTGGTGCGCAGATAAAACTGGCGAAAAAAGAAAAACAAGTATTCGAAGCCGAAACAATTGCGCGGGTAAAACTGTGATGTTGAATAACAAGTGTTATTGTTCGGAGTTTCATTTCTGGTGCGAGGGATTGTTTTTTTAAGCAAGTTTTTAATGGTTGTTCATCTGCGCTTAGCAGCTGCTCCAAAAGGTATGTAACGTTTTTGTTTCTTTTCGGAGCTCTGACGCTTACTGTCGTTTGTTAGGTTAGGTTGACCTACTGTATATTAAATTATATTCATAACAATGTTTACAATCGCTTATATCGCAAACAATGTTTATATCGCAAAGAAAAATGTTCAGAGTATATTTTTTTCAATAAATTTTCCTTTTTTTTAAATATTTTATTTCGGTTCTAATGCTACGTTTTTTGGCAAAGACGTCTGTGTAATATGTAGTGCTTTGTTTGTTTTAAATATACTTTTAAATTTGCAGTGAATTATTTAATTAAAAATAAATAACATTTTACTTATTTTTAGAAAAAAGTTATGGCACGAATTACTAGAAGTAGACAGGATCCTGTATTAAAATCAGAGACTAAAACTACTAGATCTGCTGTGACCGCTAATACTATTGCTGTTAAGAATGCAAAAGGAAAAAGTAGTACAAAAAAAGAATTAATTCAAGATGAGAATACAGTACCATCAAGAAAGGGAAAAATTAACAATGCTAAAACAAGTGCGAAAAAAGCAATGATCCAAGATGAAAATGCATTACCAACTACAAAAGGAAAAAATAGTAATGCTAAATCAAATATTAAAAAAGCAATAATACAAGATGAAAATGCAGGGCCAACTGTTAATAAAATTAAAGCAAGTGTAAAACCATCTCAAACAAAGACCTCAGTATTAGGATCAAAACTACATCCAACTAGAAAAAATAATTCTTCAGGTCGAAGAAGTTCTATTCTAGCTCTTAAATCACCAGTCCTTCGAGACAGAACTAATACAAGTAATGAACCTATTAGGAGTGATTCTTCTGGAAAAAAAGATGTACAGTTAATTGAAAATAAAAAAGTAACAAAAAGTAAAGTTATAAAGAAATCATCAAAAAAGAATAAGGATAAAAATGAAGATATATTACAAGTATCTATTAAAAAATATATTGTTAAACAACCAGTAGTTCAAAACAAAGAAATTATAAAACAGAATATTTCAAAAAATAAAAACAGTGTGTCTAATTTTAATGAAAATGAAAATATCCAAGACCAAGGTTGTTCTGCAAACACTCCAGAGTCAAATACTGTGAAATCTAGAAAGAAAAATAATCTATCGATGGAAGCAGTAGAGGAACTGTTAAATCAGGATGATAAATTATCAGAAAATAAAGTATTAGATAAAAATAAATCTGTAGAAAAAGATGTTCCAATGGAATTAGATGATATTAACAATAAAGGCAATGAAGAAGAGGATAAAAAAATAACAAAGAAGTTTTTCAAACATAAAATAGATCTAAAGAATGTTGCAGTAAATCTTATGAATAGAAAAAATCCGAAAAGGCTAGTTAGTAATCGTAATAAAGTTACAGCAGCTAAAAAGATTGTCAATAATGATAAAACATTTAGTCCTAATATCAAAGCACAAAGAAAATCTACTAAACCTGCAGGAAAGAAATTACGTACTCGAGCAGTTAAAAATTATTGTGAAGTATCAAGAGTTGCTCAGAATTCTATATCTGAGGAAAAGCAAACGAATAAAAAAACCACAACAGAAAATGATAAAAAAGGAGTACCAATTTACAAAACGATTGAGTTGTCTCAAGAAAATAAGGATAAAAAAGAAGTTTATGAATTCCCTGACGATTCACAAGAAAGTGGACAAAAAGTTAAAAAACGAAAAAGAGTAGTAAGAAAGCCTACCGTAAGACGCGCGAGAAAAGCACCTGCATTGCCTGCTACTGCATCTCAAAAAGCAAAAAAGAATCCACTTGAAAAAGTTCCTAACAAAGTGCAATTTAAAGAACAACCAATAACGAAGCAGCCAACAACGGAACTAAAACAAGGCAATAAAAACAGTGGTTATACAAATATTGAAATTCCTGAAGATCTTCAAAATGCAGGTGATAGCACAATTGCAGAAGCTTCAACTATTAAAATAACATCTGATAAAAGGTTAGAAGGAAGTCAAAGAATTAATCTAATGATGACTCCATCAGCACCCAAAACAATAAATTCAGAACTGAAATTATTTGGTCCTACAAATGCTATTACATCTCAACCTAAGATCCAATATAGCAATATGGTTAATCACTCCTTAATCAGGCACTCAATGTCACCAATAACAAAAGAAATTGATAACTTTGACATTGGAAGTCCATGGAGACCAATAGATGCTTTTTCTCGAGTCCAAAAAGTAGTACAAAGTACACCTCAAATAAATAGAGTGTTAGTAAATCGAGAAAAGAAACCACTATTACAAATGAACTTAAATAAGAAATCTATTGGTTCAGAAGATACAATTCACCTTTCTTCTATAGCTAATGAAAAGTTAACTCAACAAAAACTTACTAATGATTTAACTCAGGCATCAAAAGAAAATGTGTCTCCAAGAAAATTTGGAACTGTATTATCAAATGTAAATTCAATAGAAACTACAACTAATTCAAGTATTAAGCAAGCTTCACCACAAGGTAAACTACAGTCACCACTGAAAGCTGCATTGTCTCCGTCTTCCTTTGAAAACGATTTAGAAGTACAAGATATTATTTTACCAGCTTCAACTACTCTCAATAAAGAAAATAATATTTTAAGTCCAAACAAATCACCAAAAAAGAAAATTCAGACACCAAGTCCTTTTCGGTTTGATAGAATGCGATCTTCTAAAAGAATAGGTATGTTAAAAACTAATCTCTAAAAGGTATATCTAAAAAATAATTCAATACTTTATAACACAAATTTCTTTTTTTCAGCTACTATTGGATCTAAGTCTAATACAGAAAATTCAAATTCTCAAAAAGAAAACAAAGATCCCAATACAATTGGTGGACCAACAGATTCTGAGAAATCAACTGCATCAAATGCAGTTGCTGGACCATCAGATTCTGAAAAATCAAAATCAGTTATTTTGAGGCAGTCAAATCTCAATAATTTCTTAAATCTGGATGAAATGCCTGAAAGTTCGCAAATTTTTACCCCTCACGGTATTTTTGACGATATTCATTCTACTCCAATCAACGGAAAAAAACCACGAAAAATTTTCGAAGAACCAAATATAGAAAATGCATTTGGTTTCGATGAAGGTGACTTCAGTGAAGAAATTTCAGATGTCGGAAATACGTCGGGTCCTATGATTGCTACTGCAAAAGACGTAGCGAAAAGTGTGAAAGGAAAACTGTTTCCGAATGCAAGGGTAAAATCGAAAAGAATCTCAGAAAATGAGGTAAAGAAAACATTGTTGAAAAATGTTTTGAAAAAGAATATACCAGAGCCAAAAACTCCTGAAAGTAAGAAGCTAGAAGTAAATGATGAAAATAAAGAGAATGAAAAGAGTCAGGATCTAGAACAAAAGAGTAAAGATATAGAAAATTACAAACCTGTAGATCCAAAGAAAGCTGTTTTAGAGGCTGTATCATTCTCTGACACATTTGATGTTCTTTCTGAAAATGGGGAAGATCTAAGTTCAAAAGTTCCTGATGATTTACCTTTGTTTGTTGATTTGCAACCGGTTCATTTTACACAGGTATTTATCTCAATAATAATTTGTTAAATACCTATTAAACTATTGCATAACATTTATATCTTGATTACTAATAATTATTTCAGCCCCCAAAACGATCGTACAATAAAAGAAAGAAAGCAGTTTGTTTTAATACTAGCAGAGATGATTCTGAAGACGACGAACATGACGATGTTGAGAAGCCGAAAAAGAAAAAGAAGAAAGAATCTAGACTCAGCAAGGAAGAGCAAAAAAGATTACATGAATGGGTCAAATCCATAAATGAATCGTTCAAGGAAATTGATCACTTTGATTTAGTAGTGGAATAGTTGTTTAGACTTTTTAGTAAAAAAAATTTCTATTTTTGAAGTATTTGTATGAGAAGATGAGCAAAGTGACCGCTTTCGCCCCCTATTTTATGATTGCCACAATGTAAATATAGGTATTAATCGCGTTGTATTTGTTAATAATTAGCAGTCATAAACTTTTCAATCAAAACTGATAATAGTATTTTTAAATTTAAATTTTAAAATACTTGTTAGTATTACTTTTTGAGACATTATGTAAGTTAATTATGGATTTAAAGTCTCTCTATTATATAAATATATATTTATAATATACTCAGTTTGAGCATACTTTTTGGACATAACTTATAAACTTTAAAAATGCTCTTTAAGAGCGTAAAATTTCCGAGTTTAACTATGAAATTTGTATTATAAAATAATTTACTTGAAATGAATTTTACTTTTTAACGAAACAACCGGTAATTAATCGCGGTTATTTACTTTTAAGAGCGTTTACTGAGATAAAATCCGGTGTTGCCTTTTGTACCTTTATATTTTTTATACCGATGAATAACTATGTCGCAATAAGAATCATTTTAACTAATTGACTTTCACTTGTATAAATGAATATGTATATGATTTATAAAAAAATTAAATAAAAAAAAAATTGAAATCGTTATTTTATGCATTTCTGCGAGCTTTTTCCCAAAGTCCTATTCAAATGTCGATGTCTGCATTTATCGTCTGCTTTAATTCGTTTATTGATACTTCGTTATATGTTATAGATTATCAAGATTAAAATCTAAGTCCACATCATTTTAACTTACGTTTCTTGTTCAAACATCCAGCAAGAGCAAGCCGCCGAGTTTAGTCGAATGAAATTACGTTTTGCCAAAATGCTTCATGTTGATATGCATTCCACTCAAGGACAAGGCCGGACCGGACGCATTATAACAAAGAGGGTTGCTTTTCCACCAGAGGGCTACTGGTAGTTTATTTATATCGCGCGCGCCGGGCATAATTGTCTCTTGTTATTGGGTGAAGGATTGGAAACAGGAAGCGACTTGTAACTTTACGTTATATCTTCATCGTACCTATAATGATATTTGCGAAGACATCGAGTTCATTATTCATTTGTCAGATTCGTATAATTGTTTAAACTTGTTATACTATTGGAGCTTTTCGTCGAGTGTTCGATTTGTGCAATTATTAGCAAATGATTCAGATATAAGAACTACAAAGTCGCACGAGTGCGATGAGGTAAACAAAGACTCGCGTTATAGGTGTAGTGTTTTTAAAAATAAATGATTCAGTAAAAGCTAACATGAAAAAAAAGGTTCAAAAATCTAAAAATGGTAAACAAAGAATGCCATTTAAAAAAGCGACTGAGTTATCTCAACAAAAGGATGGAGATAAAAAAGTTTACAATTTAAGGGTAACGAAGAAAACGAAAAGTAAAGATGAAGTTTGTGAATCTACTGAAACTGCACCAAGGAATCTGCGAATAAGAACTGTTAAAAATTATTCTGAAACATTAAAAGTTGTAAAATCTAAAACTGAAGAAAAGAAACTAAATAAAAACAGTCCTGCAATTGTAGATAGTAAAAAAGTACCAATTTATAAAACAATAGAGTTGGTCGAAGAGAAATTTCAGAATCCAGAAGAAATTTATGAATTTGTAGATGATTTACCAGTAAGTGATCACAAAGTTAAAAAAAAAAAAAGGTTCAGGAAACCTTCACTAAAGCAAGCAAAAAAATTAAGTGGAATGCAGTACAATGGATCTCAGAAAACAAAAACAAAACCAACAAAAAATGTTTCTAAAAATGTGCAATTAAAAGAACAGGAAAAACAAACTAGTACTGAACCAGAGAATATTAAAATTCTTGAACATCCGCAAAATGCTGGTGATAGCGCAACTGTAGAAGCTTCAACTATTGTAGCATCTAATCAAAGACTACAAAAAAGTGACAGTACTGGTCCTGACAGTAAAGTAATTATTTCTTCTCCCAATACTCAAGAAAGTAATATGAGTAATCATTCTTTAATAAGACAGTCTATATCACCAATATCAAAAACAGGGGATAATTTGCTTATTGATAGTCCAAGAATATCAACAGATAGCTTTTCTCAAACACAAAATGTAGTACAAAGTACACCTCAAGCAGACAGATTGTTAGTAAGACAAGAAAAAAAATCACTAATACCAATGAATTTAAATAAGAAGTCAATTGAGTCTCAAGGTGCAATTCAACTTTCTTCTATGACTAATGAACAATTATCTAGTCAAAACATTGTTGATGTAACTCAGATTCAAAAAGAAAATGTATCGCCAAGAAAATTTGGAACTGTTATATCAAATTTAAATTCTGTTCAAAATGCAACTACAACTTTAAAACAATCTTCACTTCAGCAGAAACAACAATCGCCAATGAAAGCAGTATTGCCTCCATCTTCCTTTGAAAATGATCAACATGATCAAGAAATGCAAGATGATATTCTGCAAGAGCCCTCAATTCTGAATGTAGATACCAGGAAAGTTAATAACACTTTAAGTCCAAATAAATCATCGAAAACGAAAATTTATCAATTATTCAGTCCGTTAAGATTTGAAAACATAATAAAGTCTTTTAACAAAATAGGTAAATAATACACATTCTTTTACAATTTTCAAAAAACTTTTTAAATTAATTTTTTTTACATGAAAATTTCTTTCTTCAGTTTCTAGTGTACCCAAATCTAATGCAGAAAATTCAAAGTCTCAAAAAGAAAATAAAAATCCTGAATTAGTAGCTGGACCATCGAATTCTGAAAAGCCAAAAGTAATTGTTTTAAGACAGTCAAACCTCAATAATTTCTTAAATTTGGATGAAATGCCAGAAAGTACACGCATTTCCACAGCTCACGGAATTTTTGATGATGGCAACAATTCTCCCATCAATGGAAAGAAACCGCAAACCATTTTTGATGAATCAAACATAGAAAATGAATTTGGTTTAAAAAATTGTGTCTACAGTGAAAGATCTTCACCTATTAAAAAACAGTCAATTCCTATAATTGCTACAGCAAGAGATGTAGCAAGGAGTGTGAAGGGAAAACTATTTGTGAAAGCAAGAGTTAAGTCATCTCTTACAAGAAAAGTACCAGAAAATATTACAAAGAAGACATTGCTGAAAAACATTTTGAAGAAAACTGTACCAGAGCTAAAAGCTCCTATAAATGAGGAGAGTGTAAAAGAAAGTGAAGCTGTACATGAAAAAAATAAGAATAAGTGTCTTGTAGATGATGAAAATGAAAGAAATAAGAGTCTCATGAAAGAAAAGAAGAAGAATACAAATATTGTGGAAGATGAGAATGAGACTAGCCTAAGTCTTATAGAAATTGAAAATGGAAATAATGTAAGTTTTATGGAAGATGAAAATGAGAATAATATAAATTTTATGGAAGATGAAAATGAGAAAAATGCAGGTCATACTGAAGATGAAAATGAGAAAAATGCAGGTCATACGGAAGATGAAAGTAATGAAAAGAATGCAAGTCCTAAGAGTATAGAAAACATGAACGTTTCTTTAGATCCAAAAAAAGCTTATTTAGATGCAATATCGTTCTCTGATACGTTTGATTTTCTATCCGAGAATGGAGATGATATAATTTCAAAAATGCCTGACGAAATTCCGATATTTGTTGACTCGGAACCGGTTCATTTTTCACAGGTACTTTTTTACATTATAATTTGGTAAGAAGTTACTATTTAATTATAACAGCTGATTATTATTATTGATTATTTTAGCCTCCTAGACGCTCGTACAAGAAGAACAAGAAGGCAATTTGTTTCAATACCAGTAGAGTCGACTTTGAAAGTGATTGTTCTGAAGATGATCATGATAAGCCGAAGAAGAAAAGAAAAAAAGCATCCAGACTTAGCAAGGAAGAGCATAAGAGAATGCAACAATGGATCAAAAGCGTTAACGAAACATTCAATGAAATCGAGCAGTTCAATTTAACGATTGAATAGATTTATATTTTTAGTAAAAAAACTTCCAAGCATGTGCATAAAGGAGTGATATGCAATGTGCATAAAGGAATGATATGCATGGCAGTCTATTGAGCTACGTGTAAATGTAGGTATTAATCGCGTTTTATTTTCTATTATTTGCTTTATTTATTTTCTTGCATTTGCAGAAAAAGATCAATACTTAAAAAAGATATTTTTTTGTTTTTGAGAGAGATTTTATAATTTGTTATTGGGTATTCTTAGATATGCTACGGTAAGCTCTATTTGAATATGTGATAATCCGATCAAAAAGAAAAATAGAGTTGTACAAATTCTATAAAATCGCAAATATTTAAAGTGTAACTAAAAAACTTATTAAAAACTTATTTTAATTTTAACGGAACAAGCATTCACTTGTTTGTAGAATCGGTAATCAATCGCGTTTCTACAATTAAAAACGCGTGCCTTAAAAAAAACATAATCTCGTCGAAAATCCAAAAATTACGTTTAAAACTTTTGTATTTTATACATCGATTAAATAAATGTTACGAAAAAGAGTTCTTTATAAAATAAAGAAAGGAATGAAAATAAAAAAAGATACGTCACTACAATAATTATCCGCTTCTTCAAACACTCGCGAAAGTGTTTTTCCTCGCGGCCTTCGCCGAGTTACGTACTTTTTGCGCAGCTTGTAAAGAAAGAAAGGAAGAAAGAGAAGCTTTCGCGCTCCCGCGGCTTATCGCGCGCTCGCGGTTTACACTTTATTCGGCGCGCACAAAGCCGCGCGCGCGAGAGACGCCTTTTCGCGAGCGGCCGCGCTGAAATCTTACTCACCCGGGGGCTGATAAGGCCGCGACGCACACAAGGAGGCGACTGAGTAATTCGCGATAACAATCGCATCGAGCCAATTAGATTCGAATCCTTTGTGCGACGCGCGCGCGCAAACCCGCGAGCTTTGATTTCGCGCTCCCCCTCCAAGCGCCCGCGCGCCGATTTCCGCCTTCATCGCCTCATCCTTTGTCTCCTCCGCGTTTACTTACGGTTGGAGGACTGAGGCGTTTATTTGATTTTTTTTTATTTGTTAAAACGCAGTTCGTTTTGCGGGACTCGCAACTGCGTCGGACGGACATTACGTTTGTCGCCGCGCGGCTGATATTGCGCTTTAAATGTTTCATCCGTGCGATTATTGTAGCGAGGACGCTGGAAAATATAACGAAATGACTGATGTAATACAGAAAAAATAAACAGTAAATTCTACATTTTATACAGTAGATTTATATCAAGTTAATTTCACTGAAAGTATTAGTTAAGAAATGTAGAATTTACTTTTTGGAAATATAGAATTAACATTTTACAGGTGTATGATCGGCATTGCGAATGGAACAATTTGTGTTTTTTCTGTTGGAAATGTTACTATTATACTGACTTTGCAAGGCCATTTTTACTTTTTCTAATTCAGTAGATTTTACAGTACTTTGAATAGATTTATACTGTTTATTTTTTCCATGAAGAAATCTTGTTGCATCTGTTTTTTGTTATAGATCGATTTGTAAGGAAAATTTCTGAAAGATTCTGCCGAAGTCGATAATCCTTGAGAGCATCCCCTTTAATATCCTCGACGGAATATATTCCACCTAAGAAATATGAGACTCCTCACAACTCATATTTATACCTACTCTCGGAAAATGAAAAGCCTCGTCTTTCACCGCGGCGACATCCATTAAAACTTGTTACACAAATTCAGTCATCTTTATTCATGGCCATCATAATCTGCGAAAGTATACAGCGGCATCGGAGAGGAAGAGTCAAAGGCGAAGGGCGGCGTATACGAAAAGCGGATTTTCGTCCGCAGGCGAGCTCCAGCTCGCCGGATTAGTTACGCAGGAGACCGAGGGGGGGAATCGGAGACGTTGAAGGGGGCACCCCGAGGGCCGCCCATAGCGATGCACCCCATTGTGCGTCCGTCTCCTTATCTTCTCCCGCCGTAGCGTCGAAAGGGACACGCGTGTGTAACGCACACGTCGCTCTTTCGTCGAGCACTTGCCACGGCTTTCTTTTATCTAAATAGCGGAGTGGAGCGTATACACACGATGCGTCTTTTGTGGAGCGGTGCGCGCGCGCGCACGCACGCCTGGAAGTGAGATGTTTGGACAGAGATAAAGCCATTTCCGTTATCGGGGATCCTTTTATTTTACGCGAGCTATTGTGTCCGCGGACGAGCGATCGCCCTTTTACGCGTTATGCGCTCCGAATGACTCCAGGGGTGGGGGAGCATTTTTCTTGTGAGGAAAATGGGAGAGTAAGGAAAGGTGGATTTTTTTAGTGTCTTAGTTTTCTGGCTTTATTAAAGATCTAGTGTAGTTGAATTACGGTTATTTATGTCGCTTTGATTTTATTGTAATATATTGTTACTGAGGCATTTTCAATTTGCTTATTGAAATATTTTCATGAAATATGTCATTTTATAAAAAAGTTACCATTTATTTCGTTGTATCATTTTTAACAAAGTGTAAAAAAAGTGATCTTCAATCAACAGGATTTATGTAATTGACGACTTATTCTTTTTTAATGACTTAACTTCAAAGTTTTCGTTAAAAACTGGACAAATATTATCACTTTGATAAACCGGAAGTAATATTTTTAAAGCTGAATTAGGTGATTTTAATTTTTTAAATGTCTTGAAAATAAGAAAAATGTAGTTAATAAGTTATGCACAGAAACCGCAGATATTAACAATAATACTTCCTTAAAATAAGAAAATTAACGTTCATTTCAGACAATAAAACATTCATATTTTATGCGTCGGTATCCATTATCATCTTCTCAGACAGGGAACTTGTACCCGCTAATGAAACGCATCGAACAAAGTAATCGGCCGCTGTGCATATAAACTGTCTTTTAAAGAGAAAAAAAAAAGAAGTAAAAACATAATAAAAATAAATGATCGCGTGACGTCAAAGAGGCGCGCGAACGTGAGACGCGGCGTAGTCGAAGTGCGCGTATCGCGCCTAAGTGTATCCCCTTGTAATTTCTCAGGGTCGATCTATCCCGCGAGCTCGGGGATTGTTTCCTTTCGCGGCCTCCCGGCGACGCGAAATTTACGAGGCGCGATTCGCCGCTGAATTTATGAGGACGCGCTGCTGGATACTCGCGGCGCTAGATCGCCGATGAAGTAACAGCGCCGTGCCTCCTTTACGTCACTCGTTCGGGGTTACATAGTATATATTTCTCTGCGTTCATTGCTATTGTCGGTTCGCTTTGCATCAATGAAAAACGTATTATATTTTTCATGCTTATAACAATGGATTGTTTTGACAAGTGCGTGATGACGGAATGATAATTATTATCTATTAATCATTCAGAAGTTATTGAAAAATAAGTACGTAAATGTATAGTTATGTACCTGCATGAAAAATATAGTATGATGATATAAATTCTTTATATGTGAATTAAAAATTTTAGGTACTCACTCTAAACGTGAAGTAGTGAAAATAAGCGAATTAGTAAATGAATTTGAACTTATAATTGTTTGAAAATGAATAACTTATAATTATTATTGTAGGCATATTACTAGAAGCAAACTATATCCAGCTTTTAATTTCGTACCCACGAGTACACATAAAACCTTATATATCATCCCCAGCGCGAGGCAAGCGCAGGCAATTTGTAAAATAACGAGAGCATTTGTAAGATCTCGAGCTCCAGCGGTGCGCTTTCTCTCCTCGCGCTCAAAAATATTTGCGCAAACTCGAATAATTCAACAGGCAGGCCGGTGGCCTAAAAGTGAATCACGTCCCCGCGCACCTGGTTAATAAATAAAGCTCGCGAAGCCGCGCTTTATCCTCGGCGCGTTTTCCGTCGCGCGCAGCCGCATTCCTGCGGCGGCGGCAGCGCCTCCCGTCGTACCTTTCGGATATATTCCCTTTCGGCGAGTCCGCTAATCCCCGTGAAATGTGTATAAATAAGTGCAGGCGCAATCGCCGCTCCGAGAGCTTTGTTCCTGGCCGTCGCGTGCGAGCTCAAGGCGCGCACGTGCGTGCGTTTTTTTTCGCTCCTCGCGCCTCGTAGACGAGGGGAGAATCGCAGGCGCGAAGTTGACTCACTTTTGCGCGATTTCGACCGCTTGGACGCTCGCTCGTTCTTTTTTTTTATCGCCGTAAGGCGGGGGAGTGCTTAGGGCGAAGTCGAGCGGAGGCGCCGCCGAAGTGTGCGGCGCGGTGCTTTTTTTCACTGTTGACGGGGAAGGGATTTGCTGAGGAATACGAAACATGTTATTTTTACGAGAGAGTTCAGTTTTTACAATTTATTCACTGCAGTATTTATTAAATTTATGACAGCGGGAGAGGTACAAAAAATTTTCGCGCGGTTATTCATTTCGTGCAGTCACGAACCACTGTTAAATAAGCGACTTCACAAACACTTCGTAATGAATTTATAATTTCGTAAAATGACATAATTTATTTCTTTTTTTTTAAGATATCACTAAAAATTAGAATTCATGAATCTTCAATAACAATAAATTAATAATAAATTCTTAATAATTAAACAAAACTTGGAAATTTACCCTCAATCAATAAAGAAATGTGCGTAAAGATAAAAAAAAGCGTCACCGAGAAAATTTACACTAATGAGTAACATTTTTTCTCATTAACGCCACTAAAACATTCGCAAATATTTTTTTTACCGAGAACATTAGTAAAACGAAATATTCGCAGGAATTGTTGTCTCAAAAGTTGCAATCAATTTTTCGTATAAATAATTCATTGAAAAAATTATTCAAGCAAGCGTCGCCTCGCCCTTCGGCTCACTTCGCCGGGCTCGTCCCCTGCGCGCACGAATTACGAGCACGGAGTCAGCGGGCGCGCGCGCGACCCTTCGCCGGCGATAAAGCTCCCGCGCGCGCGCACCCCTGCTACACGGTGAGAAAGTTCGGGGGATCGTATCTGCGCAAAGCGAGCAGTTATCTTCGCTCGTATTACGAGGGCTCGCGCCGCCGTCTCCTCGTTTCGCTACGCTTTTCGAGCGAGTTCGCCACTTCCCCCGCTGACAATTGCTTATCCGTTTAAAAAAAAAAGCTAGCTTGCGAAGAGAAATTACGTTTTAATTCAATTATAAACTTGGAAGGTTTCAAATCGAATGAATTCATTTGCTTGAAGTAATTTTTGTAATGATGATTAAATTTTTATTTATAGTGTCCCTTTATTATAATGGCTTAATGCGAAGAATAAAATACAGAAAATTATGCGTCTTTAAGTGCGCTTATATTTTGAAAAAAATTGAGCTAAGTCTTTTACGCCCAGTGTTCACAGAATTCATTAAACTATTCCGTTAAAATTTAAGACTATACTTCAACAATAAATTGATCGTTTTGAAACAGCGAAATTTTCATTAGCAAAGAGAAAAAAAGCTAAATGTTGAGCTCGATATCGCAGGTTCTCCCAGCAGCTCCTACTTAAAACAAAGAGCCCGAATAAACATCGCTTTAATCCTGGAAACGTTCATTAAACGTCATAAGCACGCAGCTGCGCTCGGCCGACCTCGCCTCGCGCGGGCCGAAAAACGCGCTCGACGGACAAAGCTGTATGAGCGCAAAGACAGCAATGCTCTTGTAACGGGCAATAACGCGACGGTATACCCGCTCGCTCGAGCGTCGGTTCGACTCATTAGTCGCTATAAGTACGTAACGCGCCGTTCCAAGTCGTGGAGTCGCACTTGCGCGCGCGACTTCGCAGCTGCCCCATGGGAAAAGTCGAGCGCGAATCTCGCGCTCACGCTACATTTGCCCTCGCATTTACATGAGCCCGCGCGCATTATTCGCTTACGTAAGTGTGCGTGTGCACGCGCCGAGCGGAAACGCGCGGGAAAGGGAGAAAAAAGCGGTCTCGAGCGCGAGCGCTTTTCTTTCCTACTATACCGTTTATTTGCGCTTTCTTTGTGAGCGAGCGGACGATCGAGTGGACGCGCCTCTTGCTGCGTGCGACGATCAGGATGCTTCGAGATATAGCGCTGCGCGATAAAGAATTATACTCTTTTGTTTATCGCGGGTAGCGCGTTAGTGCGGGCGCACTTACTCGATGTCGTCAATTTGGAGAGAAAATAAAAAGACGGTGTTTTCTGCGAATCTTGTGGTAGACGAATAAATAATTAGATCGTGTATTTTCTTTTATGTCATTGAGGCGATGAAAAGAAAATTTATATTAGTCGCCAGCGTTTGAATTGCTAAGTTTATAAAATAAGTTTTTAAACTCTTGTTAGAAACAAGTTGTTTGAATAAGTGAGTTTTCGCAGATTTTTTTTATAGCAAATGAGTGATACAGTGATATCGATATTCGCGTTGATTAAAGCCTGGAGTCTGGACCAATTTGTCATTAGTCCAGGTTTTTCTTAAACCTGGAAGGTAGCAACTCACTTCCTCGCTTTTTCTCGCGTTTTTGTCGTAGTCAGTGTAAGGAATGTATATACCCCTTTAACTTTTACAAGAAGCTTTACTTGTTCTTTCTTTGAATTTCCCAAAAAAATTTCCTACTAATTGATATCTCAAAGTAACATAAAATTTATGATTTCGTTTTAATGTTTAATAGAAACACTGTACTAAATACTTAATTTTGTATAAGCTACTGCAAAGTAAAATATTGCTAAGTTTTGATTGAGACTAATTGGTTACATGCCCGATTGTTTACCCTAAGCAACGAGTCGTTAATTTTTTACGTGCAATTTTTTCACTTCCAACTTATTAAAGCGATGAATCAGTCGATTAACATTCAAAGCGGCGCACCGAGATTTCAAACTTAAAACGACCGCCTCATTAATATCCGACGAAAGGCAGTAAAACGATCGCGCCAGAAAACACTGAAAAGATTTCTACACTTTCCGCTCAGGTACAATCGTTGACCTGAATTAAAAAATAGTCGATTCCGATCGCTCGTAGCAGAGCCGAG
The DNA here is from genome assembly GCA_900480045.1 of Eurytoma adleriae. NCBI lineage: Eukaryota > Metazoa > Arthropoda > Insecta > Hymenoptera > Eurytomidae > Eurytoma > Eurytoma adleriae. The sequence goes on from UXGC01000133.1 coordinate 119,656, forward strand.
GCGAATTCCCGGCAAGATCAGCGTCAATTAATTTTCATCGCTCGGCCTTGGCTACCGTTTGCTTTTGCAGATTCGCCAAATATTACCGATTTCTTGGCCGCGCGCGCGCACCGCACTACTCGGCGGCCTGTTATCTTTTCGCCTGCGAGGCGTGACGCAACGGCCGCTGAATCGCGCGTTATTTGTTCCTTTCTTTCTTTTTGTATTGTCGCGATGAGATACGCTGTTTCCACTTTTTTTGCTTCCTGCATTTCTCGAGTGCGGAAGTGACCGATAGCGCCCGACGACTTGATTTTCTTTTTTCCAATTTATTGCCGGTATCTGCGCCTTTTTTTTTTTAAAGCGAATTTTTGCCAAGCGCTCTATCGCAATCGAGTTACGTGATATTTCCTTAAGTGAGAATTTTTTTATATCTTTTGTTTTTTCTTTCTCGGACAATAATATTTAGGAGCGATTGTTTATGAAAATGAACACACGTACGCAACGAGCGTGCGATATTTCGCAAAAAGTCGAAGGTTTTATCGCAATTTCAAAGTAATCAATAGTAGCTCGATTAAAATTAAGTTTGATTCGAAGTAATTGGCTCGAAGAAGATTTCACGTGAAAAAATATTATCCTTAATTTATTTATAGCAAATCTGTATTTTTTTTCTTTAATTGGTAAGGAAAAATAGTATCAAGCGATATTCCACTTAACGAATATTAATACCCATTATTTGTATCAGTTTAATATGAATTTCGTGTCAAGTGGCATTGACATATTTTTAGCGTGTGCTTTGGGTTTTTCCAAGATCCGATTTTTATTTCGATCATTCACCAACAGCTTTATATTTGTTTATTACATTTTTTTACATTTTCCAGATTCTGCACAGACATCTAAAATAAATGATACATTTATCAGAGCAAAATATTTTCATTTGAAAAAATTAAAATGAAAATTTTTCGTAAAAGTACTTTAATGACATTATGTTTAAAAAAGCGTGTAAGAGCCAGATTAAAAGAAGTTGACGATCTTGAGAAATTAAATCATTTTTAAATCACAGCAATTCCAATTGAAACTAGTCTCGCTCCATACTTTGAGGTACACACTCATTGAAGGTTGAATATTTTTAACTGCATACCACGCTTATCGGCGTCGCAAATCGATAAGATAAGGCAGGAAGTAGAGAGCGTCTCCTATATATGTCGCAAATTTCGCTCTCGGCGTAAAAAATAAAAAGATAATGCAATCGTACAGCCAGTGCGCCAATGCGTTCCCACTGTATCAGCCAGCGAAATCTTTCACAAAAATTAATTAAAAATTCATTAACGACCACTCGTCGCGCATTAACTCCTGCTCGATCGACGAACGCTTCATCGACCCGCAGGTACATACGCGCGTCCAAAGTTTGTTTTTCACGTCCGGTGCGCAACGCGCCGCTTAAATTGCACACACACGCGAGGGGGCGTCGCTCCTCCGTGCGATTGCGCAAGCCGTTGCGCCGCGCTCGGCCGGAGAATCGAAAGCGTGAGCGCATCTCTCGCGGAAAGGCAGAGACGCATCCGAGGGGAAAGGAGCCTTCGGACGTTCATTATCGCGGCGCGCAATCAAAGCGCGTCGCGCGCGCGCAAGCAGCCCGATCGATCGTTGCAACCGCCTCCTCCAATTTTTTTTTCCCATCACGTGCGGCTGCCTTTTTTTTCCTCTCGTTAACTTCGTCTCGGGAGGAGAGCCTCGAGCGGCCAAGGATAGCCTACATTTCCTCGAGATCGGCGCACGCGTGGTGTGCGCGCGCGAGCGCGTGTACATGCACTTGCGCGCGAGGGTGTATATGCAACGAACCGCATTGCTGCGGCGGCAATGACATTCCTCGGGCGGCTTTTCTTTGTATCGGATTTATACATCGCTTGTGTTTTTCGCTCGGCTTGAATTTTTAATTTTATCGGTGATAAGACGACGGTTTCAGAGAAAAAGCGTGGACCGCGGTTTATTTGCTAATAATGTAATTGCAACGGCTCGGTGCGGTTCGCGCTGAAGGAAGTTTTAAATTTTATTTGAGGTTTATGCGTGTGCGATTTTTTTTTACATCCGTTCTATTTGAATGTTTTATTCATTAGAATGTTTATTTTTAGATGCGTATTTTATTTTATTTTATTTATGATTCAGATTTTTATGTTGGTGATGCTTTTAATAAAATTGTATGATGGTTTAACCCTGCTGAGAATCGTCTACTTTTATCTCACCGGTGAATATTTCAAACTGTATGAAAAAACGTCTTTGAAAAATTGTTCATTAGTAAGAAAATTAGACGATTTCTAGCAGGAAATATAATACTGCGAAAATATCAGATACTTATCAATAAATCAATTTATTTAAATCAGTTTCAATAACAAACTATCGATGAATATAATTCATTCTCGTCATTTACGTTTACGCATTCGCCTTCCTTTTTTTTTGCTAAATTTCGAAATTGTAGCATTCGTAATTAGGAGTGCATGCAGACAAAAAAGTGGTATTACAGATACTTTTTTAAATTCTTAATATGATTCTTATTTTTGCGGTGTTTTACACATCTCCAACCTTGAAATTTGTTTATTTATAATTTGCAATTCTTATAATTACGTCTTTAAGTACTGCGGATTCAAAAAATTAAAGAAATCGGAAGAGGATAAAAGTAAAAAATTCTTGCTAAATCTCAAAATTGTAACACTGGCGATCAGGAGTACATGAAGGCGAAAAAGCACGGCAACAAAATATTTCGGATTTAAACCGCAGATAACACACTTTTATGTCGGAGAAAAAAATTTAACTTGAGATATACGCGTACTTAATTTAATTTATTATCTGCTAAAATATTTTTGAATTATTTAATTAACTTTTACTAATAGTAAATCGCCAATTTACTTTTCGATATTGTTTTACACGCAATAATTTTCCTACTGTATCTTTACCGTTGCATCCAATCGTCAAAGTATAAAAAATGTCAATGGAAAACGGATAAAACTATATAAAGCAATCAACGCATCAAAATCTCATCAATAAACCAATCAAAAGAAAATGAAAAAAAAAAACACCAGTCTCATCTAATCGAACTATCCTTGCGATCATCCTTGCCGTTCCTCACGCACGGTATCCTACACTACTCACACTCGCTCGGAAAATCGGCGAGCGAGGAGAAAAAAAGCGCGCGCGATCGGCGGCATCTCAGTCGCGACGAAATCGGCAAGGGCGCGCACTCGGCTAATGGCGTTCCTTGCGCCAGTTTTTTTTTTTTATCCGAAGGAGCCCGGGGAGGCAAGGCGGTGCACGCGGCCTTGGCCGGCGGAAGCTGGCTCAGGGACGCGCGGCTCGCGAATTCGCGAGCCGCGGGAGAGATCCTCGAGGCGATTGCGAGCGGGGCAATCTTCGCGAGGCTCGCCTCTGCCTCCTTAGGGAAAAGTCTATTTTTAACCGGCTAATTGCGCGCGGCCGAGCTTTAATGCCGCGGAGAGCGCGCGCGCGCGGGCTAATTCAAACGCGGATCTCGCGGCGGATTGTTAGGCGCGGGGATTCGACCCGATTTCCTCGGGTTGATTTATACTTATATTTACGATCGGCGGTCAATTATTTTTTACGGTGACGGTTTTCTTTTTTCGATTTTTCAAGGAATGTCGAAGGTGTGCGAATGTTCATCCGATTTTTTATGATTGAATATGCTCTTGTGCTTTTATTCTGGATAGTTCGTCTGACGACCTTTGACTTTTGATATGTTTTTTAAAGTTTATGTTTATTTTTTTCCGTAATCTCTTGAAATGTTACCGTAGATTTATCTGCGGTAACATTTTATCATACTTTCAAATGATCATATTTAAACTAAATGGATAAACATTTTCATTTATTACAGTTTACGATTTATTTAATTATAATACAATTTTAGAATTTACAAATGAATGTATACAAATCTTTTTTAAAAACAAAAATAATCAAACACATTTTCATGAGCATCTCAAACATTTGATCATTTAACTCCTGAAAAAGCGAACGGCTGCTACCCAAAAATCTGAAAATAACAATCTCAAACGCATTACGACCTAATTCGAAAGATCGTGAACCAGTCATTAAAAAACCATATAGGTAAAACACCTGTCCGGCATTCCCCGAGCGAATCTCCTGCAGCTCCGGGCGCGGAAGTGGATTCCGAGATGTGTGCCGGTGGGTTCAGACCCCACCACCTACGAACAGGTAGCTCGGGCGCGCATCGAAAAGCGAGCGGCACGAAAGTGCTTCTCCTTCCGCGAAGCACGCGAGGGATCTCGGCGCGCAGCATAGCCGGCGGATGACTCACCGCGCGCTCCTCTCGCGCGCCTCTTCTCCGTCCCTCCGCCCACACGGGAGTGACTCACGCTCTGTTCCCGGAACGGCGCTCGCTCTCCCTCTCCGCGCCGCCCTCCCATCGCCCCGCGAAAATTTGCAAGCGACAGCGAGAGGGGGTTGAGTTATCGCGCGGCGCGCGCAAAGGTGGAAGTAGGGACCCGCGAGGGAGGCTGCGTTATAGTCGCTGCTCTCTTTCCACCGGCTTGATTGCGTGATTGATGGACCGCGAGTGGATTACGGGGTTCGCCGACGGCTGATGACTATCGGGGATGCAGGGGATAGGGGGATTTTCCTCTAACGATACTTTCTTTTTCAGCGCTGTTGCTTTACGACCCTGCGCGCTGTGGGTGGTGAGTGCTTTTGAAATGCCGAGGGTGGACTTGGAGAGGATTTTTTATTTATCGGTGTAATTTCCAGGGTTTTGGAGGACAATTTAATATACTACGTTTGCGGAGATTGCATCAAATGTTTGTACACGTTAATTATTGCATTTTGTTAGTATTCTTTAAATTTAAATTATTCGATAAAGTGCGAATATAAAGTGTAAAATTATCGGATGAAACAAATTTAATAACGTAAACATTGATTATTACGTGTTTTCAAGTGACACAATGTGGGCTTGAGCAGCCGTAAGGCAATTGTAATTGGTGCTCATTTTATTCTGACGTCGTAAGATTGTATAAATAGAATAAGAGACGACGTAATGGGTTGTAAAATTTTCAAGCATTATCGCAACGTTTAATACATCCGTAAATGTAATTAATTCTTCATCAGCAACATCTTGTTTTAAAACGATTTCATCTCGAAACCCTAATCAGTTAACGGCGAACAATAAACAGATAAGCACAGTCAAGATCAAACAATCTATTCTTATCGTTTATCAAATCCCGAAAATCTTTTTATCAGAAAGTTAAACACTTAATTGCCGTTAATGGCAAGTTAAAAAGTCAAAGTGAAGCATTTAGAATCAGCAAACCACTTCTACAAAAAATAACAACCCGTAGTGTTCAAAATTTCTCCGACCCGTTACTTCATTAGCATTGGATAAATTAAAATACAGGTTTTGCTCCAAAACCGTACTCTCACTTCCAACATCGCGTGAGCCGGCGTATACATTCTCAAGCGCGCCGCAAGAGTAAAAAGGAGCGCGAGAATCAAAAAATGCCCGCGGGAATTCCGGCGCATCCGGCGCGCGCACCTGCACCGCGCTGCAAGTATCAACCACCTCGCGCGCGCGCGCACTTATAGCTGCATTCGCGCGGTCCTCCCGCTGCTCCACGTGGCCCGCGCCTCGAATATAGCGCGTGACATCATGCCCTCACGCACGCTCACCCACACGCGTCGGTCCTCGGTCGCGCTCGCTCGGCCGAGTTCGTGAGCGTTCGCCGCCCTCGCTCCGTCCTCGTCGCGCCCACGCGCCGACCTAACCTAGAAGGCGACGGAGAAAGAGAGAGGGACGCGCAGCGCTGCCGTCCGCGAAGGCGCAATCGCTGGGAGAGTGTGCGTGCGGAGGCACGGGAGTGAGAGTAGACTCGGAGCGCGCGGGCCTCCCACCACGGTGAGTGTGTGAGTGCGTGCGCGAGTCGCGCGCCGCCTCGAGGTATTCCCCCGTCGCGGTGACTCATCGTCGGCGCTCCGCAGTTTCGACGCGCTTTTCGAGAAAGAGGGACTGCTCTCCGGCCGCAGCTTGCGTATACTACTCGAGGTGCATACCGTGCAAAACACACCCGCCGTCCCCCCCTCTCGCCGCCACATCCGCGTCCGTTCGCCGCTGGTGCAGTCGCGCTGTTGTTTTTTTTTTCGCTGGAGCGATTCGCGCGCTCACGGCGAGCCGCGCGCTGGCCGATCTCGGCCGACTTCTCCGAGAAAACAGCGTGGAGGAGAGAGGCGCGTGCATCCTCACACATCCTAACCTTATCGCGGCGCGGCGCCGCGCTCTAAGGTGGACCGACTTCGGGGAGGAGGGCCGGAGGCTCGGGCACGGGCGCAAGGTGGTCGCCGCAGGAGGATGAAGCTCGACGTCTCCGAGGCGCTCTACGACAGCTCCAGCAGCGTGTCCAGCGACAGCGCCGCCTCCCAGAGCTCCAGGATCAGCCATGACTTTCTCTCCAGCATCACGAGCAACTACACGCCGACCAGCAGCGTAAGTATCCCGCCCCGGGGCACCCTATAATAGCACGAGTATATCCGCCTCGTGTCCCCGCGGATCTCGGGTTCCGGTGGAATGCAAGCGCGCAAATGTGAGATAACGCCCGCGGGGGCCCGTTACTTTTACCCGGCCAGCTGAGCGCCGGAGCGTCTTGTTAACGCAGGCGCGGATTCCTCCGCTGGACCCCGAGATCTGTGGGAAGACGCGTGTGCGTATGTGTGAAATCGCGCGTTAAATCGCGGATCTCGCGGTGAAAGAGAGCCTCACCTTTCGGCGCGAGCGTAGAAGGGGCAGATCGCGAGAGTCGCGCGCGCACGTATTGGCGCGCGTATACGATACGATACATGCATGTGGGTAAGCGTGCAGCCGTATTGCCCCGCTCATTTGCATCGCTCGGGAATAATATCGGCCGTGTCGCATAATAAAAGCCGATTGCCTGTGAGAAAACGTAGCTCTCGCGGCACTGTTCGCCAGCGCTGCTGAAATATTTAGTAGGAATTTGCAGTTAGTTATGTAGGTACGAGGCGTATATAGATTGGTCTCGTGTGTACAGAGTGCACCGAGAGCGCGCTGGCCTGCCTTATTTTGATGCTTATGTCCGTTATGTAAGCAGCTGTTCGACGCATAAAAAGTTTGGGTTTCAGCAACGACATCGGGCTTAGGGATTAACAATGAGTTTGGCTGAATTGGAGCAAAGTGAAACTTTGTTTACAAAATTATTTTAATCGCACCTTTAAATATGCGCGCAGATAAATGAACTTTTAATTTTGCATTTAAACGGTGGTATTCATGAATTAAATTTATTTTTTATCTAAGTTTTGCGTAGGCAGTTCTCGTGCCAACTATTAAAATAGTTGACTGCTTAGAAGTTGTTTACAATGTGTAAAAGCGTCATCGTCGTCATAAATATCTCGATAATTTTAATACTAAAACAAGGAAGAATTCGTAAGTCATTCCTAATCCAGATATTATATATTTGCTCACATATTTTCCCCTTTTCAACTCTATTTTGGGAAGAAATTCAACTTGTATGCTCGAGCAAAAATCTTAATCTACCTAAATTTAAGAACGCGTAAAGCGAAATAAATCGGCATTAGCTTGGCTTGTCTTTTTTTATCAATTTTAAAATGTTGATCCGAGATAGGAAAACTCGCGCATGATAGGAGCTGAAATGATAATAGCTCTTCATACTTAATTCTGCGATTTCCTTGGAATTCCGCTGACTCAGTGTGCGGTGGGCAAAATTTATTGAACCAATACTACACGAAATCAAAAAGTGATTTCGGAGTAAAATCGATCGACATCATTGATCCCCTGCGATAAGCCTTATCAACACTTATCTATACGTCGGAATTGCCAAATTTACAAATTCTGCAGTAATTAGCGTAACTGCGCCAACATTTTACGCGTACGATGATCAAGTAAACTCTGAACGTCAAAGTAATTATCAATTAACAATACGTTCCTACTGTTTGCAAACAAAAAAATAATCTTGTTTGCCGGCGATTCGCGTCGCTCAAAAATCCGATGCAAGTTGACGAAAAGCTAATCGTTATCCGCGGGGCTTCTCCTGTATACGCGATACAGAAGTCGCAGAAGTCTCTAAATCGGAGGAGCAGTCGTCGAAAGACGAGCAGAGGGAACCCAACGTAATCGCGCGGTTGCGTAATCTCGCGCGTCTTTCCGGAGGCGAGTCGGCGAAACGACCGAGAGCGCGATAAGACCCCGCATGATTCGCCAGTTCTTCGACGAGCAACTAAGATTTAATTGAGGATTTATATGCAGATACACTGTCGGGAAGATTTCTTCGCTCATCCATATTTTTTTTCTTTTAATAAACGTTTAATTTGATCTTGATTTTTCTAGCATGTTGAGACTACATTCTCATATAGAATTCATTTTTATCTTAAGATATTCTTCTTTTTGTATATACAGTTTTAGCGTTTTAGCGTTAATCCAAGTTTAGCTGACCGTCTGCCGTTGGACGCAAGCATACATTCCCACAAAACGAAAAATTTATCGCTCCATTGCAATTTACGTTAATTTCGATCACAACTATCAAACTTACAATTCGCATCCCTTTATTAGCATTATAAAAGGCGGGGAAATTAAAAGCTTCAAAATTACACACCGCGTCACTTGCAGTCCCTATAAACCACTTGTCGCTACCGCGACGTCATAACAATTCCCGGCGGAGTAAGTCGTCTCCTCTGAATGGCGCGGTGCAGTGACAGTCACAGCCGACGTACACGGGCTCCATAAAGCGCGGCCCAGTGCAATTGAGCAGCGCGCACGCGGCGGCCCCCGAGGAGCCTCGCCGAGAGCGGCACAGCCGCTAAAAATAATCGCAGCAATCCGAGTGGGGATTACGCGGGCAGGCTAAAATTACCGAACTCGTCACCGGCGCTCGCGCAGTACGAAAAAACCTCGAGTCCCCCCCACCGATCGAGCTTGACCCCGAACTTCTTTCGCGCATCTCGTGGAAGGAACCTAATTTTTCTTTTTCTTCAGTCAATTTAGCACTGCCGAAGCGGTGATAAGAAACGGGACCGGCCTGGCGCCTGTCGCCAAGTGCGCAATATTGCGCTGCGCTGAAAGGGTAGAGGGAGATGAGGCGACTCTTTTGTGGTGTCTTCTTTGATTAGTTGTCTTTTGTACATTTTCTGCTTTGGGCGTTTATCCGCGTTTGAAAGCAATGTAGGTGAACTACTTAGCGACTCGTATGGACGAATTGTTTCATTTTGCCACTTGTTAGACTTTCAATGTTAGAGAAAATTGGCGCAATCGGAGATTTTTTCAAAGCGTTTTAAGAATGTACCATTGACATCTTTTTTAAGGGCGCATTATAAATATACGTAACTTATTTGTTATCAAATATCGGTTGAATAAAATGATTATTGCATATAATATTGTAATTTGAGACGCGCTTATCGCGACCAGAGATATATTCCATGCTTACAAAAAGGAATCTAATAATTTTCGTTTAATAAATGATAAGTAATAACTTAAAATTGTAAGTTTTAAATGTTTTGAGATAACTCGGCTCGGAGCTTATCAATAATTTTTTGCTCTGTATATTTTTACAACAAATAATAATTATTACAAGTTCTAGGATTTTAATTCACCACAAGCTCTTTACGGAAAATGTATTTTTTTGGGGCAAGCATTTCTCAATCCCCCTCGTTTCTTCAGAAAGCGCGCAAGTCCAGCGCAATACTGCAGCAAGCCATAAGTATGGTCGCAGGGTAAAAATTCAAACGCATTTCCCGCGCGGCCAACTATCAAAGTCGGCGCGCGTGCGTGCGCCTTTCGGCCGATAACGCGCAAGTATTGTCTCGTAACTCGCGCTCTCGTATCGCCGCTCTCGAACGTTCCGCGACCATTTAAGGGACAAACGCGTGTGGCGCGCCACGTGCAACCGCTCGGTGCACTTTCTCGCGCGGGCTCGACGACGGCGGAGCTGCCCATTCATCTCCAGGGGCCGCGGCGCGCGCGCGGCCAGTTCAAATGCTCGAGGTGTCGCTTTTCCAGCCGCTTTTGTAATTGCCGGTGATTTATTTCGAGATAAGACTTTTCTCGGTTTTGGAGCTGCTTCGCCGCGCGTTTACTTTGCGCTGTGTTGACAGTTTCCTTTACAATTTTAACCTGTTACTTCATAATTGTAAATTCAGAAGTTGAAGGTAGAGCCATTACATTGTGAAAATATTTGAATTGCGATCGATTTAATGTTAAGGGTTGATGTCGTTTTATTGAAATGGTAAAAAAATTTAATTAACATCCAATTAATTAACGTGAAGTTTATTGGTTTATACGAAATTGTTCCATTTAAATAATTACATTGAATGCTACATTGCAGTACTTAAATATTTAATTATCTATTTCTTTGCGGGTGACTATAAAGTATATATATAAATACGATCTTTTTTATATTAAAATTTATCGATAAATGACATTTTTGATAAAAATATTCGGCCTTGAAGTTTTTGCAAAAAAAATTGTTATCATCGCTACAATAAAGTTAGTTACTGTTGTAGGTTAGGTAGGTTTCTTCCTATAATCGACGCTCCACTCGACGCTCTTGTCGATCATTCTACGCTTACCTCACTAGGGTGCCATTACTACAGTATGCCTGATAGTGGGAACACAAGGAACAATCTTGATTATTTTTATTTATCATTATGATAATTGATTATGAAATACGATTTTTTTCTTATTTCAATTTAGATTATTTGTCGTTAAATTTTTTACTAATGCCTAAATTTTTTAATATATTTTGCAATATTCATATTAAAACTTTTCGTGATTAATATTAAATTAATCCAACCCTGAAAATATAACTGTTCAATTAGAATTTTTAACAATACCAGAATATACATCATTTGAAATGCTCCATTTACGATTTGACATTTTCTAAATGCGTCGATAAAATTTTTTGATATTTTCCCTCTCGCTGGGGCCAAAGTAGCTCGTAGCACGCCACTCAAGACCTCTAAACGATCGAGGTAAGCCAAATTCAATCACATTTTCCAATCCAGTCCCCCTCGGCCGAGCCATCCCGTATCTCCCACAAGCCTCGAGTTTCCTTAATTCTCGACAATCAAGAAAAAAAGAGGAGCGTAACCCCCCCCGACAAGCACCCACTTTACTTTCCTCGCGTTCCCCGAAATGCTTTCATCGCCGGCGTAACTAGCGCTGGGGGGGCCTAAAGTTATTTACTCGACTGTACGCGTGGAGGAGTCGGGGAGCACCACCGAGGGGGGTTTCGCCGCCTTCGTCCCGCACAGCGCCTATCACCCCCCTGCTCGCGTATATATATGTCAGAAATGTAGTAAGGCCGGCGGCCCCCTCGGTGCGTCGTCGGGGACTCGGGTATTGATCTAGCGTTTTTCGCCGAGCGTCGGGCACGACGCGGCTTCTGCCGCGCGTCGCCGTATACCCGTGTTTCCGACAGCTGTTTTAAAGAGGAAGGTGCCCGTGCGGTCATTTAAAAGTCCCGGCGCGGCGCTTATGGCCTCAAAGAGGCGTGGACACGGTGTCTCGGCCACACGCTGCGACGGGTACACCGGGGTGGCCGATTCCGAGTTTTCGGGGTGTAACGATGCAGGCGGAACTCCGGCGACGATGACCGAAGATCCTAATTGATTCCTTACTCCGATGATTGATTGTATCTCACGGTGTTAATGTACTGTGCGGCTGGGGGCATTGAACTTAGGAAAATTGTTGTTCACCGATTTTTCTCGAGATAACTGATCTGAAAATTGTGTTTTGTTGAAAATAAAAATGTTTAAGCGGTTAGAAATTGATTTGTGAATATAAATTTTTGTTGTAAAGCGTGAGTTGATAAATTATTCCGTTGTCAATAATTTCACAAGCTTTATTACCGATTTAGTAATTTAAAGTAACAAAACCTGTTTAGTTGCGAGCAAACTTTTACCTTAAATAAAATTATGTAAAGAAACACAACGTGTAACAGTTTATTATATATTTTTATAACACATAAATAATATAGCATAAATTTTACTTTTAGTTCCATAATAATGAACTGTTCGAAAAAATTTATTATGCGGTTGATTTTTTCCCGGATTCTTGGAACACGAGTGATTACCTTGAGAACATCTGGACTCGGGGCTGCTAAATGAAGGATAATACACTTTAACGAATAATCGTCCGCAATTTGATGGGCTGATTTATTTTCCTTTGTTTTCTGCACAACGCGCCGTGTAATTGCCAACTTTTAATTTACACGTAAACACAATAATATCGCTTTTTAAAGAAAACGCACGTCCACTCTCGGAAGAAAAGTAAGAATTGCAAAGAAGTGATAACCAGTCCGAACAAAAAAAAAATCGTTCTGCCTATTTCCAGTTTCCATTCAACTCGTCTCGGTCTCAAAGCTCAAATTTCTCGCGCCCGAAGCTAGTTATCTCGCTAATTTTCTCCGCGAAATTTCCATTTCCCGGTCAGCAAAACAATAACCGGCCGAATCCGATAACATTGACGGCGAAAACAAACGCGCGCGGGCCTTTATCTCGCGCGCGGAAAAAAAAGGGTACGAAGCCCGCGAAATCCAATTACCACGGCTTCCACCCACGTCGGGTATCCCCGCTAAACGCCGCTTTAGCTTCGTTTCGAATATCACGAAACATCCTCGCGCGCTTCGTGCGCTCCGTGGAGACTCCGATCGCACGTGCGCCTCGCGCGGCGCGCATTAATAATGAGCGCGGCTTATAAATACGGAGCTAGAAACGCGCCTATTGCGCAACGTTAATTTAGCGTCGAAAAAGCCGCGATCTGTCGCTCGCTCGCTAAGCGCCAGCTGCGCACCCCCACCGCCTCCCCCCTTCGCTCTAATTATCTTTATTTACCGCACGGGGGTTCCGAGGGCGAGCGCGTGTATAGATAAGATGCAAATGCGGCGAGAAGGAGGGAGAGAGGGGACTCGCGCGCGAGCTGATGGCTCGAGAGTGAAGCCGAGCGGAAATGCGGATTCGTCGAGGAGATAAGGAGTGCGAGGGCGAGATGCGGGAAGACAGGACGCGTGGCGTGCGCCTAGAAATTGCATGCTTTTTTTTTCAAATGGCAGGGGTGCGTTTCTCGCTGGGAGAGACAGTGGTTAAAATTTTTGTGAAAGTTGAATTCGAAATGAGAAGGGAGAGTTGACTAAGGTTGTTGGAGGTTTAAAGTATAAACAATTGTTAGTCAGATGTTTGAAATAAAATACCACGCATTGTATTAAAATTAAATTAAATTATGTAGATTAAAAGGTTTAATTTTATTCTCTGAAGATTCGTGCACATTTTAATTTAAAAAAATTCTGAATATAATAAGTCGAATTCTTTGTAAAATACTTAGCATTGAATTAAAAAAATAAAATATCGAAAATTTCCTATTAGATTTCTATTTAATTTTAAGGACAGTATAGTCAATTTGTGATGCGAAAAATATGTTTAGAGGATATTTAAATCAAAAATTAAAAATATACACTAATTTCTTCTAGCTTTTTATTTGACTGCAAGCTCGAGGTGTGTACGTGCGAAATGCAAGGACAAGCGCCTATTGAGATAAGATGTGATTCCGGTTCATAGAGACGCGAAACGGAAATGCGAGCGGATAAGGTATTGCGCTGATAAAAAAAGAATGACGACACTGATACGCTGCGCTACTTCTTCGCTATACTATCTGATAGCGGAAAATCCAACTAATTAAACGCGACGGCGTTTATTTATATCGCGTTTTTTTAAGTTCACGTTAGGCACATTTAAACCGTAATTTGCGAGCGATAGATAGATATATTACACCTCACCGAAAAATTATGAGGCGACTAATTTATGGGTTACGCCTTGGGACTTAGGATTTTTGGAAGATGTCCAGATTATGTTTTTCGCTGGCTTCGCCGAGGTATAATTATAATTTTCAGGAAGCCCGGCTTTATCTGCTTCTTCTTCGGGCTGAGGGCATTATTGTTCAGAAGCTAATGAACCGTGCGTCCCTATTTCACGGCGCACCTAACAGTTTCACTTTAAAAACAGCCGCATTGGTAAAATTTATATTTTTCGTCGAAGCTGCGGCATAGTGTAAACACCGCGGTAAAAATAACATTTTTTTTCCTCGCAAATAGGCGGAGTTTATCGCGGAAAAAAAAGTCGAGCGCTCGTCCCGCGATCTTTGTTTCGACTTTTGTCACGTTAGTAGGAGAGACAAAAGAAATGGCTTGTCCGCGAAAGCGATAAGGCATAAAGCGAAAGACGCAATTGCTTCGAGCGCTCGTAAACGCAATCTTCGCAGCTCTCGCCTTCGAGCAAAAATTGTTAAACGCCCATTACTCCCCCCGCTGGCAAATGGAAAATTTATCGCACCCGCGCGACCCTATAAAATCCATCCCGCCCACCCGATCTCCACCGCGCGATCCTTAACGAGTTTCCTTCGTTTCGCCCGCCGGGCATTTGGTAAAATTGCGCTAATCGAATAAATAACGCGCGCGAGGATGCGATTGCCGCGGCCGATCCGTTGATGGCTCTTTAGCGAAAACGGCGATAAAGAGCGCCCCCGCGCCGCGTAAATCACGCGCGCGCAACTGCGGCAATTCTGTAAAGTAAGCGCAAATGGACTTTTAATAATTTCACCAGCTGCCCCCGAAAAATTCTCCTCCGGCGCCGGGGATCGATGCCGGCGGCGCGTCCCCCCCGATATTTCACCCTCGCACGTGTATCGATTTTTCGAAAAAAAAAGGATAGAGAAAGTGAGAGAGGAGGGACTGCGGCACGCGCGGTACGTACGAGGCACATAACTCTCTCTCTCGGCGCTGCCCCACGCGTGCCATTTGGCGCGGAGGCGGCGGACATGTGCGGGGGTGCCCGATCCGGAAATCGCGAGCGAAAGCACGGAATCGTTTCTCTAGCCCCCCGCGCGCACGGCTAACACACCGACGACCGGCGTACGTACACCGTGCGGCTGTGCACTTCTTCCGCCGCGTCTTCATCGCTCCCGAGCGAGATGGACGATTTTGCTCGAAGTGTACACGTATATAGCGTACGTCGCGTCGGCGTTTTTCGAATTCGATCGGTCGGGCCGGAGGTGGGGGTGCGCGCAGGCGGGGAAAGACGTCGTTAAAATTCGCCCCCTGCTTAATGCGAGCGCGTTAAATCGTATTTTCTCGAAGGCGAGCCTCGCTTTCACGAGCGGATCGTAAAGTAATGGGGAGCGCGCGCGCCCGCTTCTTATCTCCGCGCAGCGTCGTCGTTTGGACGTGAAATTTTGGCGTTTTCGGGGCTTCTTTTGTGAGCGAAATTGCGGGCCTTCGGCGATAATCTTTTATCGGTGGCAATAGAAATTTTTGCTTCTAATGGGGGACATTAAAGAAGTTGCCTACTAAAAATTGAATGACATTTTTATGCACGAAATTGGTACTTAGAAATGGAAAATCGTTTGCACAATGGCTAAATTATACGTAAAATTTGTTCCAATATTTTAATTAAATAAAGCGAATTTTTTTCCACCTTTCTTCTAAAAAATCTAAAACAGTTTTAAATTATTACATAATATTTTTAAATTTTTAATAAAACGTATGCGACTGCACACTCTAGTGTCCCTCTAATTCCAGCGAGTGTAGGGGTCAGTTCACGCGGCAGTCCGAAAGAAACTACCGTGCACACTTGGAGAGCGCGAGGGAACGAGATAGGATTAGCGGCACGTGTGGCGCGCGCGCGCCGCGGCTCGTACAAAGGCGCGAGATAGCTCCGGAATAATAGGCGAGAACACGCCGTGGATAAAAGCAGGAATCGGCGCGGGAAGAATAAAAAAAATGTTTCTTCCGCGTGAGTCACGCGCCGCGGACTCCGCACCTGAGGTGCCTAGCACACGACGCGCTCGAGGAGAGGTTAGCGACACCCGAGCAGATTGGATTTCGACGATCGCGCGTTGTCGATCTTCAAGACGGTACACACGCGCACACACCATCAGCGCTTTCTCTTTGTTTTGTTGACGACGGCGATCATTGTCCACGCGGTACTTTTTCTTGTAATTGATATCGGCAAAACGCACTTTTTGCGAGCTGCGAAAATTTATGTTTGTCGATCGCTTAGATTTTTTTTTCGAGAAGGCTGAGAGATCAACGACACTTTCAGTCGGTATTTAGACTTTGCGTGTTATTTTTATTAAAATGGAAGAATGCATCATCGCGCAGAAATTCTTTGATAAGAGGTTTTTTTAATTGCCGTTACTGTCGGTCTGATTATGCGCGCGTCGGAGTTATCTTTATCATAGTTATATAAATAAAGCAAAATGATTCAATCCACCAGTGCGAATCTCGATAGCTCAATCGTTCCTTATCCCCAATTGAAAATCGTCCGCGCGATGCGACCGATATGGGTCTAAATTTAATTTAATTTCTTTTTTATCAATTATCCACGGTTTAGAACTAGTAGCTCACAATCAAGAATCCGGGGCGCGCGCTCCGCTGTAAAAAGAGGCAACGATTTTCCGCCTTCGAAGTCTGCCCATCTGCACCGTCGAGAATCGAATCGCGCTCAAACATATTTTTCCGGCGGCGATGAATATTCAAGCGCCGGCGCGCGAGTGAAAAGAAATTCTTCGCCGCGATCGAAAATTCTCAACGCGCGCCCGGAGAATCGAGTCGTGGAAAAAGGAGAGAGAGTCCCTCCCGTAACTTTATTTTCGCCTGCCCCCTCGACGAGGCGCGGGAACAAAAGGGAACGTGGGGGAGAAGACAAGGCGAGTGTCTCCTCGCGCGCACAATAAAAGTATTATTATCGTCGACGCTTTTCTTCCTGCGCCCGGGGTGTACGTCTCTCGCGTAATCCGTCGACGTTTCCGCCTTGTAGCTATGCTCGCCCGCGTCGCATTCAATCCCGCAGAGTCGGCCGAAAAGTCGCTTCTTTCCACCCCTACCACCGGAGGCCGCCTTTCGTGGCCGCTCGGCCGTGCAACCCCGGGCTACTGGCTGCGTGTGTAAGCTCACGAAAAGTTGCGGGATAAGGTTTTTTGTTATCGAGCTTAGTGCCGCCGTAATCTTATCGTTACGATCGCGTTTTATTTACTGTTAATTATGGCAATGCATCAGCGAAATGGACGCTGTAAAAAGTTGAAATTATTGTTTACTGCCTATGGAAATGTTAGTAAGCCATTTGTTTCTCAGTTTTATTTCTAAATACGAAATTGAAATTTTTTAGATTGATTGCAAATAAATATTTGATTACTTAAATTAAAAAATAAGAAATGATAATAAATTTTATTTCACATTATCAATTTTTTAATTCGATGGAATTTAAAATGTTTTAATTAATTGAGCTCTGTTAACAATTTAAATTTCATGCCATGGTTTTTCATTATCATTTTTAATGATAATATAAATTTGAACGCGAAATAAATTCTATATTATTAATTTTGCATTTATCTGTAAATGTTGCGCCAATAACTTTTTTTAAACGTACAACGCGTCGATGGGTAATTCCCATCATACGAATAAAATTATAATTGTGAGAGAACGCCGAAGTTTAGTTTCGCGTGAGTCGGAAACGGCCCGAATTCACGATAACGAAACAAATTATTAAACTTGCAATAAATGCAAATGGACAACCTCAATTATCGCCGGGGCGCACTTTCACCGTTTCGTCCGGCGCTCATTAACATCCCGACAATCGCGCACCGAGGATTTTTTTTCATCATAACGCGCGACAAAGGCCCGCGTCGCGGCTAATCGATCCTAAAGATGCGCGACGCGTCGCGGCGTTACCCACAAACATCCGATTAACCCCCGCGCGAGTTCCTCGGAACTGGCCCCGCGCGTCGAAAAAGGAAGCGGCCAGTACACCTTTGTGCGGCGAGAGAGCTGCCCCGAGGGGACAAAAGACCGCCTCGCGGAATCGCCGCCGCAAGCTTTGCATATCGTGCTTGCGCATACAATTCGAGATTGACCCCGATTGTCCTTCGCCGCGACCGCCGGTGAAACAGTTAGCTTTTTTGCGAGCGCGTCGCGACGATTTTTCTTGCGTCACTGCTAAGAGTGATTTTCATGCTCGACTCTGTATAAATAAGTAGTTTTGTTCGGAAAGTGCCTGAATTTTTTTTTTTTTTTTTAATATACGGTTGAACTTGAGAGTGGGCTAGTTTCATGTTGATTGTTCAAGTTTTGATGGTAAAACTTTCGAATTGGATCGTAGGAGTAAACACTTATAGATGCTGAATAGAAACGCAGTTTATTAGTTACAAGGAGAGAAAAGTTCTGCCAAAAATTGCAATAATATATTTTCAAATTTGGTATAACTGTAGTAAAATTTCCATTTCCAGTAAATTTTGAAAGAAACTTTAGTAAATTATACAAGAAACTGCTGCAATTTTTTTAGAAATATTAAGAACATTAAAATAGCTTATTATTGCCATTTTTGGTAACAATTTTGTTTTCTCCCCGAATATCGTGGGACTTTCCGCATCTTTGTTTGCTGTTATTTTCTGCTGTTGTTTATTAAATTTATGCATATTATGGAAAACATTATTTTGAAGATTGATGGGTAAATACGTTTTTCACAAACATAATAAAATTTCCAAATACCGAAAAGATTTTGAACCAGCTTTGTCTTTATGTAAACAAGTAAATTACTATGAAATATAAAGAAGAAAAACGGACCATATAATCGATCCCTTAACCTAAAGTCTATAGTACAGCTTGACAAAAACAAGATCGTAAATCTTGCTCGGGTATATCCGCAATACACCTACGTCCTCAGGATTTCTTCTCGTACTTCTAAAACCCGAAAGATTTTCCTAGAATAATATCATATGCTGCAAAACATTCGAAGAATCTTATTACGTGATGTACGTTCAATTACATAATTAAATTTATTTTGCAGTTTTAAATTAATTTTTTAAAATAACAATAAATTTAATGACTTAATTAATCGAACAAATAATTAAAAAAATATCGTTTTCCTAATTCCTAAAATATACACTGTTATTCTTTAATTGCAAAATATGTTTGTGATTGAAGTGCATAACTAATGACTCAGTAGCTGAAATCCAAGAGTAAACCTACTAATACCGTAAATCGCAAGGCTATAATCATCAAAACATCGTAAACCAAAAGTCAGGTAACAGTGACAATGCTCAATTAGGAAGCACCGCCAAGATGGAAAAGTGGGTAATCGGGTACAAAAGGGATTAGCCAAGGTAAGCGGGGCATACTCGGTGCGCTGCCCCCCCCCCCTTCTCTCTCTTGCATGCGGCCGCACTCCGCCTTTCGAGACGATCGAGTCGTCAAAACGAGGCCGTAAATCAGCGCGTCTATTTTCCCCAAACTGACCTTGCTCCCGTGCGCGCGGTACGTCTCTCTCTCTCTCTCTCTCTCTCTCTCTCTCTCTTTCTTCGGGGCCTAATCTCACGATAATCGAGCCTCTAATGGCCGGGCCCCCGTAAAACGTGCCCATTCCGGCAGTCAGCGCGATATCCCGTGAAAGTCTCGTTTTTCCATTATCTCGCGCCGCCGGCATTGTTTCCAGTAGGAGCCGGGATTTCTTTTCCTATTTTCACGATAGTTACACGTGCGAGTCGTCCGGCAGCGGATTTAACTCCGGACACGACCTCCTGTATACTTAGGATCGCCGCGCGCCCGCTCGGCGATTCAAGTCCACGCGCCCGAAGGCTGGACGGCTCAATCTTATCTCTCGAGTCCCGCCGCGTCGTGGGGGAGGGAAAGCTTCTCTTTGTGTCTTTCCCTTTTTTTTCTTCCCTTTTTTCTTCGCTCGCTCGGAAAGCTCCCGGCGGGGTAAAATTTTACGCGGCCTATTTATATATGCACTGGAAGATCTTAATCTTAATGGTTTTAGGAAGAATGTCATTTTTGAAATTTATTCGACGCGCTAATTGCCGCTGCTATAAACAAATGTATTACTAATGCGCGTATTTATTTATCTCGTTTTACTGGAGCTTATTTTAAATTAAAAATTAAATTAAATTTATAAGCTTCTACTGATATGTACATTGCCAAAATGGTCCAGAGATATAGTTCTATCTCGCGGATGCAGTGCGTTTTATTTTCTGTAATGGGGATTCCCTCATGGGAATTCAAAGAAATATAAATTTCTTTGCAGTGATAAAATGAATGTCCATATTATTTTATTGTCACTTTTATTTATCTAACTAATGAAGCGAATATATTTTTTTTTGTTATCACTTCATCCCAAATTTAATTGTATCATCTTCAATATGAAAGTCGCGCTGCTTCATTTATCGTAGACTAATGAAAGGAATATTTCTTTTTATCATTCTACCCTAATTTTAATTGTACACTCTAATCCTTGAAAAAACACGCTACCACCAATTATAATAAATTTATCAAAATGATTCAAAGATTCTTTCTCAAAGTAGAACGAACTGCTAGTACAAACCAGTCACGCCGTGATAACAAAGTGACACCTTTAAAAAAAGGACCCACAATAATCATTCATCCCACGCTGATAAAGCAATGCATGAAACATGATGACTATTAAACAAAAAAAAATATCGGGCTGACGCGAGCGCAGATGATACACCGCGGCGGAGGGCAAGAGAGCGAAAAAAGCAATCATACGCTCGGATGTCTCTAGTGCAGCGAGCGAATGAGGCCTGCATCGAGGCTCGATTGTTACGTAAACAGGCAGCGGTCGCCTTGGATAAATAGCCTCCCTTGGCGCGCTCGCGTGCTGCCTGCACCTATATGCCTATCCCGCGCCGCGGCCGCGGGGTTTATCCAACAGGCCGATCGGCTTGCACCGCCGCGCGTAATTTACGCGCGACGCCGCGCGGCTACGACAAATCATTACCCCGGGCGATCGGATCGCCTTTAGCGAGCTTTGATGTTGCCACGCAGCGAGCCGCGATATTTTCAAGCTTGTAAATAAGATTTTTGATGCGGCTGCTAGACGTCAATGCTGATTTAAAGTTTACCGCGTTAATGCGCGCGCCCGTTGATGTGATAATAAATTTTGTTTTTTACGGAAAAATTGAAGACGTAAGGAAGAAGTATGTCAAAAAATCATATAATTATTCACTCAAGATTAAAAGGATACGCGGAGAAAATGGTTCAATAAAATTTACCATGCAGTTATTATTCTAAATAACCTTTGAATCAAATGACTTGCTTAGAAAAAATTACTCACATCTTGATAAAAATTACCACAAACTAGGTAAAAATTACGACTTTTCTGAGAATTTTTTAGAATGTTGGTCGGTAATTTTTACCAACCAGATTACTCGATATCAAGATTTCCAGAAAAATACTAATTTTTATCGATAACTGCACTCTCTCCGTGTACACATTGCAATTAAAAATAAAGTTGAACGTATTCATTAAAAAAAATACATAGTACAAATTTTCAATCTTTCGTGCCGAATGAAATAAAAGCGGCGCATTACTCATGCAATTTTACGAATCGCCCGCGAATGCGAAGCAACCGCATAAGATCGAATGCACTCGCACTGCACCTTCAACCCCAAAACACGTCTATATTTATCGTTGCGTAACTCAATCCAGAGTAATAATAGAAACACGTGCGCGTCCTAATCTTAGATCGCTCCTGCCTCGCAATAGCTATATGCGCGCTAAGTGCGCGCTCGCGTCATTTAGCGGCGCCGCGGCGCGCGAAAGCTCGCGCGGGTTCGTCGCACGAGCCGGGCCGAACAAAAGCTCGATCGCTGGTCAAGGAAGTTCCCGAACGCAAATAGACCCGGGGCCCGTGCGCCTCTGTTCTATTAGCATCGTCAGCTGGCCGACGCTCTGGCGCGCGTCCTTTTAAAAAAGCGCGCGCTGCCACCTTGCGTGCCGGCTCGCGTTTCAGCGCGATTGCTTCTAATCGAGGCGCGCGATTCTTTTTCATGCGTCGGGTCATTTCGATGCTTGTATTCTTCTATGAAGAGAGAAAGCTGCGTGTAATTGTTTAAATAAGTAAATGCGTTGTTGTACAATTTGATTGATTTATTTGGGTGGATTATAAAATGTGTCATTTAAAAAGTATGCATTGATGGTATTATTAAAATTATTAAAATTCACGATAATATTTCGCTGCATGTTTTTAACTGAATGAAATTGTTTGAAATTGACGTAATTACAAAAAAAGGTAAAAATGTTAAGAATACTCGATTAGGCATATTCGAGAAATAAATTGACTTATATTCTGACGTATATTGTGGAGCACCTGGTTCTATGACATACAATTGATAAAACGAATCTAAATAATGACATACATTCTTATTGACCCAATTTTGATTGACTCTTTCATTAAGTCAGTAAAGAATGGATCAAAAAGTCAACAAACTTTGATATAGACATAGTGACTAATTGGGAATATCGAAAAAACCGCGTTAACACAGTTGTACACTCCTGCATTATAGGTCAGAAGAAAAATGAACCTTGCAAATTTTATAATCCCCGTTTGCTTTTCTTTAGGGTCCGAAAATTTTACCGTACCTCTCGCTTTCACACGTCCCCTGAATCGCAAGCTCGCTGCTCCGAAATTCCTCGAATGTTATATAAAAATCGCGGAGTCACTATCTAAATCGGCGATCGAAAGAGACGAGGAAAAAAAAGAGAAAGAAGAAAAGAGAGATGCTGGATCGGAATCGAGGACGCCACTGGCCTCGACCACCTGCCTACTCGGGCTACTGGTGCTCGACTGCCGCGGCCGGTTACACAACCGCGCGCGTAATTCCCACGTGCGATATACGAGGAACCGGCGGCTACCGGCTCGGCCGCGATTCGGCCACTTCACTCGAGCACCGGGCATTTCCCTGTTTCCCCGGAAGAAAGGAAGGAAGCGGTTTCGAGGTCGCCGACCGCGGCCGATAAACATTCCACGGCGACGCGCGGACTTGCACTTTTATTAACCTGTCCGATAAGACTTTTTTCGGAAGCGGCGTTTCGTTAAGACGAGGGGTTTTTTCGCTCGGTTTAGTCGAACTCTGATACCCGATGGTTTGAATGGGAATTTGGAGGATGAGGGGATGCGATTGCCTTGTGGAACGAGCGGTTTTCGGCGAGGATGATTTTGCACAAAACAATGGTGACGACTTAATTTCGTAGAAAGATTACAATTCTTTTTCTTTTCCTTGGTCTCATTAATTTTTTAGGTAGCCATAACATACAAGAGTTTAGACATGCCGCAAGTTATACCCGTACACTTGTCACGTTTTATTCTCTCTAAATTTAAATCTATATCATAAAAATAATTCACAGAAATAAAACAATATTAAGTTCTCTAAATTTGAGTCTATTTAAAAATCATTTATAAAAACGGAATTTAATAATAAAAATTCCCTAAACTTAAGTTTTTGTTTAAAACAACGATCGATCTTTAGTATCGCACGTATGACCGGTAGGAAGAATCGAATACACGATTGTTTGCGAAAACAGCTGATCTTGGATAAACAAGTTCGGCGAAGCAGCGGCAAAATCCCCATGCACCCGAAATCCCGTGGACTTGGACTTGCGCGTTGCTCCTCCGATATACGGGCACCTTCGGCGAGCTCTCCCTCTCGTTTTCCCCGGCTCGCTGGATTGGCCGAGGGGGGAGAGGGGGGCGCCCGCTATCGCGCGAATCGGCTCGCTCGGTGGGGCGCGGTGACGTCACGGCACTGTTCGACACGACAGTTGCGGCGGCGGCGGAGAGTATACGGCCGACGGCGGCGGGGTGGGGGGTCGCGCGCCGCCTGCAACTATATAGCTTTCGGCCAGTCACGTTGGCCGAGTCAGTCAACGCGTGAACCGTCGAGGCGAGCACACTGCACCCGGGCCTCCGTCAGTTTGACAGACACCCCCGCGGCTCCATCGTGTGCTTTCCCCACTTGCACTCCTCCGATTTTTCCGACTCTTCTCGTGTGCCAACTCCAAACTCGATGCTGCGCGCCGATAGAACTCAAGCGCACTGTTCGCCGGTAGTGTGAAGGAAACTGTCGTAGAGTGAAATTTTGATCGGCGCACGAATTTTGTGGTGACAGAGAAGTTGCTCCGATTGTTCGGTAAAAACGGGAAAAATTGATTTCACGGAGATTTTGAACGGGGCGATCGAGGCGGGAGATCGCACCGGCCCACAGATGTCGCAACGCGTGCCGAGCGCGGGCTATTTGTACGACAACATTGTCGACGATCACAACAGCTACATGACGTACTCGATGTACTCGTCGGCCGCCACCCCCATGAGCGCCTCCGACCTCTGGGAGTACATGAACAACGGTGAATACGCCGACGAAAAGAACTTGGTAAGAATACAGTTTTTTCTTTTCAATGCCGCCCGCTTTTTTAGCGCCGGCGTTCGCTCGCCGGTCACGCGACCAGGTGGCCAATCGTCATTTAAATGCGTACGCAAGTGAGTTTCGGGCCGGACGGCTCGGCCGAAACTCGCTTATCAAACGATTACAATGGCCGTGGCGTATGAAAATTAATTAAATTTTTTTTCCTCGACGGCAACGGCGAAGCGAGTCTTCGGCGTCGCCGTCGGGCTTCTCGTGAAAATGTCTCGAAACGTGGGTGTTATTAGTTAAGTGGTTTTTAATGCGAGGTAAAATTGTTTTGAAGGTACCGCGGAAATGGCTAAATTAGCGGCGGTTATCGTTTTGGAGAAATCTTTAAAGTGCCTGAAAGACCGCGTATTTGCAACTATTGTCACGAATTTCATTTTTCTGAGTCTTGCAAAAACGACGCAAGAGAAAAATGTTTACTTTAAATTTTCAAAGTGCATCGACAATTTCGTTCTTGTAATTTATTTTAATTACTGGATTTTTTAATTTTGCACTTCACCGTTTTTGGATATGATCCATTGTAACTCATTTTAACCCAATGAAATTATAAACAAATTTTCCGACCGTCGATATTTCATAATTTCAATAAACCTCCCGATAACGAGATCGACTAAAAAATTGCGTTCCCCTCGAAGTTAATTTGCCGACGTTTAAAACGAACAATTTATACGTGACTCCGACCACGCGCAATCTAACACTTTCTACGGAAAAGGAGCGGCGGCTTAACCCGCTTCGCCGTTCTACGCCGAAAATCTGACGGCGAGTCGCGAATGTGACGCAAGGCTTGGAAATACGCGAAACGCGTTATCGGTCGCTTATCTAACCGACGCGATCGTCGCACTTGCGCTATACCCGGGCTCGGCCGGCTCATTATCATGCGCGCGATCTAGTCGAACTTCGCGCGCGAACGGCCTTGGACGAGGTTCGAAGGTGAGGCGAGACTCGGAAATCTGTGCCACTCGCGCGACGTCACCGAATCATCGTTGATTTCGTGATGTGACGTCGAAGCTAATCGCACGGATTATTATTTCGCAGACTCCTCACTTGAGCGACGGTCGGGCGGGCTAGTGCTTGTTTTTTTTTTAAATTGTCTTTTGTTGCGCATGTCGTTAAGCATAATAATAATCTTGATACTTGACGAACGAAAAGACATTTTTTATAGAAATTTATGTTTCAATAAATTGTTTTTTCGGAAAAAAGAACGATAAAATAAAATTTTGGAGAAACGAAAACCAATTGTTTAACGAATACTGTTAAAGTCCTGTTGAGGTCGCTGCATGTAAAACGTCGAGGACGAAAGGTTTATAGACTGTTTTAATTGACAAGGGTGAAAACGAGCCTTTTTAAACGAGTGCCTCTCCCGCTCCGTCGTCTTCTTTTATTAAACTCAATTAAAATCAATTTGAAGGATAAAAGTTATGATAATTCCGTTTGTTAATACCTCTGTTATATCACTTGTAATTTTAGAAAAACGTAACATAAGCGAGGATAAGTTTGCTCGCCCGACCAAGGACAATTACACTGTTAAGCGCGCGAATGCCCGACGAATTTCCTCGTTTTTCGAAGCGTGCGTTCAATTCATGAAGTCACTAATGCGCCAGCGATAAAGCGCAGAAAAATTATGGTTTGATTTCCACAATAGCAATGATATAATTGTCCATTGAAAGGTAATGAACAAGCATCTCATTTCAAATTCAAATCTAAGTTTCTATGCAACATCCGTTTTTGACATTTATATACCTATTAATGATCATACCTCCCCGAGGACTAGGAAGGATCTCTTCTTTCATCGACGACAAATTTATCTAAGAAAAAGCCTCGAGCAATAGTTTCATTGCAAATATCTACTTCCATCTCTACTCGCGAGTTCAATATTAGCGCACACACGGTTGAAGTTTAAAAAGGCAACAATCGTATAGTATAGTCAATCATTTGAAAAAATATCCAAGTAAATTAACGCATACGCCGGATGTATTTTTCAAAGCCTGCTAAAAATGTCATTTGCTTAACGCGGACGTACTCGTCTCGCGCACCTTAAACACCTTATTTTTCCGCGACGCTGCCTCGCGCTTCCGCGAAATCATTAGCATGATTTAACATAATCTCCGGCAGACGCGTGCACCGACGCCTTTTCTTCTTCTCCGGGCCGTGGCCAATCGCAATCGGACGAGATTTGCCACGCACCAGTTGTCGGCTTATCGGGCGCCAAAACGACACGTTCGCGGAGAGCGAAAAAAAAGGCGAGAACATCGCGCGCGGGACTCGGTCACGATTTTTCAGCGATCGGCACGTTTCTGCCGTTACTCTCGAAGCGCGGCTTTTCACGTGCCGCGCGACTGGCTAATTTTACCGATTCTGTCACTGTTAAAAGGAGTTCGATAAGAAAAATTCTGCATGCGAGTAATTTTCCTTTTATTTTCGCGCGATAAAAATTTATTGCGCTTATCAAAACGAGTGACGATGGAAGTAAGCAAAATGAAACTTGAAAATCATCCGGCTACTTCTCGAAATTGATTTTCCGGCATAAAAGAGCATCTGTGTCAATTAAAAGAGCATTTGCGAAATCAGTGTAATTTGCGTCAACCGATTAAATTGCTATCTGTCATCCTCATAAATAAATACACTGCAGTCCTCTAATAGCACACTTTTTATCGGAGCACACATTTCCTCTGGCGCTTGGTGGATCCCCCGCGCTTGTCTCTGAGAGTAATGTCCCTTTCTTCCCACCACCGTATCAACCCGACGTTATTCTCCTACACGTTAAAAAAAAAACAATCACCTTTTATCCCGCGCGCGCAGCTCCATTCATCGCGAACTCCCGTTAATCGAGCGGCGCCAGCGAGTTTTCCGCGCAAAAACGGGAGGAATGCGCGCGCGACAAAGGGGACAAAAAAAAACGCGCTCGATAAAGGCATTCTTTCGGGGCGCCCGCGGAAGCTCAGGTGTCCGCTTATTAGCTAATGCAACGTCATTTGCCGGGCGGCGGCGGCGGCGGCACAAAGCGCCCGCGAAGGCCTTCCTAGAAAGAAGCGCCGACGTAGCAGCGATGCACGCCCGCGGGCCACCGGCGCATTATGTAATCGCCCACCGGGGGAGTACGCGCGCGCGCGCAAAGGCCGAAAGCTCGACGGGGAGCGCGGGATGCACGAGTTCGGCGAATCGACCCGGCGGCGATTCTCGGAAGCTCGATGCGTCCAGTCGGAATTTAATGCAGCTCGAAAAAGACGCGTGCAATTATTCACGAGGCCCGCGGTCATTTGTTCAACGTCGTTATTTAGGAGCTATCGCGATTTTTAAGCGCTTCAAAGAGCTTTTTTTTATTTCTTCCGCGGATTTTGTTGCCTTCGTTAAGGATGGCTTGCGTTTAAACGAGCGCAGCTGACGTGAAACCGTAATAAACGTCTTTTTAAAGAGTTTATTGTACGGGGCAATTGCGGGTGTGTTTAAAAATAGATTATTATCGATCGAGTTAATCATTTGCGTTACATTAAACATTAGAAACGCGACGTTGTGGTATATTGATTTACAAAAGCGAACGAGCGGAGCGCGCGGTTGCAACTATCTGCTAATGATTCATAATACACGACGAAGATGAATTTTAATTTAGCAAACAGTACATTTCGCGCGACCGCAACAATCGTATCTCGCGCCCGCTGCTCGCGCGAATCATATCAACGATCGTCACAACAAAACTGTAGCTTAGCAATCTCGAAAGAATTTGCAAACAACAATCTGAAAAAAGAAACACGCACAAAATCGAAGCGGTCGCTCAAAGAGAAAAAAAACGAGGCAATCGAATGACTGCGAGTCGAGTGGAAAAATAAAAAAAAAAAAAAGAAAGAAAAAGGAGAACGAAAGGGAGAACGAAAGAGAAAGCCCCTAATCGTTCAATTATCGCAAAGCGCAGACGGCAATTAAATCGTCTCCATTCAGCGAAAGAGAATCTCCTTGACAATCAATGAAGTGCAAAGCATTGACACGGGGCATTTAATTAGGGTCGCGCAGCGGCAGCCGCCAAGAGCGAGAGAGAGATAGAGACGAAACGGCTAGTAAAAAGAAAACGAAGGAAAGCAGTTAAATCTGACAGGAAGCGCGGAGTTAACGCTCGTTAACCCGCGTCAATTAGGACTGGGGTTGCGACTCTCTGAATGCGCCAGTACGCGCGCGCGCGCCGCATGAATTGGCCGCGCTAGAAGGAGAGGGACGACGAGAGACGCGCTCGCGAGGGCGTGTAAGGTGGCGGTCGCGCATCGGGTCCACGCGAATCTCACGCGCGCCGGGTGATATCATTCATGAGCTTTAACTGCGGCAAGTGCGCCGGGAGCAGGCGCAAGCGCCGCCGCGCGCCCCGGAATGCGCAGAAAGAGCCTCGGCAGTTTTTACCGCGCTAAATTGACGTCAATTTCCTCGGGGGCTTTTCTCGCTCCCGCCATCGCCAATTCCTCTCCGCGCGGAGAGGAGTCCCTCCTTTTGTCCCGCTGCTATTTTCGCTCAATTGGCCCCTTTAATTGAGCCGCCCAGGCGCGTCGTGAAATTATTAATTTCATTTGGTGTATCGCAAGTGCAAGGAAACGCGCGGCGCAATCGCTCGAGAGGAAGATCGGCCGGCCGTTGCGAGAGGAAAAACGGAGACCGATGAAAGGGAGTCGTTAGGAAACGTTCCTTTTTTTCTTTTCTTTCTTTTCTTCCTCCGACGATTTGTGTACGAGTCAAGAGTGCCATTTGGTCCCGATGGATATGTGGGACGCCAGTGGCGACAGCGCGATCGGATAATTGGACGGCTGACCGTGACACGCGTTGCGTTATACACACGAAAAATTTTTGCTGGCTAGAAAAAAAGAGATCATCGCGCCTAAATCTCTCTTAAATCTCCGGGGTACACGCTTCTACGAAAGTCGTCGCACTAAATTTAAAGCGGCCATTTTTTAATTTGCGCAAGCCTTCGATTCTCGCAATCGCTTCGAAAACGACCGAGCGAGCTTCCGGGAAGCTTTTAAAGAGAGAGAGAAAAAAAAGATGGACTCATCTCGTCAATAAATTGTCGCGTGTCGAGAGGCGAGACGCGCGAACTTCGCACTCGGGACACGCGAGAGCGATTTTTTTTTACGCGGAAAAGAAGAGTCGAGAGAGGAAATTCGATAATTGAGAGTCACGAAAAACTGATGACATATACGACTTTTATTTATTTTTCCACGATAATTTATTGTACAACGCTTGCTTAAAACAGTTACACTTTCCACGGATTTAAATCTCGATGACTAGGCGTAACGCAGAGGCATTTAAATTTAAATATAAAGTAATTAATAAAGAAAAGTAGTCAAACGCAGGATGACTCATCTCGGTTTTCCCTGTTAGTATAAGACACTTTTTTCGACGCGATAAGCGTCGTTCAGCAACTTATCTCAACACTTCATACTCCATAAGTTTCATCGAAATTGAAAAAGTAAGCCGGTGACTCACACCGCGAAATAGATTAATATTCGCCGCCTTATCAAACGCTCGTTTCGTAATTTCCATATCTAACGATCAATAAACAACTCTCGCTCGCGCAGAAAACTCGACCGATAATCTCCTCCATCGCCGTGCAAGCGAGCACACTACGCGCGTCCAATTAGCGCGGGGGACAATCTCGGCGGGGCCGGAAGCCGGAATTAGCTCCGAATGCCTTTACCTGCGCGGCGTTAATCTCCGCGGCGCCGTTTTATTTCCGCGGCGCTTACCTCAGATTCGCCGGGCGTGAGTCATCGCCGCCGCTAGCGCGCCTCGATTTATGAATGAACGCGGCACTCCGCGTGCTCCTTTAACTCGCGCACGCGACCGGGTACCGAGAAAAACTCGCGCGCGAATTTGCGTATACGTGCCACGGCGCCGGATGACTCGGCCACCGCTATACAACTCTCGTCTCAACGAGCGACGTCGCGGCCGGCACTGTGATTCAATCGTTTCCGGTTTTTTCTGGCGTCTTAGTTTCTTTTCCATTGACTCCGCGGGGCGGTGGGTTCAATTAAGCCCGATTATCCTCGATGATTCTACGGTCGCGGAGATTCGCGTATCTGCTGCCGGGTCTCTAGTACGTCTTCGTAGATCTCGATTTTCATTCTTGATTAATCGACTTTTTTTATAATCGAATTATTCGCTTTTATAATGATTTGTGTGTACAGAAAAACTTTTAATTAAAGTGTGATTTAGATTTTTAAGTAAAACGACAATTTTTTCTTAAAATATCAGTCTGCAATACCATGGTTTAATAATTTTTAATACCTAGTCTTTTTTTTCGTGCGCATCATTAAGAGAAGCACATTTGTCAAACTTATAAAAACAATTTTTTTATCAGTACGTATTAACAAATCTTGTAGATATTTCGTACGCACGCAGTTTCGTATTATCCGGAGGTAACGTGTACTTGCATCACGTGTAATTGCCGCGGGGGCAATTCGATTGCATCAGTTCCGAAATTTCCCGAAGCCGGCCGGCCTTTTTGGAGGCGGTCGATACATAATACATAAGTTCGGGTGAAGAGCGTGGCGCGACCTCGAAAGGAGGCCAGTTCCGCCGCGAGGTATATCTCTCGTTCTCCCTCTCTCTCCTCCTCCCGTGAGCAGCTCCACTGACGTCAGCGTCCCGATACTTTCCCCGGGAGAATGTCGCGCGCACCTCGGATCACCTTCTTTTCCTCCTTTTCTCTCGTCTCCGTGTAACGCACTGCGCGCTTTTTTTCGTCGCGGCGCGGTTCATTTCCCCGGCGGGAAAAAGCGCGGGCTTCTCGTTATAATCCCATTTCCCAGCGCTCGGCGGGGCGGCGGA
Source organism: Eurytoma adleriae (assembly GCA_900480045.1). NCBI lineage: Eukaryota > Metazoa > Arthropoda > Insecta > Hymenoptera > Eurytomidae > Eurytoma > Eurytoma adleriae. Next base: position 150,722 of record UXGC01000133.1, read on the forward strand.
AAGTTTTTAGGCCTTTCGAAACGATCCCCGTTAATTTTATGATTTACGGCGCGAGCGCCGGTTAACGAGATTAATGCTCGCACGATATTTCGGGGAAAAGCAACGAGCTCCACTCCGGACACCTTGGAAGTTTCCGACTCGTTCATTGCTTTCGGATGTCCGCGTGTACGTCCGGACAATTCTTTAAATTACTTTTCCCGGTATATGTAAATCAGACGAATTACATGACTCACGCGCGTCGATTTTTTTCTCACTTCTTGAAACCTGAAAAATTTTAATATTACTCTTTTTTAATCACCGTACTGATTGCATAATCGCGCGCAACGCGTTAACGGTATCAGTTCGCGGAAAGAGCGAAGTGAAAACAACAAAAAAGCGGATCTTTCGAAAACGAGACTGGAGAAAAGGCTGCGAACCGCGCGGAATACGAACGAGCGACGCACGGACACCTTGTATAAAAGAAACAACGTGGGACAAAAAAAAAAGACAACAGAGGAAGAAGAACAATTTCGTTTCCTTTCCTCGAGTGCCGGCCTCGCCCAGTGTGCCGCTGTACCTTCAAAGGTGGTTAAGTGGTTAATCGTGAATTCGGTGGGACGGAAAACGCGTGCGGCTAATTCTCTCACCTCCGCGTGTCGCAAGCTCGATTTTTTCCGTCGCGGCAAGCTTATCGCGGTGCTCCAGGTTGCCTTTTCGTTTTTTTTTCCCCGTCGCGAGGCGTGACTAAGCTGCCACCGCGGCCACTATCGCCTCTCGATTTCGCAGAATCGAAAGAGAGAGAGAACTCGATTTCCGCGGTGCTCCGCGAGATTTTCTCCCGTTCGGAGCGGCCGCGATTTGTATTTTCTCGCCGCGAGCTGAATGTTGTGAGTTCCCCGGCTTTTAACGGCAGGTGTAGCCTTGGCGGTGGCGTTTTCTTCGAATTGATAAGAGGCTTAAGTCGCAGTGGCACACTTATTTTCGTCGCTAGATTATCGATACGTGTTTAATAACACAATGGGTAATTGAATTGCTTTGGTAAATATCGATTTTTGAGCCTCTCGCTGTGTAATCGTCGTCATAAATAAAACGTTAATCGACCCAGTAGTTTCACCCTGAAAAACAGTCGCCATTAATCAAGCGCTTGATCCGTCACCATTTTTCAAACCCCCCGAGTACTTACTAAACGGCTGTGGACCGAGCTCGTGAAAAGCCCCGACATCTCGACGAATTAAAAGTGAAAAATATCTCACCGACGTCTAATTTCAGCAACGAGCTCCGATGATTATTCAAAATTAACCTGCACCGCGTACGGGGCGAGAAATGCGATCAATCGGCCGTGCCGCCGACGAGGGGTTTTAAAGAATAAAAAAAAACATCGCGTGAAAATCGTTATCCCTTCTCGCGCGCATTCAATTTTATTAATACCCCGGAGCTCACGAAGTGTCGCTGCGCTACCCGTACACGCGGGGGAGAGGGCGGTAAAAATTTCGTATGGACCCATAACTCAAGCTGAGAAATCATTTCTCGCCCCGAGCATGATGAAGTGCCTTCCATTCATCGCGCTGGCGGGGGAGGGACGCGGCGGCAGCTCGAGCGTGAAGAGATCGTCGGAGGGGTGCGAGGGACACGCAGTTTAGACAAGTCGCGCGCGCACGTGCGCCCGCCGGCCGCCCGCATTTTTCGACGCGCACCCCGGTCAAATCGACACGAATAATCTCACGCTTGGATTTTTCCTCGCGCGGCCGTGTTTTCCTTGCGCGGGAGCGCGTCTTTGTGCATGGGAAAGCGAAGGGCGCACACACCGTACCCTACTCTCGGGGATCAATCGAGGGGAAATTTCACTTTCGTCGCTGACTGTTATTTTTTTTTCTTCGCTTTTTTATTATCGGTACCTATTGTATGAATATATTTTGTTACGGGGTGACTCTTTGTAAAGCGCCCGATGAATCATATTTTGTAGAGCGGTGCGACACTACGCTTCGTTGGTAGATTGAAGAGAGTATAAATTTTATTTTTATCGGTAATAAATTAATTCGCGCGAAGAGCTATGTTGATAAGGCTCGCGCGACGGTCTAAAAATAAAAGATTGTCAAGTCCCGGGGATACTTACTTACTTCTCGGTTTTTATTTTTTAAAACTTAGGGAGTCGCCGACGCGAAACAGTGGACGATCTTTGCGTCAAAGTAAAACGTCTCGTCTTGAGAGCCGCGCGCCCGGTAATTTCGAGCACCGTAATTTTTTCACTTTACGGGCGGAACGAGATATTTACGCGCTCGTTAATTTCGAAAAGCACCGAGAGAAAAAAGTAAGCAGCGTTATAAAATCCGCCGGCAGAGCGAACAATAAAATTGCGCGTCCAATTGCCGCGAGTTACGCATAAAACAAACTTTAAAATGTAATTAAAATTAAAGAAAATTTAACTTTTTACGCCTCGCGTACAGAAAAAGTTATGTATTCCTTGATTTCCATACTCAGGTTACGTTCAATCGAGCTTGCAATCTCAAAGATCCACAAAACTCGCAATCTATGCACGCGCGAAGCGCAATATGCAATTCTCGTCGAGCGAGCAGATTTTATCAGCCGCCCCCTGCGCTCGTTCGCGCCCTTCGGCTCGGTATCTCGCACCGATGAGCCGTGGAATAAAAAAAAGGGGGAAGAAGTGCACCCACACGAAGGCGTACGCGCCGCGACGGAAATGCCTTCGCGGCTGCGTCACATCTCAGGAATTCTCCGGAGTCGCGAGCGAGAGGCCGCAGAACCGCCGTTTTTTCTCTTTGTCCCTCTCTCGCTGCTGCAGCTCCCACCTCCTCCTCTCTTTTTTTTCGCTCCCGCTTGATTTAGGGTGCTCACGCGGATCCGCCCGGACGCGCGCGCGCCCGTCGATTATCGTCGTGCTGGCTCGCGAGCGAGGAATTCGGAACTGCGCGATGGCCTCGTTCCTCTTCCTACGTTCTTTTTTTTTTTTTATTTTCGGTGCCCGGCGAAATTTAGGGGCATCAATTAGCCCCTGGAATGCGCGGGTGGACGGACGCGTCCGACGTGTCGGTTCGGTTTTTTTTTTCACACGAGTTGTTTTATTTTGGCTGCGTAAATATTTTGGAAATTTATGAATTCCCGAGCTTTTATTAAAAGCGATGTGGGCGACTTATTGGATGGTCACTAAAGAATTTTAATGCAACAGTTTTTATTAAATTCATACATAATTAATTATTCTCAATTATTGATTGACGTTATTTATATTATTGACGGAACCAAATGAATTTTTGTTATTATCATGTTAACGTGTTTACCCGAATCCACCCACTTTGGTCAAGGATTTCTTTATCACAGATTAAAGAGCATTCAGGGTCGAAATTTCCCGCACGGTCACGCAAGGCCAGTGGGCGATCCGGGGAATTCCCCGCTGCAAGGGAACGAACTCGCCTCGATGCGCAGCCGCAGCTTTCGTACGTTCGTTCACCTTTTCCTCGGTTCCTTTGTCCCGGAGTCCATCCTCTTTGTGCGCTAAAAATGGTAGCGATACCAAATGCATTTGACGCGCGCAAAAACTCAATTAGCGCAAAAGGAGCGACGGGCAAGCCAAAGACTACCGTGAAAGCTAATCGGAGAGTCCTCTTTTTTGCTGCTTTTCCTCTTCGTAGGCTTTATATCGGTTTTGGGAAGTAAACAACGGGAATTCCGATTGAACTTTCACGATAAATAAGCTCGATGTTTACGTCGTTTTAGAATAATATTTTAATGATCTCGGAGGCAATTAAACGTTTCGAAATAATCTAGTCACAATATTTTTGTTTTTGAGCTCACAAAGTGGCAGTTTTCAGCTCATCATTGATCGTCTCTCAGTCGCAAACCGCAAAACCCCCACTAAAAAATTGGTGGACGTGTAAATAAAAGAAATTAATTTCGGGCCGCATTGACTGATCGTCGGACAAAACTCCATTCGCGGGGAGTAAAAAAGATTTCCTGGAAGCTCGCGATGATTTACACGCCCACCTAGTCGCTGGCGCCGCTCCGAGCGTCAAATCGCACGCTTATCTGCGCGCGGGGGACAGCGGACTCCCGGAGGGCAACGACGTCTCCCGCTTTAATTCGTCCGCTCTCGCTCGCCGTGCACTTTTTTTCCCGCCTCCGTCGCAAATTTTTCGCCTCGTTTCCTCCTCAGCGCCGACCGGCCGGCACTTACGTCCCCTGCAAAGATCCGCGCGGTAAATTTCGCTCCTCTAGCCCGTGTAAGCTGCCTCTCGGAATTAACGACGCCGCCGGAAAAGGCAGCTTGCAAGTCCAGCGCTGCAGGCGCGTTCACTTATTTTTCGTCTTGGGCGGACGATTAATAAAGCGAGCAAGGGAACAACGAGGAGGCGGTGATCTAGCGAACAATAGACGCGTCTGGAGCGTCGTGGATCGATGGATATTTCGTGCGACCGAGCGGCCGCCACTGTTCTCAATAATAATCGTCAATCAGCGGGGCTAAGAAGCGGGCTCGGCCGGCACCAATTAAGAGTCCCCCCTCCTGCCTCTTTAAACGGGCGAGCGCGACTACTTACTTGAGAGAAAGAGACTTTGACGCCCCGTTCGTTTTATTTTCTTCTGCGTGATTCGCCTAATATTCACTTCCTCCTGCGCGCGCTCTCGCCCCATCGAACTTTCGCCCGGTTTTACGATCGTCGCGCCCGTACACTCCTTCGGCGACTAGACGCCTGTACATTACTTTTCTTCGACGAATCGATTTTTTTCGATAATCGAAAAGAAGAGAAAATTGAATCGTCCGTCTAGTTGTAAAGAAAAGAAGAAAGAGAAAAAAGGGTTTACTATATTAAGAAGCGATCCTTATCTCCCGGCCAAATATTTGACGATCTGGAATAATTCGCGAGCGGCCCGGCAATCTTTATTGAGCTCTGAAACCCAAACAGAGAGCCGGCGAAACGGATGGAATTCAAAATATTGGCGCTCGGTCCGCCGATTAATCATTCGCGCTGCACCTGTCCAATTAAACCGCCGGACGCCGATGTCGCCGCATCGGCCAGTCGCGCGCGTATACTTAAAAAAAAAAATAAAAAACAAGACGCCTTTCTTATCTGCACAGCCGCGCGGCGGCGACGAGTTTGGCAAACGCCGGCGAAGGTCGGATGCTTTTTCGCGCGCGCTTTGTCGAGGACACAATGAAAGCGAGTATAACGGTGCCGCGCGAACAATGTCTTTGTTTAGTTCCTCGGCTTTCGCAACTCGCTCGTTATCTCTCGGCGAAAAAAAGAGTTTTAAAAAAAAAGCGCACGTGCGACAGCCACCTGCGTGCACTTTCTTCCCGTTCGGCTGCTCTCCCCGCGTTCTTTTTCTCCGATTCTCGAAAATTAAAAGAGAAAAAAAGGACGAAGCGAGGCATAAATCGCGTCGCGATTTCGCCATATACGGCGAGAGACCGGAGCCACGATCGAATGTGTATACTGGGAAGCGGGCGCAAATGGATTTTTACCTGCTCTCGAATTCGCGGTATCCGGTGCGATTTCCGCCCGCGCGTGTAGTAACCCTTCGGAGTGCGAGGAATTCGCCTCGCATCCGAACCGGAAACGACTCTCGCCTCGGAATTCGCCTTCGTTTAGTCTTCTCCTCCTTCTGATACTCTTTTTTTCGACGGTAATCTTTTTTTTCGACGGGTCTAAAGAGCCCGTCGGCAAAAAGTGCCACTCTTATTTTTAAACGGGCGCGCCGGAGCGCTATTAGCGCGCCTCGAAAATAGAGTCTTATCGCGCGGCTTTCGGACGTCGGCGATGCTCGCGCAAAGGTGCGGAATATTAGGAAAATCGCGGTTTGTAAGTGCACTGCACTCTTTTAACGATGCAATTTAACGACGAGGTATAAATTCTCCGGTATGGGTAAATTATTTTCCTTCAAAGTCCAGCCGCGGGCTGCATGTCGAACTATAAAATTGAATTACGCGTAATAAAGATATTTTGTAAGCAGCGATTTTAATTGAATTTACGACCCAGCGGGGCACGCTTCATAAAGCACTTTGAACCTTCGTATTGCTCGTAATGCAACATGACGTAATCTCACCGCAACGGTGACGGACGATACTCAATTTTTTCTCACTCTTTCTCGCCGTTAAGAAAGTTAATTTCCCGGTATCGGCGAGGGTCGCCGTTTCTCGCCTGGCGATTTGTAGCGCTGTATTTTTTTTACCTCTGATACATGTGCGTTATTGGCGCCTAGTTTTTAGCCTCTTTACGTGTAAGTAGATACAATCGGACGAAGCGTGAGTCATATCTCGAATGGACTACGACAATATCGTCGGAAGATTGAATCATTATGCGAAATTAAACGTCGGTCCGTTACGTGTAACATCATTTGCCAGCTCGACTCCTGACCACGTGGAAAACTTGCAGCTTCATTACAGGTGAATCGTTAATACTAGATCATTCGCGCATAATTAGGTGTTTTTTCAGGCAAATTGTACACGCAGTGCCAATTTTTTTTAAGTAATAAGATGCTAACTTCTAGCGTATACGAATAGACAATCATCGAGTAAGAAAAACCTTTATGATGTCAGACGAAAAATTAGTTTTTGCTTCGGATGGCTATTGTCAGAGATACGTCTAATTTGTCTGCGCTCGCGGCGCACGTGTTTCCAGCGTCTCGATGAAAAATTCAACGCGCGAGATAAAATCGCGTCGAGAAATTCAAAATTATCATAAAAACTTCGTTTGTAATACTGACGATCCGTGATTCAATGAAAATCCACCTGAGACCTGCGCAATAAAGGTTTTTCTAACGTAAACAAATAATTCGCATAATTTATCCGCAATTCCGATAAGCACAAAGAATGTATTTCTGAACTCCGCGTTTTTACGATGCGAACATCTGCGCTTTTTAGTTTTTTTAAATAATTCAACGGAATATAGACGGAATTATTTATAACGCGATTAAATTAGACCGCCGCTAATTAATATAAATTTTCCTTTTTATAAATTTCCATTAATTTTCCATTCATGCGAAAATACCCCTGTTTATTCACAACGAGATAAAGTATTTTGGCATCGCGTCTCGGATCAATGAACAAAGGCGACCAAAGTCACCCACCTCTGAGCTATAATACAGAAACAAAAAAAAAAAAAAACAAAAAAAACGCCATCGCCAAATGAAATCTCGCAATCAGCGACTGTACCCATCTCCCCGAGGAAAACACACCGGGCGATCTAAAATTCGGTCGATCCTCCCACCGCCGTCGCCTAGAGAGAGGCTCGCCTCTTCTACGCCGTGCTTTTTTGCCCCTCTCGAAAAAAACCAACAAAAAAAAAAAATCTCCACGCGTAAATCCCCGAGCTCGTCGTTCGCCGGCGCTCGGGCGAGCTCGGCGTCGCTCGGCGGGCCGGCCATGTGGTGATAGCGAGACGACAGCGCGGGCGAGCGAGCGAGACGGAGCGAGCGGGCGAGACGGTGGTGTGCGTACGGGGGCAGAGAGCAGAGAGCGCGAGCGCGGCGCACTGTCAGTGTCACTCCGACTGGCGTCGAGCACGGTCGCCGTTCAGCGTGTGCGCCTCCTTTTTCTTCCCTCCTCCGGAGTTTCCGTGTGTGTGCGCGCGCGCTTGCGGCAAGGACGAGCCGGAGCGCGAAGTTTCGTGAGACCGAGTGGGTGCAAGAGCGGCCGACGGATCGAAGCGCCAAGCCAGGAGGGATCCTTCGGACCGGGGGACTCGCCTTCGTCGATTTCGGAGCACTTCCTTTCCGGTGAGTGCACGCGGGAGGTACTCCTGGGTGGTTTCGGAGCAGAGGATGCGCTCCGTATCGGAGCGCGATAACGGGGGATTCTAGCAGTTTCTGCGACTGAAGTATGGCTACCTGTTGATTCGTCGACGACCGCCTGCGCTCGAGATGCTTCGACGCATTAAAAAAAGATCGAGGAATTTTTAGCTGCGAAATGCAGTGTTTACCTGGTGTCTATAGAGTGGGGACACTCTTTTTTAAAGATAAGATAAGGAGTGTACTTTTTAGTTTTTGAGCGTACATGACGCAATGCGGTATTTTTTTCTCAAACAGAACGACAGTCGTACGACGAAGAAGAATTCGGCGTTCTATTTTCGTGGGAACACTCGTCGACAGGATAATTACGCCGGCTAAAAGCGAACGCTATACCTCAACCATATAACGTCACGTCGCTCTTGTTTTGTCAATATCAAGGTCAATGGCCGGCATCATCGTCGATCATTGCGATTAATCACGCTCCGTAAAAAAAAGAGATCGCACGTGGTAGCTCATCTCGATGTCGCGGGTCTATATTAGAAAAAAAACGCGAAGAAAGAGACAGGAGACACCTGACCCTCGGTCTCTTGCGACACAGCGCTTCAAGAAGTCCGATCCTTCGCCGCCGTACGTGCCCGATTATTACGCGAGGGAGCCGCGTTTTTTCCGACGTTGTTTTCAAGATCGCCGACTGACGTCAGCTGACGCGCGCGGTTATACCTTTCGCTCTCGGCACGTTCCGCGCGCGGCCCGATCAACACGCGCGCGCGCGCCCGCTGTTGTGCCTCCTCGGCGATATCGTCGCCGCTGGCACGGAACTGGAGAGGCGCATTGTCCCGCGGAATTATCTGTATTTCGGTTTTTGACGAAAAAGTCCGTCCGGGCGTGTATTGGCAGCCCGCGGCTGTTTGTGCACGGCTCGATAGCGGCCGGATAAGCATCACTGCTCGGTATTTTTCGCTGGGTTTTTCCGCGGTTGGATGTTACAACCTTCGGCGCTTTCCCTTGGCCTTTTTTTTATCGCGGACGCGGGCGGCTGGCGAAGTAGGTGAAATTTCGAGATCGAGCGCGGGGGAGATCGGGAAATACCTGAAAGGTGAGGGGGCGTGATTTTTTTTTTTAACGTAAAGAATAAACGCGGATGACGTTCGCCGAGCGCGATGGATTCCGCGTACACACAGCGAAGTCCGCGCGCTCGCCCGAGCGAGCCGCGCGTCCTTGGCGAGCTCCATAGTCCTCAATTACGACTCTTTGTTGGATTTTTTTTCTCACGGAGAAATCGCGGCCTTTTTACTTTACGAGGGGCACGTGCGATTTCTGCCACTGCGCGGGCGCGTATGTACACCTTGCTTTTCGGAGCGCTCTCGTTGCAATTTTTCGAGAAGGCGTTGCGTCATTTTGCGTCACGACTGCCGGCTGTACCTGACTGTACTTAAGTTCGTAAGGGGGCTTACGTGGGGTTATTTAAATTTTAAATTGAAATCATTGATCTGAGGAAGGTGCCTTTTAGACGCGACTGTGGAATTTTTTTAATTAAACTTTTGTTAAACTAAAAAAATTTAAGATCGGATACCTATTCGGGTTGAGAAAAAGGAGGAGGAATTCGAGAGGAAAAAATATCTTGGAGGATTTTCGATTGAAACGTTTGTTCAAACTGGAAGATAAGCGCGCCCCATCCTGTTTACACTTTCGACTGGCGCAATCTTTTGCTTTTTTACCGCGTGTCCCACTTGGAACTTTCCTCGGCAACAATGAAGACTTTAGGACACTTTTAGATCTCGAAGATTTTGTAACCGAAAACCGAGCCACTTAAATTGTCTCGACTTCAAGTTGCAATTTTTTGTTGTTAGCATTTTAATTTAGAGTCACGAAAAAACATCGTTGCTCAGTTACGTAAACACTTTTTTTAAACGACAAAAAATTTGATTGCCATCGTGCACGAACCTTCTTTGTTACAACAATCTTCATTTTTTGTCTGTAGAAAAATGTGCAAAAATATTTGTTAATTGCAAAATTCAAATACAATTTATAACACGAAAAGATAATAAATGTAGCTAATTAAAAAAATTACGAAATTTCGTTTGCACATTGGCTGCGAAATTCCGCGTCTCATACCGTTCACTCGTTAAACGCGTGGACACATCTCGACGGCATAAAAAGCCGAAAAAACAAGCTGCAAAAGAGTCAACGAACCGCGGCCAACAGAATTTCACTCCAAAATTCGCGAAAAGCCCGTCCGCACGAAACTCGTTCCCCGCGCGTAAAAGGAACGGTGTGCATAAAAAAAAAAACGAATCGCGTTGTCATTCAAAATAAGAAGCAAAAAAATAAAAATAAAACAACACAAAGAAAAATCCGAGTCTTTGTTTCCGTTTCAAGGCCGCGTCGAATTCCCTCGTTTTTTCCGCGCGATAGCGCCGCGCTTAGAAAGAGCGAGAGAGACAGCGACGAGAGACGAGCCGCCCGGTCGTGGAAATGTATTATGGAGCTCGTAATCCGCGCATAAACAGGCGGTCGCGCGAGCGCGCATTCCAGGTGCGATTTCGCGGCGAGCCGAGGATATGCGCGCTCGCGTATCGAAACGGATTCTCGGCCGAAGGCCGGCCGCCCCGCGGCTTCCCTTCTTTCTTTTCCTTCGCGCGCCGATTAGCGCTTAGAAGGATAAACCGCGCGCGGATTCTGCATGCCCGATCGGCCGATTGTTGCGCCTCGTTCTCGTTCCGCGAGCGAGGCTGCAGCGTCGTCCCCCCAGCAGCGCTTCGCCTTTCGCGGAAAACGTGGAAATAGATTTTACTGTGCGCTGTTTTTTCTTTTTCTTTTTTTTTATCTCTCGATCGTTACTGGGCTACTTGAAGCTGCTCGTTTTTCTCTTTTTTTATCGTCTTTAGAGAGGGAAAATTTTTCGCTCTTTCCACGGCGGATGGTGTGTGGTTTTTATGGGCGGCGCGCATTATCGCGGAAAAACGCGAACAAAAGGCCGGCGACTGTTTATCGGCTAGACCCCTAGGAGCCTTGGCTGACCACGCGTGTCGCCGAGATCGCTTCGCCGATTTTGACCTGATTTTTGCGTTTTGCGCGAAAGGCTGGTCTATTGTGTGACCACGCCGGGACGAACATGTGCGCGCGCTATTTTTTTTTTTTTTATTCACTCGTCTTATCTCGACGCGGCGATCTCGCGCGACGTCGCGCGCATGATAATTGCGCAACGAGAGTACGTACGGTGAAAAATTATGGTTTTCGGTCGCGTTTTAATTTTCCGGCGTACACCTCGCTGAGTCCTTGCGGGTGCGCACCGACTTTTCTCGGTTTAATTTCAATAATTTTTCTATAGTAATTCTCGGCCGATATGTATCGACGCTCTTAACCTTTTCAGTCACGTACTTCGTATTGTTATGATGATTATGCTAATGAGTTTCCAGAAATTTTTTTGAGATGCTGATGCGGAATCAAGCGCTTTAAAATTCAAAATGGCGATTGTATCGTACTTCGTCGCGAGCCATCTCCTCTCCTCATCCTTCAAGTCGTCTTCGTAATTTTTGAAAAGAAAATAAGAGAAAAACACCGGATCGCTTCTTGTTCTCGAAAGAGACCTTGTTCGAAAATTGTTTCTTTCTTAAAAAAAAGAAAAAAAAATTAATTCATTAAACCCTCGCTTCTTCAAGAAAAGAGGTAGAAAAGAAACTCCCGGGATAAAAAAAAATCAGCATCGAGCTTCTTTGTCCGAGCGTTGGATTTTTTCGTCGGCCGTTCGCGTGTGCGAGTTCGAAACGCGCCTGCAGTTTCCACGCCGGAGAAAGAGAGGAGAGGAGCGAGCGCAGGCGGCTAAGGTCATCGCTCGAATTATATTTGAGAACGATATAGTCGAGCTCTTTGTCGAGGCTGGAGAGCTCGCGCCGGCTATACCCCAGATCTCTCCTCACTCGTGCGGGTGCATTCGAGACGGAGGGGGGGAGGAAAAACGAGAGGAGAGGGGAATTGGGTTGCAGCGAGAAAATATGAGCTTTTCCGTGGCGTTTTCAATGGACTCCATTATCCGACCGCCCCGTCGTTTCTCGAAGCTTGCTTTCGACGCGATTGTTTTTTTCCCTGCGAGACACGAAAGAAATTAACCGTTGCCTTTATCCGCCGATCGCGAATAAGAAGATCTCTCGAGCTGTTCGCGCGTGCATTTAGCATCTTTCGCCGAAGTTTCTTTTCGCTTCATTTTAATTTCGCTAAGAAAATTAAGTATTCACCGAGTCCGCGCGCACGCCGCTGGCGAATGGCCGGGTAGGCGACTGTCGCAGAATTTGCAAATAGGTGTCGAATTTCAGTTATAGTAATTCCTCTTCGGTTTGCAGAAGCGACGCGGTAACGATTTTTTTCGCTGCAATAGCGCTCGGGGTGTTTGAAAATTCTTCGATACCGCTGCGCCGCGATTGTCAAAACATTCCTCGCTTTATTGTAATCGAATCTTCCACGTTCCCGCATCGACACCGAATCCAGATAAAAGGAAAACGACACTCTCGTTGCGAGTCGACGCCTTTGACCTCCCGGCCGCTTTGTCTTTCAATTTTCACGATGTAGTTTCGTGCAATTAAAGTGTCGTTAAAAAGCCTTTTATCTTATCACCCTCAGTTCTTTTTCCACCCGAGACGTTTCAATAATTTTCTCTTATTATTTTCGAAACTTTCGCACGGGCTTCGACGCAACTCCTCGAATTTCTTTTTTAGAAACTGCGTGTCTAAAAAAGAATTGCAGGAATGCCCGGATAAATCACACTGATAAGGCCGGTATCGCGCGCTTCGCAATCGCTTTCCTGGACTTCGCAGAAAATATATCGAGCGGCACCGGCAGCTCCGCTATCGTCGATTTTGCTTTCCGTTTTCATCGAAATCCAAAAGTCCCGCGTGCAACTACGTCGCAAATTCATGCCGATTTTTTTCCTCGGTGCCGCTGGGAGCGTTACAGGCCACATCCAGGAAACGACGATAAGAGGCCCTGGGCGGGGACGAGGAAAAAAAAAACTGCCGCGTCTCGCGAGAAAAGAGGCGAACGAGCGCGCGCGGCGATTTTGAGGAAGGCGACACCGAGGCACCGGACTATCGATCGGCCGGGACGCGACGCGAGACCCGCACGTGTCGGCCTTTCAAGTTCAGCGACTCCCACCGCGCGCCCGCCGCTCGCCCGTAGTGATTTCGATCGGAGCTTCGCAATCGCGCTAATTTCTCCCTCGCTTCCAGCCCCTTCCCCCTCCCTTCCAACTAACTTTCGACTTCGATCGCTCGCGATACGATCCAAACTAGGCGCTCTGCTTTATTGCTCGTTAAGTGTATACAAATTTTCGAAAATCATTACAATTGTTCAAGGATTTTACAGCTGCGTATCGCCGATCGAAATTCGGAGTCGGTTGGTGCGCCTGCGTCGGGGTTACATCACCGCGCTTTCGCCCGTGCACGCGCGGGGGGAAAAAGCAGTCGCCGCGCAAGGGGAGAAAGTTTTACGAGGCGCGAAGGGGCTACGGTCGCGACGACGAGGCGCTCGGCTGGCGCCGGCTCGCGTCTGCGCCGGGGGGCTCGCTCTGCGCTATATATACGTCCGCGGCGCGCACTCCACAGGTGTCGTTAAACTTAGATTGCCACCGAGCGACGCTCGGTTCTCTCCCCCGCGAGGAAATCTCCGCCGATTGAAACTTACCGGCGACGGTTCCACGCGGATCGTTCGACTCGGGCTCTTTTCCAATCGGGGAAAGAGGATAAACCCGCTGCGCGCTCTGCATATTGTTTTTTCGGCCGCTGCCGTAATCTCTATAATTAGACCGAGTACGCGCGATCGATGATTCTCCGCGGCTTTTAATGAGAAACATATACGTATGTCTACATCCCTGCGGCGAAAATGTATAAATGTAAGACGTGGGTACTAAATTCACGGTGATATATGACGGTGCGATACAAATTTTTTCGTCAAAATGTATATTACGCGGAACGACCGGGCAGGATAAAATTCATAAAGCAATAAAATATCCTCGAAACGAGGTCCCCGCACGGAGCGCCCATTCCGGCCGCCCCCGCGCTGCCCAGGAAGGGCGACGCAACGTGAAATTATGTATCGGGCACACACACACACCCCCGCTCCCTTTTGCGCGCACTCGATTTAATATAATGAAAAACCGCATTCGCCCGCCAATTACACCTTTGCGCCGTAATTCGCGTGGGCTCTCTTCCCCTTCCGCGCGGACGAGCCTCAATGCGAGAGGAAAAGCCGGGGTCCCCGGCGTCGCGAATAATAAAAAAAAATAATAATAACAACGAGCGGAGAAGGGCGGAGGTATATGGAGTCCGGGCGGCATTGTGCGCGCGCCGGGAGCCTCTCCATTAGCCGCGGGACTCGCGAGGGGAGCCGGTGGATTATTGCCCCGCTCCCTTAATGGCCGAGTCGTAAAGACCCGCGTAAGAAGGTGACGCGCACTTTCCGAGCGAGACTCGCAGGGGTGCGCCCCGGAGATAAATCGCGAGATAAAGCTACGGACCTCCCGGGTCTACGCTCCGCTGCGCGTCTTCGATTTCGACGGCGATGGATAAAAAATTGTGCGACGACGAGATTTTCCTATATTTTTCTGGCTCACGTAAAAAAGGAGACGAGTGCAAAAGTAAGCTTCCAGGTGAGCGAGTAATTAGTAGGCTTTGGGTCTCGCGTAAATTTAGGCACGAATTGATTATGGCTTATCGTGATTCGATCGGGATAACGAAATTATCGCTTATGTCATCTAATTATAAATTACATTTTAATTTTCCAAACACTTTAAACATCATAATATTATAGTACGCTCGTTTTCACATGGCCTTGGTGTAGATGAATCGCTAATACTTCCTAAAAGTGAAACCTGATTTGAATATACACTACATTAAGTACATAATTCCTATAAATACAGTGCTTACTGCACGAATAAAAATATCCAAGAGAAAAAAAAGATGATTTTATAACTAAAATTACCCATAAAATTTCAATAATATTACTCCTTAATGGAATGATCATCGACTCCACTCGCGCGAGCGCGAAAACGAGGGAAAAACAAACAGCGCAGGTCTTCGAGTGAGTTCTCTCTCTTAGGGATTTCAAAGATAACGAGCGCGCGGCTAATCCAAGAAAGAGCAGCGAGCGTCCCGTCGCAAAAAAGAAGCAGCGTGCGCGTCTCTCTTCTCTGCTCTCCGCCGTCCTCCCCACCGAACTTTTCCCTCCGCGAAAATGCGTGCGCGCGCTGATCTATTTCGGGGTGCCTCGGCGTCGACGTCGTCGGGCGGGCGTCGCGACGCCGACGGCCGCCAGTTGAGAGGTGGCGTCTGCAGGGGACGCAAGCACGACCGACGTCGCCGGCGCCGACGACGACGAAACGAAGACGACGGGAGATAACGCTATATTCTTCACGATAAACAAACCAAAACAAAACGAACGACACGTCAACTCGATCCCATTCACGATCGACCCTTCGCGCCTCATCGCTGTAACCGAAAAAATCGACACAAAATTCACTTTGTTCGCTCTAATTCTTCTTCTTCTTCTCTCTACGATCGATCGAAACTAACTTGATCCGCGCGAGCTTGACGCTACGAGAGACGTTGAGATTTCGCGCTTTCTTTGTTTCTCCTCATCACCGATTAATACACTTTTTCATCTGTTCTTTCGCGTGTTTTTTTACGTTCATGTGCTTTATTTGTTATTGAGATCGGAGTAAACGAGCGCGAGACGCGTTTTTAACGACGGGAAAAGAGTTTACGAGGCTCTTTTTCACTGAACGACGAAAGATAGAACGAGATCTTTCTTGAAACGACGAATTTTTTTAATTGCGCGCATAATCGATACGTTACGAAAATAATGGCTGCTACAACTTTGGACTCCATCGACATTGCGAATATCCTCGCGCAGGAACTGCTGTTTCAGCAGGTAAATAAGTTGAGAAATGACACTGATAACCCTTTAATTAACCAAAGGTTGTTTTAACTGTTTTATCTGTATCCTCGATTAACCAGATTTCACCTTATTTAACGATTAACCTTGCAATGTCAAATCGCGCGCGCGCCGCGGGAAATACCTTTAATTAACTCGTTAGCGCCAATTGAATATTCGGTGCGTCAAAGTCGTGAAAATTCCGCGGCGGATTCCGGCGGAAAGCCGGTAAAAATAGTCCGCGTGGCGAGTCGAGAAATTTCCTCGAATGCACGCGGCCGGCGAAATCGAGCGGTCGAAAATTAAGTAACCGCGCCATTCCGCCCACGCGCCGCCGCGATAAAATTTCCCGATCTACGATTTTCAAGTTCGCGCGGGAACTGCTCCTGCTTTTCGATCGACCCAATAAGTAAATCCGCCGCCTTGATTGTCGCTCGCGCTCTTGTGCAACGTTGTGTAAGATCCAATCGGTCGAGATACCGACGCATCGGGAGCGCGGCCCTTTGTCTGCGCGCGCGCATCGCGCTCCGATAAGCAATCGTTGCGTTAACAAAGAACGCTTTATTGAAATCATTGCGATTTCTTTTTTCAGTAGAAATTTTTACTGCACTCTTATTTTTACATCGCGCGGATCTATAAATTTCGATTATGTAACGCGAAATTGAGAATCGATGCCAAAGTTTTTAAAAGACCAATAAAATAATGCGCGTTGCACCGAGCGAACAGTGAGAGAACAGCGCGATCGTAAAAAAATAGGTATAGCACCTACAACGGCACGGCGTGCAACAGAAGTGTCCGGCGATCGACCGCAGCGAGCGCAGCTGTCGTCGCACGCGGAAGAATTGCAAAATAATCGGCAGACGTAAAAGAAAAAACGTTCCTCTTTCCGCGTGCGCGCTCGGTTTTCCCGACCGATAATGAGGGGCTGTAAGCCGCGCACTCGTAAATATTGGCGACTCGCTCTCCTTCTCTCTCAGGCCAGACTTTCGCAACTCCCGCGTCCGCGCCGATACTGCCCTTTGTCTGCGAGCGGCAGCGGCGCGTCGCGCTTTATTTATAGACGACGAAAATGCAACAGCCTCGCCTCGCTCCTTTCCACTCTCCTCTCTCTTTTTTTTCCCGCGCACGCGTTTCTTTTTTACCTCGTTCGTCTTCTCCTATTCGGTCGTTTTCGCGCCGTGCCTCCTTTTTTTCCTCCTGCAGAGGCAGTCGTAAAGGCCTGACGGGGAGAGGGAGTTCATGCGGGGCACGCGCGGGCGGCGGAGATATCGCGGGGTCGCGCGCCGCAAAAAGAGAAAAAAATCCACGGCGAACGCTGAATTTTGCAGCGGCTCTGTACGCATGGCGATCGCGTAATAGGGAGATTTATCGCCGACATTACGCCGGGGAGTTTTTTTTTTTTAAAAGTTCGAGCGGATGCTTTTGGGATTTCGCCGCGTCCATACCAATCGAAAGGTGCCTATTTTTAGCCGCGCTTGGACTTTTAGTTTATTGCTGTGTGAATCTCGCGTAAAGTCTACTTTTAATTGCGCATTAAACTCCGACGTGCGTACGGAGCCGCGTGAAATTCGTTAATTACGCCTTATATTATCTTCGTAATTTAATTTACGCAGCTAGTCTGACGTTTCGCGTATGCCATCGCGAGCAATTAGCTCGTTGCGCAACGATCATTAGCCTGCTAGAAAATAAACATGACTTTTTGTTTCTGCTTAATCTCGCGTGTACTAATCGCAGAAGTATAACGCGCGCCTCGATCCTTTGTCCCCCTCCCTCTCTTTTTCTTCTTGCTCCGAAATCGTTTCGGAGTGGGAGCGCGAAAAAAAGGAGACGAGGAGCGGCTCCAAAACGAAAGGAGCGGAAAGAGAGCCTCCGACAACACGAGAGCTGGCTGTTGCCCGTCAAAACTCGCACGGGCCTGCGTCTCGCGAGCGGGCCGCAGTGCGCATGCGCGCTCGATCTCCCCCGATCGCACGTGCGCGCATACACGATAGAGTCACGTTCGCGCGCGATATCGGGAGCAAGGTGAACGGCCAGTTACCTACTCACCGAAAGCGCGAGCGCACGCGCGGAATCATCCCGCACGCCCGCGACGACGTTTCGCTTTAAAACCCGGTGGCCGCTTTCACTGCGACGCTGTTACGCGAGGTGCGCTCCATTTCTTTTTTTTTCGGCGGCGATCCGTAAGTGGACTACTTTGATCTCTTTTAAATCTGCTCGCTTCAATGTCGCCGGAAGGATCGTTTATATTTTTACTATTCGATTTTTTTCCGAACTGCAGGGCGAGTCGGATACTTAACTTCATAATGCAAGAAAATCACACCAGTCGTTGCGCTAAACAATTGCAAAAGAGCCGAGTGTGTGTGCGTGCATGCGGAGCACGTGCGCCGGAGCACGCACAACGCCGCAGTTGCGGCTTTCAATTTTCCATCGATCGCCTTTGCTCCCCCCGTCTGCACACGGGCACAGAAGACACTTGTGCGCGGCGGCGGCGATAAGCGGCGCTGCATCGGCGGGCGCGCAATTGCGATTGATTTACGCTCCGTAACTGTCGAGATTACGAGGCATTAATAAATCGCGGCGGGCCGCGCGCCGTGAAAAAGTTCGCCGCGGAGATCCGCACACTCGGACCGCGCGGTCAAAGAGCGAGAGTATCTTGCGCGAGGTCTGCTTTTGCCTTTGTTGCGCTCTCTTGCCTGCAAGAGACAGTCCGGCTACTGACGATGCACCGCCGTTGGAATGACTCCTAAAGTTTTCTTTTGGCATTGTTTTACCGCGAATTTTTTCTTTAATTGTTGTGCTGGGAGTAACGTTGTTTAGATAATTTCAAGAAAGTCTATTTTAAGTTGCTTCGGTATCAATTTCGAGTAATCCGATGTAGATAATTCGCTTAGGTCATTGTAGAGTAAATAATTATTTGGGTGCGCGATAATGCTCGATTTGGTGTTGAACCAGCACGAATTTGACCGGAGTGTCTTCGATAATCTTTTATTTGCTCCGCTGCTTCCTGGAACTTTGGAAAAAAAAGTCCTCCGTGGGACGTCTTCGTCAAATATTGCGACGATAAAGGATGAGCGAAGGAACGCCGCTTATGGTGGTGTAATTGAAAAGTAAACAGACCGCGATACACAGCGCCGATTACGCTCGCGTTGTTTTTTTTTATCGAGCGCTTTCCCAAAGCGCAAAATCCGCGTCTTCTTATCGATAAAGTGCTCGATAAGGCACCCCGCCGATAAGCCTCCCGAGCTGGACAATTTATCGATCAGCCATTTGCAGGCGTCTTTTTTTTTCACTCCCGCGACCTTAAACGCAACATTATTTAGATAGCAGCCGAAAAATTTGACATTAAATTAAGAGCTTTCCACTCCCGTCATTCTTCAGTCATTAAAAAGCACTTTGAGAAGCAGCCGAAAAAAATCCGTAAGACCATTACGCCAAGTCAGCTTTGAAGATCGAAACATTGAACTCCGTCCAAGGCGCGCGTCGAAGTTCAAAGAAATCGGTTCGTCGCCTCGCGCCAGCGCAAACATCGCCTTCTAAGAGTGATTGAGACGCTACGGGCAATAAGAGCCTGAGGAGCGATAGCGGATAGATTTCCGCGAGAGAGCCCGAAAAGGTCGGCATCGCCGCGTGGGCGCGCGCGAGCGCGCTGGGAGTAATTTTAGCGATGACACTTGCCCGCCGCGATGATGCCTTATCGCGACGGCATCGCCGCGTGTTTGCTCTACCTGCACCTCCTCCATATAGACATACACACATGCGCACCACTCGCCATCTCTCTCTTCTCATTATTTTCTTCCTCAGGAGGATTCCCTTTGTTTACCCTCCCGACGCGATTCTTTATTTCATTCATGGCGCCGGGCCGGTGTATATTTGTACGCTCGCGGTCCGTTCCTTGACTCCGCGTTGTTCGATATATCGGGACCGACACCGAGCTGGTGCGTCACCATTAGTAAGCGCGTTATTTTGATTCGAGCGACGTATAGGTGTACGTAAAATAACGCGAGCGGCAGAATTATATCGCTGACCACTCTCGCCGCTCATTAAAAACTCGCTCGGCCCACCGAGCGGCGTATTTTCGGCGGCGCGCGACGCTTTAGTTCGGCGTTCAACCGCTGGAGATAATGCGGGATCGTAAATCCGCGCTACCGGTTAATAAATATCGGCGAGGCGTCGCGTGCGCGCGCCCACCGAACAAAGATCGGAGGCGCGGATGCGATCGCGCGCGCTCGGCTAAATTTGCTTGCCCGCGACGCGGCGCTCATCCCTCGCGAAGGCCGCCGGCGTTATTATATATGGACGCGCGCCCGATTTCGCTCCAAAAGCGGCGCTGCGCCGGCGTGCACGCGGAGGTGAAAAAAAAAACGAGAGGTGGGATATGGAGCTCGAAATGAAAAACGGCCCTGACACTCGCGGGAGGGAGGGGAGCGCGCGCGCGTCGCGGATTTAAAATAAACGCCCACGATCCTCCGTGGGCCTAAGTGGACGTTAAGAGCCCCGGGAGAAATTTATCGGGAACGAGTCGCTAATTCGAGGGATTAGCGGCTGCATCGCGCCAAGGGATTTATGCTCGCTTTCAGTGCGGTATATTGAATCAAATGTGATTTCAAGATTATTTTCGGATTTTTTTTTATAAGTAATGTGAAAGCATGGGAATTACGATTCGATTCGAGTAAAAAATTAACCAATCGATTTTTCAAAATTTCCACTGTCCAACTTCACGTGTAATATAAAGTGGAAAAGTGAATTTTTTTTGTAATTAAGTGAATCCTCATATTTTCGTCGCACCTTATTTTTTCAATCCAAGCCGAGAGATTTTGAGTGATCCATCGATAGATTGTAAAATCGCCGCTTTATTGTCCCCTCGATAAGCCGGCCGCGACGTTATCGGCCTATGGATCACGCGTATTTTTATCAGCTACGCCAGCGCGAGCGCGACAATAAATAATATTTTCGCTCGTCGCGCGACTCCGCCGTTTATCTTTACGATTCCGGGCCTCCTCCGGGTGATTTTATTTTATTTTTTTTTAAATCCTCACCGTGGAGCGTTTACGAGCCCGGCGACCTTAACGAGGATGTAATCAAACCTCTCCGTCCATTTTCGAGCGTCGTGCATCTCCCGGAGCCCCGGGGCTAATGGCTCCTTTAATCGGCGCAACTGCGCAGTTCTCGTTTATTTTTCTCGAAAAAGATTGCGCGCCGCGATGTCTCCGTCCGCTCCCGCCGCGTGCGACCGTCGCTTCTGTGCCTCTCGCGCGTACACCGACGTACTGCTGCATGCAGTACACGCGCTAAGTAGATGGAGAATAGCCGCTGCTCCATTCCTCTTGGGCCGCGGGAGAAATGGGCAGCTGAAAATCGGTTAAGGCTGTTGACGGTTCGAGAGCTGATTTGTAAAAGGAGCGCGCCACGTTGTGTTTGTGCAACTTGGATTTCGATTAGGAGCGCGCGCTCTTGGCTCAGGGAAGTGGCTCGCCTTTTGTCCGAGGGTCTTTCTCTCTTGCGCGCGCTTCCTTCGGAGAATTTTTCATTGCGATTTAAATTTAGAATTTTAATCGAGAAAATGAGCACTACGAACCTTGATTTGTCCCGGCAACCTTACTCGTCCTTCCTTTTATTAGAGCTTCAATGCTCATTGTACACTTATCGTATACGATTAGTATGAAATTCGATTTTAAAAGTATTACTGAGATAATCACATCGCTCTTGAGTTTTGATTGCGTTTTTCTTTTTGTTTATATTTTTCCTGTTATCGTTTTACATATCTACGTTTTATGTTGATGGAATACAAAAATAGATGTCGAATTGACACTCAAATGAGTGATGCGCATAAATATCGTTATAAAATACTTATTATGTTAGGTATTACACCGATAATTTTTTATCGATTTAATCAAAATCTAGTACACGCAATAATGAAGACTAACGTATCCTTTTATTTGTTTGCAGCTGGTGTCATTGGACGGGCTGCACAGCGGGGTGCCGACGCGCACGACGCCGACGCTCACCCCGACGACTCTGCGCTCGATCGAGCAGACCTTCCTGGAGTTCACGTCGGAGGCGGGCAGCCACAGCCGCGAGGCCGGCTTCGTGCCACCCCTGATCGAGCCCTCGCAGCCCACCCCCGCCCAGACCCAGAACACCGCCACCATTGCACACCAGCAGCAGCAGCAGCAGCTCCAGCCCGAGCAGCAGCAGCCCCAGCAGCAGCACAACGGTGTACTGCTCGAGGTGCAGCAGACCCAGCAGCAGCCGCTGCAGCAGCAGCAGCAGCCTCAGCAACAGACCACCACGACGAGGCGCAACATGGGCGGCAGGAGGCCCACGAGGACCGTCGGCATGAGCCCCGAGGAGGAGGAGAGGAGGCAGATACGCAGGGAGCGCAATAAGATGGCTGCGGCCAGGTGCCGCAAGAGGAGGATGGATCACACCAATGCCCTACTGGAAGTGAGTGTCGCTCGCCGTCTTGGCTTTCGGTTGTGACGAGCGCTTGCGCAAGCGAACGGTGTGTTGTTAGGTGCCGGGCGAAAGGAGAAGGAGACGGCGATACCGATCGTTTTGAATATTTATAGATCTCGTATCATTCGGTGTATTTCTGCACGTAGGCGTTTTCGCGCGACGGCCACTTTGTTGCTCTTGAATTGTCGAATCGCGCGGTGATGTTTGTTTTTTTAATCGAGATTAATTGCTTCCTTCTGAAGCTCTTTTTTCCGAAAGCGTCGTTGACGCAACGCCTTTTTTGAGGCGCAATTTCATTTGTATGTAAACAATCCAGAGATGCGGTTGTAACAATTCGAATAATTTGGAACTTTTTAAAGTTTTGATTTTTTTATTTCAAAATACTTGCACTGCTTTAAAATTAAATTGTAAACATTGTCTAAAACAGTCAAGAACTTTGTTTTGTACCTATTCTTTTGGATATAAACACAAAATTTAACGTTATAAGTGCTGCACAAATGTTTCATAAATGTACATAATTTTATGCAATTTTTAGTCTTAATCCACTCGTTCTCTGCTTGATAAGTTTCTATGATTGACAATTCTAATAAACATTAAGTTTGTCGGATTGTTTTATTTAATTTTACGCACAACGTGTAAAAAATAGTCTAATTCTAAAATTCGATTCATGCAAAAATCACTTACCACACTGCTGCACAACCTACTATTAAAAAATATCGTAAAGACCCATTTCTAAAGTATAATTTGTTTTTACAGGAAACTGAGGGTTTGGAGAAGAAAAAACAAAGTTTGCAAGATGAACTGTGCAAGCTGCAGCAGGCAAAGGAGGAGCTTGAGTTCGTGCTCGAGACCCACAAGAACGTCTGCCGACTGCAGTCCTCGTCACCGCCGGACGTAAAGCCCGTGATCCCCGACCACCTGGGCGGCAAGCCCGGCGAGCCCGGCAGCGACCTCCAACACGAGGAATTCAGCGAGCTCCCCTGCAGCAAGCCGAACGAGGAGACCGCCGCCGGCGCCCTCAATGGGCTGCGGCCCAACCGACCCAACTCCCTCCCCGTCGGCTTCGACGGCCAGCCCCAGCAGGACCAGCGCAACGGCTACTTCACCCAGCCCAAGCCCCGGCCCTCGAGCCTGCAGTTCAAGACCCTGGAGACGCCGACGTACATGAAGGCGCCGAGCGAAGTCGTGGCGGGCATCCCCATCACCACCCCGTCCACCGGCATCCCCTTCAACTTCGACTCGCTGATGGAGGGCGGCACCGGGCTCACGCCCGTCAGCACGCCCCTCGTCCCCTCCTGCTCGACGCAGCAGCGAAGCAACGGCGTCAACGGCCACAGCCACCACCTCTCGGCCGTCGACCTCAGCTCGCCAGA
This sequence comes from Eurytoma adleriae, assembly GCA_900480045.1. Taxonomy (NCBI): domain Eukaryota; kingdom Metazoa; phylum Arthropoda; class Insecta; order Hymenoptera; family Eurytomidae; genus Eurytoma; species Eurytoma adleriae. Next base: position 174,190 of record UXGC01000133.1, read on the forward strand.
TGCCAATCCACCCAAGCTCGTAAGCTTGTGACGCCAGGAGGACTGCGACCTCGTCGAGGCTTACGTCGCCGTCGAGGATCCCGAGTGAAGCGAGTGCGCGGGGGACGTATCGCCCCTTGATTCAGGGACACTGGAGTATCAGCCTGCGAGCGCTGCGTTGCCATAATTCTGTACACGTGTAGCTTTTTTGTATGCGCGGTGCCTTCGCTCCCGGGCGGGCCGCGACTCGATTTTTTACTCGCGCCCGGGGGGGAACGAGGTACCGGGGCGGTCGGACGAGCGCTCGGGGGAGGCGAGATTTTTGGCATCTCCCCGTTTGTCTGCCTCGCGAAAGCTTTGACGAGCCTCTCCTCGAGGCGGGAGGATCCCTTGTAAATTGTTCGCGTGGAGGCGCATTTTACTTTGTAGAGCGACACACGGTTCTCGCGGGGAACGCGATGACCGTCCAAGTGCTCGATTGTTGCTTGTATTTCGAGGATTTTTGCGACTTCTGTGCCCATGTTCATCTCTTTTTTTATTATTGTAAGAATATTGTATCTTACGAATGCGCATCAAACATGATAAAACATGTCAATTTTTCAGTATTGTACTTTTGAACACGAGTAATAAAAGGCGCTTATTTGGATGGAGAAGTTTAAATTTAAGAATTTCTCTGGTGGAGCAATGCGAAATCAAAGCTCCTTCGTAACAAGCGTGCAGATTTTCTCAATGTTGTATTTTCTTAGAACTTACGGGGGCGAGATTCACACTTACAGTCGCGTGGTGCTTCGCGCTACTCCTGTTCCGCGCGGATCCCGAATGATCCTCGCTGCCATGGAGTCAGGAACCTCCATTAGTGAAAGCGCCATAAATCAACGCAAAGTGATAATGAGCAAAATAAAAGAATTAAAAGAAATAATTTTAATAATGCTATTCTTAAAAGAGCATCGAAACGAAGTAGTTATATCGAGTAAGATTTTTGTCATTTCTCAATTAAGTGAATTTTTATATTTTTAAACTATACAATGCGATGAGATGATAGATTTTTAAGAGGACAAATTCAGCTCAAAGTTCACCTTAGTCTTTAAGTAATCAGAAGTGAAAGTAAGCAAATCAAATTCATGAAATGGCCAAGCGGACTGGAGCATATTTGTCTCTCTTGTGCAAAGTAGAAGTGCATTGTTCAATGATTATCGTGCAATTTTAAATTTCGTATGAAACGTACTTTTTCGTACTCTCTTTTGTAAATTTGTTGAGTCCGTTTGGCTTGCTCAAATCTTTCTTGTCATAACGGCGCAGCCAAAGTGTTCGCGTGCCTCGATGAATATTGTATAATGTTTAATCCCTCCATACACATAATATATATATATAAATATATTTTATAATGTACGAAAATTTTGCATGACCTTGAGCAATATTAATATATATAAATATATTTATACGTGCGATTAGTACTTGCGACGGGTCGATAGTCCTCCAGCGAAAAAAATATAAATAAATTAAAAAAGAATAATGAATTGTCGAAGAGCTTTAGTAGAAACGCTAGCGATCTCTTCTCTTTGTACTTTAGCAAACTTAGGAGGGCATCGAGCCTCGCTGTACGTGGCTGCGAGATTAATTGATGATTGTGTAACGAAATTGTAAGGCGCCATCAACGATGCAATATATTTTGTTTAATTCAAGCAGCCAATAAAAGGCCTTGGAATTATAAAAAAAATAAATTCTAATTTATTTATTTCCCTTATTTTGCTGTTCTCCAAAAAGTCCTATTAATGATTCTTTAGTTATTACTTCATTTAAATTGTTTTTACTTAAAAGATCATTTATTTTTAACTATTTTCAAGTATTAAGTAATATATGATTTACCACAGTAAATAAATCTTAAAATATGGTATACAGAGGAAATAGGTAAACCTGATATAGTCTGCAATTTAAGACAAAATAAAAAGATTACGAATCTAAAAGTTTAAACAAGTTTACACAGAATAATTTAGATTAATTTCTTTTTTTTTTTAAATAAATTAAAATATTTACATAAACAAGTTTATTATTTACATAAATAAGTTAATAATTAAAAAATTCTTTTAATTACATATTTACAGTTTACTTTTAATTACTTTTTATAAATTAGAAACCAGTTACTCTTTTTATAGCATTGGCTTCATCATATGAACTCATTGCTCTGTAATGGCTAAATTCCATTGAAAATGTTGCATTTCCAGATGATATGATTCTAAGCTGAGTTGAGTATCCTAGAAGTTCTGACAGAGGAACTATGCAAGAAATTATTTTGTTGTGACCCCTTACGTCAACAGCTTTTATTTCTGCTCTTCTTTTAGTTAAATCTCCAATAATGTTTGGTGATACCTCTTCTATTGTTACAATTTCCAAATTCATGATTGGCTCCAGTAAAATAGATCCACTATTTTCCATTAACTGTAAAAGAAGTGAAAGCGTTCAGATATGAAAACTACGGAAAATAATTAAAAATATTATTTAATTTAAATTCTGTTGTAATAATTTTGTGAAGGCTTCATGATATTTCTTTTTTTTAGAATACTGAAAAGTAAACAATTGAAGATTTGTATAGAAAATAAAACCTCTAAATTTCTGTATTTAGTTTCTACTACAAAAATATTTATTCAAATTTAAAAGTTAAAAAACATTGTAAAATGCAAGGTGCATTTGTATCCTTACTTTACAGTACTAGTCAGAAACCACTAGAATACTTTAGTAAACAAAAATCCAGAACAGGACTTGTACGAAGAATATTAGATGAAGATTTGTCTGAAAATGTAGGTAGTTATTGCATAAATAAATAAATATTTGAGAAAAAATATAAAGTGGTACATTTACTTTAAAGGTTTTGGAATTACAAGATGCTGAAGAAGCAAATTGTCAAAAAACGTGGATTATGACCCCTCCGGAGATACATCAAGTTCTCAGTATTAGTCTACCCATTATAGTAATTGTATTAAAAAGTACAAATGCACCTTGTTACATTCAAATACTAGTGGAAGATAAAGATAATGTAAAACATCTTATAAATTTATCAAACAATAAGCAAAAAAAGAATACCAATGAAAAGAATGCACCACCTAGAGTAAATTTAATGTTGGAGCCTGGATGGAATAGATTAGAAATAGATCTTGGACATTTGACTAAAATATTTGAAACTCAATTTAAAGCATTGTGCAGATTGAAAATATGTGCCAATTGTCGAATTCGCAGGATTTACTGTCTTGATAAACATTACGAAGATGACAATATGTCACTGGAATTGTATCAAGGTTTCCTTGATAATTATATGCTGAAATGGGGTATAACTGCAGTAGACAGAATGACTCAAACCAAGAAAACTACAGCAAAACCTTCTAAAACTAAAGAAACATTCCACCCTGCAAATGGTTTTAACAAATTATTTTTGAAAAATTTGCAAGCTAAGTCGGACAAACTCATAGAAAATTTCTTCTCAAAACAATCAGTGAAGTCAATAAAAGATTATCTTAATTTTAAACAGAAAGCAAAAATCAAGCCCTATGTTATTCCAGATCATCACAAAACCTATCATAAGAACATAAAAAATACAGACTCTGACTCCATAGATCTGAATGAATTTAAGAAAACTTTCTTGCATGAAAACTATTTATATGGCAAGTTAGCTTATGAAGACAACAAAAATGACATGAAAGAAAAAGCACGAGAATATAAGAACAGTAGACCAAATTCTGTGTATAAAATTCACAAATATAAATATCTACCAAATTTAACAATAAGAAAAATGAGTGCAGGAAATAATTATGGACAAATGAAATAATAAAACTATATTTTCTAAATTGAATAGAAATAAAAGAATGTTTTATCATACTCTAAAGTGAAAAGAGCATTTAATTCACTTACTTTTCTAATGCACTGAGATACAGCAGCAGTTATAATAGATTCTGAAGTTCCTCGTTTTACTTCTAGCCAATGCAACTTCACACCAACATTCACAACAGGACATCCTAATTTAGGTCCATTTAAAAAAGCAGAATTAACACCTTTTTGAATAGCAGTCATGACTTTTGGTTGTATTGCTGATATATTGGAGGCACTGTCCTTTGATTTATCAAGAAGTAATTCTTTCTTTGTACAATTTGGAATTAATGAAAGAGTTATTGAAACTTCATGTTTTGTCTTTCCAATTTCATGTTGAGCAATGTGAGTGTCTTTTACAAGATTATCTATAGTTTCCTTGTAAGCAATTTGAAGCTCTCCTAAATCTACGTCAATTTTATATTCACTGCGGATTCTTTCCTTGATTATATCGATATGAAGTTCACCCATACCAGCCAAAATTATTTGACCAGTTTCAGAATCTTGAGTGACTCTGAGACTAGGATCTTCTTTTTCTAACTCTTGAAGAGCTGTTTCTAAGGCAGAAACATATGCTAAAGAAGGTGGTTCTATTGAACAAAAGAAAACTGGATCTGGTACGTTTGTTCCAACTGAAAACAAACTATTAATCTCGTCGACATTAAAGGAAGTTTTACTTTCCATATATTTTTTAGCCCGACTTGCAGCTGAAGCATTATTTGTCAATAAATCACCGGTTATTGTGTGTTTTAAACCAGTCAATGCTCCAATATTACCTTGACCAATTTCTGCAACTTCTTCATAATCATCAGCATATGCTGCATATAATTTAGCACTTTGTTCCACTTGATCTCTTTGAATATTGAATACTTTTTGACCCTTTTTCATGCTTCCTGTGTAAACACGAAAGAAGGTAACAGGGCCTCTTTGTTTATCATGAATAATTTTAAAGACTCTAGCTGATAAATTATCTTCAAAACCTTTGTATAGTTTGGCATACTGATTGTAATCAGGAGAGGGTAAATACAGTATGACACCATCCATTAAAGGTTGAACACCAATATTCTTATAAGAACTACCTAAAAGTACAGGTACTCCTTTGTGAGATATAGTTGACCTCCGCAAAGAATCAACTAGAGTTTGAGATGAAATTTTATCCAATGAATCCTGTTCAATGACAACATTAGCCAATTCATCATCAAAACCTGATAATTTATCAATTAAATATCTTCGTTTTTCCAGAGCTTTCTCTAACAAATCCTTATTTTCTTCTTCATTTAATGATGACTTTAATAAAATTCTGCCTTGCGACTTCTTATCAAAAATAAGTTTTTCAAGTGTGACAAGATCAACCAAACCAGTAAATCCATTTTTATCTTTGAAAGGTAAGTGAAGTGGAAATGTGACAGCATCTAATTTTGATTCTATAGATTTTAAGCACATTTCAAAATTAGCATCTGACCTATCCATTTTATTTACATAAGCTATCCTGGGTAATTTATACTTATCGGCTTGTCTCCAAACAGTACATGTTTGTGCTTCCACGCCAGCACTACCATCAAGTACTATAACAACTCCGTCTAATACTCCAAGAGTTTGTTCTACTCCCATAGTAAAGTCAATGTGTCCAGGTGTATCGACTAAATTGAATCTGTAGTTTTTCCAACTAAATGTTACTGCAGCAGAACAAATAGTAATCCCACGCTCACGTTCTTGATCCATGAAATCTGTGACAGTGTTTCCGTCATGTACTTCACCCATTTGTCTAATAGATCCGGAATAGTACAACATACGTTCCGTTGTTGTAGTTTTTCCTACAATATAAGTTTATAATTCAATAATGTTACACATACCTACATAACGTAAATTAATACTGCAAATTTTACCAAAGTAACTTTTAACCTTAACGTCAACAATTCAATAAAAAAGTGTTTTACAAAGATTACGTAAATTTTAAACAGACAAGGTAGAGAACCTTAATTTTAAAGAAAAATTATTTTTTAAATACAAACCGGCGTCTATGTGGGCGAGTATACCGATGTTTCGTATTTTGTCGATGCTGCATTTTTCACTCACAACTTGAGCTGCACTTTTATTTTGATGTAAAGCTCGCTTTCTCAATCTACAAAAAGTCGTCTTTATGGTATTTCGAAAAATCATTTTATCTAATTTCTAAATATAAATGTGAACTTTGGAAGTCACTTCTTTTCGTAATATCCAACATCACTATTCTCTTTTACCGATCAAGGCACGCACGTGAATTTCCTCACCTAACCTATCTCGATAACGGCCGGCGGGAGTATACAATTACATAATTTAGAAAATTTTAAATGAAAAATTGTTTTTAATTACTTGTGCTATAAGAAATTGACAGTACTTATATAAAGTAAATTTAAAAAAATAATTATAAATTTAATTTTTTTATTTATGTAGAAATTTTAATTTTCTATAAAATTTTAAATTGGTACCAAACTAATTATTTAATTACGAAAATTAACTCCCTAATTAAAATCAATACTATTTTAACAGAAAACAATTTATTATAAAAGTAACATTTTTTAACTAATTTAATAGTATTGTTGTCTTATTGTAGTTTCATCAAAGTAAGTATTGTATTTTTTCCATGCAAATCTTTTCTTTGGATCCTTTTTAGATTTTTCAGGTGCAAGATTGGGCATTAAACCTGAAATCAATTAATATGATTTTACAAATCCAATTTTAAAGTATTCAAAAGAAAAAAGAATGAGTTTTATTCTAAAATTGTATACAAGCAACTCAAGTAGACTTACTAACCTGCCTTTTGAGCCATTGAGACCATAATACCCACTCGTTTTTGTTGAACATAACATAAGCCTGTTATCCTTCGGGGCAACATACAACCATCACTTCTTACAAATTGTTTAAGAATAAGAACATCCTGAAATAATTATACTCATAAAATACTTTATTCCTTAAATCTCTTACATATTTACAGCTGATACTCACTGTATGTTTCAGATCAACACCAGCAGAACATAAAGAACATGCTCCGTTACTTGCAGGCTTTAACAACTTTTTTTCAGTAGGATCAGGCACAATAACACCTTCTATTGTAGTAGTATCTCCTTCCTTTGTTACTCTTACTGCAAAAAGATAAATTAAACAATATAATTCATGGTATCGAAACATATAGATTGAAAATTTAGTAATAATTCTCTTTCGAAAATTTTAATGACCACACTATAATAGTCAACTGCATAAACTAATAAAAATAGTACTAACTTTCTTTTAAATTATTCGTTGCTGACAATGAAAAATTTCTACAAATATCGGGCAGGAACAAATTTCTTTGGAAATTTGTAAACAATCGTGAAATTGCCATGATTGCTTTGTACTGCGTTCTACTCGCTTCCGATTGAGTCTCGCGACTAGAGCTGAAAAAGGTTATGCTGCCTGACGACCTAACCTTCACTCACTATTTCGGAGCAGCGGCCAGCGACCTACTGTTCGTCGTTCATTATAATTAAAAAACAACTACTTATTTCAATCTTAATTACTTAAAGATAGTTAAAATTTATTGTCATGTGTAAAACAAAGCGATTTGTTGGCCTTGTTTATACATAAAATTAACCAAAGGCGGGGCGCTCCAAAGCGCAACGACGCATCCAGCTTGAGGATTGGAGCATTCCGCCGGATCTCGGGCTCGGCAGTAGGATCATCAGCGGGCGACGTGGCCTATCGGCTCCTACGACATGGCACCGTAAGGTAAGGTAGCCACCGCCGAGGAAAACAACCGAGCTGTCATGTGAGGCCGGATCGTGATTTTTTCACCCAGCAGCCCTTACGAGTTGATTCTTTTATCGAGGAAAGTTTGAGTTTTTCTTGACTCCGAGAAGCATTCCCACCGCCGGACGGTATATTCATCATGGGGCTGTGCAAGTGTCCGAAGAGGAAAGTCACGAATCAATTTTGCTTCGAGCATCGTGTGAACGTTTGCGAGAATTGCATGGTCACGAATCATCCGAAAGTAAGATTAAACTCCGATTTATTTATGCCTTTTAAGTTGCGAGTTTTTGTTGTCGATAGTTTTGCGTATTAAACTTTTGACGCAAGTGTTGCAACATAACCAAGTTTATCTAAACCAATTGTTGATGAGTTTTTATCTGTTCTCATTTGTTTTAAATGCAATTAAGATTACAGAGAGAGAATATTGTTTAATGGACTTTAACTTGTAGTGGATATTTTTATAAAAATAAACATTTGACGTAATGCTTATTTATACGTTGTTCTGTTTTTAGTGCGTTATTCAATCGTACCTGCAATGGCTCCAAGATAGCGACTGTAATCCTATCTGCACATTCTGCAACGAAAGTTTGAGTAGCAGGGAGTGTGTTCGACTAATCTGTTATCATGTTTATCATTGGGCGTGCCTTGATGCCCACTGCAGGAGTTTACCGCAATCGAAAAATCCAGCAAGCTATGCCTGTCCAACTTGCAATCAGCGAATTATACCAATACCACAACTGGTATCTCCAGTAGCTGATGTTTTAAGAGAAAAACTTGCAATGGTCAACTGGGCAAGAGCTGCTGAAGGAAAACCTTTGGTAATTTTTATTTTTAAATCATGACTTACAAAATCTAATTGAGAATTAGTTTTACTAATGGTTAACCTTTTCTTACAGTTAAGTTCAGATAGTGAAGAAAAACCAGAACAGACCCGCAATATTTTAGAAAACAAAACTTCCTCATCTCCGTTGTACCAAAATCATGTTTCATCATCAGCAACCTCTCGAACAAGTGGTACTGTGACTTCTTCAAATTCTACTCCGAATAACATGCACAACAATCAGAAGTTGGGACCACCTTATTCTGTTGTCAATGTAGAATCTAGTTCAGCTATGTCTAATCCCACTCCAAGAAAAGTATTTGAGGCATATGATGATCCAAAAGATTTCTCTTTTGATCATGATGAAAATAAATATCAAAGAAAGTCAGCGATAGAATGGTTTTTGAGATGGTGGAAGTTGATTATAAGAACTCCAGCTCGCAGAAGAAATACTGCTGGATCTCTGCATAAGAGATATGCAACTTTGATCATTTTTGGAATTGGTCTATTCATTATGATAATAATGCTGTTCTCTTGGCTTGGCAGAATGGCAACAGATGGAGATCCTGCATATGATCCAATGAATAATCCAATGATTAAAGTTGGTGGCATCAATGATCAGTAGAATTAATTGTAAATGTAATGCGCTGTGCTTGGATTGCTGGTTTATACTCCAGAATCCTCGAGTTCCAGAATGTATGCAAAGTTGTACGTGAAAGAAGATGTACATTGATGCAAGGTGAAATGATTAGATTGATTTGACTTTGCTCAAGTCAATGGTAATCTTTCAGCTCCTTATTGCTTATAATTTTAAAAGACTGGAAATGAAAAAAAACCATAAATTTGACATAAGTACATAAGGCAGAATGATATGATGTTATGAATAAATATATATTCTTAGTCATAAAGTTTGTTAAAATGTATTGGATAGATTGTATAAAAATATGTAAATTATATATTCCTTGCTATTTTTAATTGTTTGTAATAATTTTGTCTGCATTTGTTCATTCTACATGTATTACGCTTTTGAGGAAACGGAAGCAAGGACTTGTATTTAAATTTCGAACCTACTTTTGATATTCAAATGAAATCTAAGGTAGCCTCAGTTTGCAAAGTTAGTCGTGAATCATTAAAATTGTAAATTGAAGGCACTTTTTATCTGTAGAGATACTCATGGATATGTAAATAATTTTTTAAATTGTAAAATTTGTAAACACTTGCATGAGTATTGATATAAAATAATGCCTTAACGCAGATTAAAGATGTCGCTATATACATGTAGAGTTTTTTATTTAGTTAAAAATCATTAAAAAAACTGAGATAATACAAATGTTTGTTTCAAAATGTTACTTTTACATGTTCGCATTAATTTGTTTTAAATTACAAACTAACGTGCAGCTCGAGAATAATTCGACAAGGAAATACATTTTTATGTTATAACAAAAGAATATTTCATAAATAAAATGAAATAAAAAAATGCATCACTTTTTTATGTAAAGTTTTTACAAATATTAATATTGAAATATGAATATTTTTGTTTATTATTAATTGAGCTATAACGTTAAGATATAAATGAAGATAAAAAATTTTGTTTATTTATGAAATTATTTTATTGATGTTAATATATAAAAATAATTAAATATTTAATTTTGTTGAATCGCGATTGATTCAAATAGACTATATGCTCAAAATTTCATTTTATTTCACCGATAAAATTTTGTTTTTTTACTTATAATTTTATTACTTGAAGATGTTTTTAATAATCGATCAAAAGATATGTTACTTCGTAAACAAGAAACATATTCGAGTGCAGTCGTAAATCAATTACTACACCCACGTAAGTGTATTACACCAATTAATCAATTTTTTTGTATCATATTATTTATGTATTTCGTATCTTACACATTTAGCCAAACACGCCGTATCGGTATGCGAAGGATAAACCAGAATGTAAAACTGACAACCGAACCGGGGACCCCCGTTGAAAAAAAGGCCGAGCGGCCGCGAGTGGGGGACACGACCGAGCGATCCGTCGGGAGGCCCGCCGTTATTTTTTGGGGACCACTCAGTATCGGATCGTCCCTGCATCTCCACGTCCTCCTGGTGTGCGCCAGCGATCCAAGAAAACGAAGAATCACTCGCTCTGCAATCCGACAAGCTTAGCGAACGCTGCTAAATAAACCATCAACTATTGAGAATCTTGACCTGAAAAAGGGAAAAAAATACAGTGCGAAGAAACGAGAGGTCGAGATAGCGTCCCGGTGGAGGGATGTCGGCATTCGAGAGTGTCAGATCGACGGTGACCTTGACCGGGACCGGCGTCTGCGCGATTTGGAGTCTGCCCGCGCGTGGCTGGCACGTCGCCGCGGTGTTCGTCGCTGCAGCCGCTTGTAAGTCCAAGTCTATTTAAATTAAAATTGGAAGTCGATTGCATTGACATTAGCGGAGAATAGATGTCTGGAAAATTTTTTAAAAGTAATAGAGCACGCCTAGACGCGAGAATCCGATGGCTCCGCTTTCCGCCGCAGTCAGCTCTTGAAAGTCGAGCTTGATTGTAAAGCGATTAGGCGAGCTATAGGCGTTTAAAATAGTGCGTTTATTGTGCAGCTTGAGCGACAGGTGAAATGAGTTCTGAAAATATTATTTTCGACGATTGATTAGATAAACGTGATTTCGGGAGAAGCAATGATAAAACAATTTAATCGACATCTACACAAATATAGGTATATTTCGATAATAAGATAGAAACATTTCCTAAAGTCTTAATCAATATGTTGCAACGATTACCACGTTATAATAATCACAAATTCAGATCATGTAACTGTATATAACAATATTCCACTGGATTAGTTATATTTAATTACTAAATTTATAAACTAGCTTACATAAGAAAATTTCATTTATAAATTTAGTATAATATTTCAACTTCTCGAATTTAGTTATTTTACTAATATTTAACGTTTTTAAATGCAGGTACCGCATACCACGCGCGCCAACGATGGACACGAAGGCAGCTGAGCAGGAAGCAGCTGATGGTGGTGACGGGCTGCGACTCCGGTCTGGGCTACAGCCTGGCCGTGCACCTCCAGGAGCGCGGCGCTACGGTGCTGGCAGGGGTTCTGAGCGAAGCCGGGGAAGGCGCCGTCGATTTGCGCCGCCGGGGGGTGCACGTGATGCCCCTCGACCTCACGGTCGAGGCTTGCGTCCAGAGATTCATCGAGGGAGTCGAACGCGTTCTCCATGATGATCAGCTGGGTATTCATGTCGTATGATTTCTACTAAATGTTTTATTAATTACTTAAGAAATTGCTTCGATTGGTTTAGTTTATTAACGTATTTGTAAGTTTTTTTTTTAAACTATATATTTGATAAAGATTTGTAGACTAGTTGTTATTGAATTAATTATTGTTTTATTGAGAATTATTTTTACCTGGTTAATTTCGTGAATCGATTGATTCAAGTGTTAGAAAAACTCGGATGCTATTTCAGTAATTGGAGATAAAGTTATTATCAAGTTATCAGATTATGCAATCTAGAGTCAACGGATGTATTATAAAAATTCGATAAAAAATGCATTCCATTGAAATGCAGTCAAGAAAATATTTACTCTTATATATAAAATATAAAATAAATTTAAAATTAAACAAAAATTTCAAAAAAATTTAAACAGTAATTTTCGCTGAATCTCACACTTCACGTGGTTTCCAAATGTTTTCCACGTTTTCCTTCATAAATTTCCATATGGAAACCACATGCACAGATTCGACGTAAGATACCCACCAACATTTTTCTTAACTATCTTCTCTGCTTCCTAGAACTGTACGCACTGGTGAACAACGCTGGGGTGATGATCTTCGGTGAGTTCGAGTGGCTGCTGGATACGCAGGTCCGGCAGCAGCTGGAGGTCAACGTGCTGGGCACGATGTCGGTGACGCGGGGACTGCTGCCGCTGATGCGCCTTCACTCGGCCCGACTGGTGAACGTCACGAGCCACTGCGCCCTCGAGGCTCTACCCGGCCTCTCCGTCTACGGGGCCAGCAAGGCCGCCCTCCAGGCCTGGTCCACGTCGCTGCGCGTCGAGCTCGCCAAGTACGGAGTCAGCGTCGTCAATTTCATACCTGGTTCGATTGCCTTGACTACTTCGTTCGGGCGGAATGCTCTGCGAATTCTCGTTTCTCAACGATTTTTTATTCTTGAATGATTATATTTTTAGGGAAAGAATAATTTTGGAGTTTTCTGTTTTTTTTTTCAAGTAGATTTATCTTTTAAGAAATGAAGATGTTCTTTTTAAAAGAAAATATTTCTTGTTATATATATTCGTTTTTATTGAATTGTTGAACGAGTGAGTTAATATAAGATTTTATTCGAGTTTTTCCATATTGAAAGGGGGCTCCTGCCGCAGAAGTAGTTTTTAAAATTACACGAATTGTATGTTTATTAATTTTATTTTTGAATTAAAAAAAACTGTTTAAAAGTAAAAACTTTAAAAACAATGAAATGTACTGTTTGATAAAGTAGTTTATTTTCGTCGCAGGTTCTTTCCTCAATGAAAGTAACATAGCAGCACATCAGAGGAAGCAATTCGACCAGATGCGATTGGCAATGAGCGAAGAGGCGCATGAATTTTACGGCGACTACTTTGAGAGATACGCCGGTTATCTCTCGGCCCTGTCCAACGACAACGGTGTTCGGCGACTGCAGAATTCCAAGGTGTATGAGACCTTCGAAGCCGCTCTACTAGATCAATTTCCTTCGGCGGTGTATAAGTTAGTCAGCTATATAAATTACCGATTACTTTGTTGAAAATACTAGTTGAACCCACTAAACTCTGCATGCCTCAAACATTGAAAAAAAATGTTTTGTTTTACAAAATAACTTGCGAATCAGTCCATGTGACTCATAACAAAATTATTTTTGGCTTCAAAAATATGAGAATACAAGGTACGCATTTGGTCTATTTATAAGTATAGTACAATATGGCTGTCGGAGGTTAAACATTTTAAGCGTGTAAATGATAATTATCAAAAACAATGGAATATTTATTTATGCATTTAATGTTGATGCAATGTCAAACAAACAAATTCGATGCAATCAACCAATCAGTCACATTATTCACGCACGATTTTGCCAATCATACAACGGATTACCCAGTAATCTTGATGAGAGATACTTGCGTGGCGATCAATTAAGATTGCGCTCATCCAAACTCTCACGCACCATTGCATAAACAAAGTGACGTATTGGAAATAAAACTTTAAGAAGGCAAAAATCTAATATCTCTGTTTTCCCAGGTGCGAGCCGTGGCGATACACGCTGTACTTCACGTTGATGCGGCTGGCACCGATTCGAGTGAGGGATTGGTTGGTGGAGAGATTTGTTCAAATGCCAGCCTGGGAAACAGAGGAGGAATCGACTCGCCGTTGTTGAACCGATGTCACAGCTTGGCAATGTCTGAAACTTGAAAAAAATTCGAAGGGTTTACGCCTATTCTTTTCTTGAAATTATTTTAGTCTTTTTTTTATATTTTTGAATGTTTTTTAAAACTTTCTTTAAAGATTTTTAAGTTGTACATATTTTGAACAATCTATTTTTTAAGGAAAAAAAGCAGAATGTTATTTTAGGAGAGAAGTTCTTCATGTGCTGTAATTTAGATAAGATATATATAATTTACATTTTATATCTGATATGATTTGTATACAATCTTTTTAACTAGAATATAAAACTACGTAGTATTGCGCAAATTTCGTTTATTTCTGTGTTATTGTTAAAATATTTTATATCATCGATTAAAAAATTATTTTGTTATAGGTATAACTTTAGATGAATGGCAATACGTCAAATTTTAATTTTGTTTTTTTCTCTCACGATTTCATTTTGGCTGTGCTGTAAAGTATTTAGTAGATTACTTTTTTACGTTATACGCTTTTATAAGCTTTTCACATTTAAAAATTTAAATCCAAAATGTTAAGCGTATATATCGTTACCAACGAAAAATAATCATAATTTTGTGATTTTTACCAATTTTTAAACAAAAATATAAAACGTAACGCAATTGATCAAGATGATTAAGTAATTAGCACGCGCAGGTTTTTCCAAAGCCAATGGATTATCGAGCTTCGATGAAAGACACCTGCGCGCCCGTTGATTAAGATTGCGCTTGGCCAAACCCACACGTGCAGTCCAACAAACAAAGCGAAGCGATGAAAAAAACTTTAAGAATCTAAAAAAATGTTTATATCTACGTTTGCTCAGGTGTGAGTCGTGGCGATATATATCACCTATGCATGCTACTCCTTGATGTGACCACGCCGGAGTCACGTCAGGCAGAGCACTGGTTGGTCACGCGGATCCTCCGGATCTGATACATATCTAGTCAAATCATAAAGCAATAGCATCTGTCCGGTGGCAGTCAATGCGCTGGTTATAGCGTCCTGAAAATGATAAAAATTGATTGTAAATAATAACTTATCTAAGTTGTGATAATTTTAAATATAGAGCTTATGTTACGTTCATTTCGAAATATATATTTTGATGAAAAATGTCATTATGTCCGTTAGATGAAATATTGAAAAATAACAAGTAAAGATACATTGGAAATTTTCGCTTGTAAATTTTAATTAAAAAATGAAAAAACGCGTCGATTAGTTTCAATATTCCAATTATCTGACGAACCTATTTGAATGCTATTGCAAAAATATATACAATTATCTAATTGCTTAAAAAAATAAAACTGTGAGGGAATTGCAAAATGAAAATCAAGATAAGTCAGAATACATCAGACTCTCGAAATTTACATTTTATTTGTCACGTACGTATACGAGATTTTGCAAAATCAGATAAGATCTCCGTATTATTTAAGTGGAATGTAAGACACTGGTAAAATACACATCGTTCAATCAAGTCGTCGGAGCAGGCGCAGACGCTTTGGAGGATCAAGAAATAGTTACCCTTTTTATTACCGATGGTTCAGAATGCGCTACTTCTGTTTAATTTTTAAATAATTTATTTATTTATTTAAAAAGACTTTTCTCGCTCACTTAAATTTGATTAAAATAATATTAATAGTGAGTAAAATTCCTTTACTCAGGCAATCTTTTAAAGCTGTGCTTTCTTAAAAGTTAAGTTGTTAAATCGGACCATGTGAACTGAACACTGAAAACTAGTGCAATTTATTGTAAAATCCAAAAAATAAAGAAAAATTATTTTTTTTTTGTTGCATAGAGCATGATTTACAAAAAAAGAATAAACTCTTTTAAAATTGTATTTGTTCTAAAATCTATGTTAAACTTTCAGTTGAATATTCCAAATGATTTTTGAACTGAAAGGAGGTATAATTGTTCAAAATAATATTACATATTCTCGTGTAAGTTATTAGATGAATCATTCGAACGTTTTCTTTGTGTGTATACTTCGCAGTATGCCAAACTGCTAAATCGCTATATTACTTGTTGGCATAAAAAAGTATAACTTCGCAGTGCTTGCAAGCTTCAAAGTTTTCGTTACAAAGAAGTTGTTATATATCACCTACGTATAGTTTGTTTGCGCTATTTTCAAAGCGGTTTTACGCAGTTTTCACGTGCTGAATACATTGCAGTCGTATACAAGCAATATTTTTTCCATTTTATCGTTGTACGGTTACAGTATTAAAAACTGTAAAGAGATGAAATCAAAAAATTTAAAATAATCTGCGATATCTGTATAACAATGTAAATTTAACTTTTGTATTAAAATAGCTCGATCCTCCAAACAAACTAAGAGAAAAACGCAATTCTAGAGCGAAAAGATCATACTATAAAAGAAAAGGAACAACAGCGAGTTCGACCCTGCCCGACATTCATCGCGCCTCAGCGGTCGGCGAAGGAAAGACACACGTCCGGCTGTTTCGCAGCGACGGCAATCGCACAGCGTCGCGGCCGATACGCCGGCTTATTTTTAGTTGCCGCGCTTGCGGCCGGACCAGCGCGAACAGTGAGTCGACGTCTCCAGCGCTGAAAGGAGGAGAGACGACGTCGTCGCGCTCACGCAGCTGGCACTTCGGTACCCGCAAATTACTTTTCGCTTTCCCAGAAGAAGGACAGCGAGATCGATAAGCGACCGGATAATAGAGAAAGAGAAGCGACGGGCGGAGAAGAGAGAGAGGCGGAGAGGCATAGGAGGAATGTAATTGTTTTCGTGTCAATCGATAAGGAGAGTTGAATTACACACCTGGCCACTCGAGGGAGATAGTTGAGTGAAAATTATCGTACGAAACGGTCGCGACCGATTAGATACAGCGAGGCCTTAAATACGTGGGACCGGCCGCTTGACCGGTAGACACAGCCGAAAGGACGCCAAGCTCTCATCACTCTTCGTTTGTTGTAGGCAGATACTTTCGCTAACTGACCAATCATGAAATTCATCTGTGGTAAGTCTTGCTCCTATGTTATGTACTATTTTTTCTTTTATTTATTCGATTAAAATAATTTTCTTTTCGATTGATTTTACGTTAATTTCGCAACTCTATTGTGACTGAAATATGCCATGTTTATGAAATTTTAATTGACAAGAAAAATTGTGTTTACAATCTGAATTTGATGACCTGTTGAACCGTGGATCAAACTACTGATGCAACTCTTAAAATATTAATACTTTTGAATAATAACAAATAACAATAAAAAAATCGCACGATTGTAAAGACACACGTAAATTGATAATTTTCTTTGGCTCGTTGAAGAAACATATGTCAGATAATCGTAACTGTATTGAAGAAAGATATAAATTATCGGCTAATTATCATAAATCCAAATACTTCATCTGAATAACGTGATTGTTGCTGAGAAAAGCGTTAAGTAATCTCATGAGCGTTAAATAATCGCTGAGCATGTAGATAATTATTGATTGATTTAAAACATTTAATTTTACCTTAACACAAATGCATCACCTTTTCCACCAAATTTTACAGAAATATTCTAATTAAGTAATTTTATTTTATTTATTTTATTTTGTTAAGCCGGTATGCATATTTTTAATAAACGTTTTCACTATTCATTTTAACAATTAAGAAGAAATCAACATTAAATCGATGGCACAGTCTATTCATGATTTAAAATTGAGCAGAAAAGAGTTTTCTTTTTAACAATATTTTCTCGTTTCAGGATTTGTCGCTGCTGCGCTCCTCGTCTCTCTGACGTCGGCGGCGACACCCGTCAAGACGTGCCCGGGAGCACCGGCACCCAAGGAGGTCCGCGTCAAGGACTGCGACAAAACTCCTTGCCCTTTGTACAGGGGCTACAATATCAGTGCTGAATGGGACTTCGTCGTCCGTAAGTACTTTTGACGATAAAAGAAATTACTGTTTCAATCACTTGCAGCTGCACACGAATAGATTAGACATATTTCGTAATCTTTTATTTCATACGCAAACAAAAATATTACAGTGGGTTTATAAACTTCAGTTGTTTGATTAAAATTAACATTTAACGCGTTAATTAAAAAATTAACACCTAGTGTTAAAAATTAAAGTCTCGAGCTACACGTTACTCGATCCCTTATCAATCGTGCACTGACCACAATATGAAAGGATATACTCTCGATTTGATTTTTCTCCAAAGTCATTCGCCAACGCAAGAGTGTCGGTCAGAACGCGAAGTATTTATAGCGCATTCATTAAAAATAAAAATTAGATTAAAAACTAATCATAGTTTTATTACAAATTAAACGATGAAATCGTGATACAAATATTTTCTAATTATAAATGTTTACAGCTGAGGAGACTAAAGCCTTAAAGCCGAGAGTACGAGCCACAGTGATGGGAGCCACGGTGAACTACCCATTCCCGCAAAAGGACGCCTGCGCCACTTTGACGAACGCTAAGTGCCCCCTGAACGCCAATGAGGATGCCACCTACGAGCTGACCATGCCGATCCTCAAGAACTACCCCAAGATCTCCCTCGTAATTGAGTTCGCCTTCCTCGACGACAACGACAAGGTCGCCGTCTGCTTCAAGCTCCCCGCCAAAGTCGCCGACAAGTGATCGCGCGGATGCACAACCTTACCGTTATCGAATGAAGCGTAACCCAGTGAAATACATGCGATCGATCTATTTTGGTTGATTTTATAGAGGCTCTCGTAAAATGACGTTTATACTTTTTTTTAATGAGAAACGTGTCGTTTGTTGAGTATAGTAAAATAAAGCACAAGGAATGACTTGAATTTACGGATGATTATAATATTATACGTTGCAGCGCTTATGTTATTCTTAAATTATGAAATTTCTATTGATTGAATAGTTGCTTAAACTTATAATAAAGACTAATCATGTATGCGTTTGTTAAATAAAAGTTAACAATTTAATATATACTATTTTGTTTGTGTTGATAAAAATTAATTAATTCACTTTTACAAGAAATATATTGGATACGATAGCAACAGAGTATCAGATTTATAAATTTTAAAAAGCCTTTTGCATTTGTGAGACAAGATTTAAGAAAATTTGTTTGAGGTTCAATTGCGGAAGTAAACACAGTTCGAGTTGTATCATAAAATAAGACTCATATTTTTTTATCGGAACACGTGTTACTTTTTCATCCGAAGCTTTTCGAACACCTGCGCAGGGATTAAGTTGAAGAAGATTAACTCCAGACTGTTCTATTTTAGAGTTTGCGTCGAAAAATTTATTTTCAAAATTGTTAAAGTCTTTTCTTTATGTGCATTGCAATAAGCCAACAATTGTGTGTCCAACTTAAATTTTTACGTTTTTCCTTATTAGATAAAATGAAACCTGTTTAAGGCAGTAAATTTTAATCATTCAGTAAGTAAATAAATAAAGATACGATATTTTCTCATTTGTATAAAACAAAACTTAATTATATTTAACTTTTAAAAAATGTTTATATTAAAAAAATTCTCTAAAAGAGAAAATTTTCTAAACAAATGTGCAAATGCATTTACAAGACATTATCGATCGCAATTTCTTCTATATTAAAAACTATTTTCAAGCAAAACAAAAAAAGAAAAGACGCGTACCAAACTATTAAATACAATTATTTAATAAAGCACGGCTCGAAGGTCCATTCCCTTTAAGATTAAAGAAGGCGCAAGGAAACGCCGAGCAGTTAGAAACAAATCAGCCGGGCGAGGTTCCTCGGCTGCATCAATTAGATCCTTAATTGGACAACAGTCCCTCGGCGAGAATAATTTTATGCAATATCGTCGCGCATTCCGCGCCATGCCGTTGACGCGCGCACAATGCGACCTCGCGACGGGGTGCATCTCTCCGGGCGCGAGAGAAATGCAAGGGACGACGGGGACTAAAGAAGTTAGATGGCACTTTAAGTCCGGGTATACGGCAGATAGCGGCCGCAAGTCTGCGACTGTTATCTGAATGCTACCGCGAGGAACTCGAGTTGGAGACAATCAACGTTGAGAATTTTATTTTTTTGTGGATTATTTCTTGTTTTTACGAGGTTCTCGTTTAGAAGCAATTGTTCATTTAATTATTATTTTGCTATTAAAAAAGCGGGCGAGATATGTTAGAGTGTAAGGATAATATTTGTAACCAGCTAATCGCTTTATTTTAGGATTATCACATTATTAGAGCATTTATTTTTTATATTAATTCAGTACTAGTTAGTCATTTATGATTCGATGAAGGAAACAATCAAACAATAATTATTTTCTTTTAAAATTAAACATTTAAGTGATCCAGGAATGAAATTGTTTATTCTAAGACATTATAGAATTTTTAATTAAGATACACTAGTTCCCTATCACATTTTATGAGAAAAATTTCTTACTTATAAACAAACTTTTATCTCGGGCTCAAAGATCAACGATGTTAGTAGATGGCGATTGATAAAGGTTCGCTTCTCATCAGTACATAGATTTAATCTGCAATTTATATTGATAAAATCGCTATAAAAATTTGTCATAAAAAATGGGAAATTAAATTCTCAAGTACTCAATAATTAATTTATTACATTATATCTCGCAGAAATAATTAATTTAAAAGATAGCGTTGACTACCGATATTACACTTAAAAAAAATCTCAATGTAACCTATCAACCATTATTTATATTAAATCCATCATGCCCATAAACTTCAAATTCCATTTCCGCGTCTTTTACGTTCCGCCGTAAAGCGAAGTTCACACATGCCAGGCAGGTTTTCGCTCCTCTCATCGTACCCGTCAATAACAGTGGGATTTTTCCGGCAAAAAAAAAAATTGAACGAAAGCCCGATTCACCTACGTGCTCTTGCAAAAATTTACACGAGCGAGGGACGGACCGGGGGTAGGTGGATTATATAGCGCTCGCCCGGCCGCAGGACCGCACGCGCGGCAGAGTGATGTATGCGATCCACTCGCTGGCCGTCTTCGATAAGTGGTGACAGCCTCCTAATGGGCTTTAATTTATCTCTCCCCCGTAGGCGCTTCATCATTCGCCACTTTGATTCGCGCGCCCTTTTGTTGAAGTAAACCGGCGTCTATTCATCAGCCTCCTTCGTAAATTACGATTCCGCATAAATTTTCTTTCCGCGCGAATTATTACGTCGCGATAAATTGTCCTCAAATTTCTTCCGATTTTCAAGGTCAATTAAAAAAATCCAAGCTACCCTCGATCCACCCTCGTTCGATCTACCCATGCTCGGTATAATAAAAAATCTAAAACCGCAGATGAGAAAAAGGAATAACCGCGTCGTGAAAATGAATTTTTCCAGTGGGAAGAGAGAAGCTTGGCTTTAAGCGACTAGGAGGTGTGTCTACACAGTGCCTACGGTATCGCGGGAAAAGGATTCGCGCCTGAAAATTTCAGATACGCGCGACTCTAGGCGACGAAAAATGGTCGCGAGCCCGGCAAATCCTGAAGGGTTCGGCCGTATGCTTGACCCACATCCCTACTCATCGATCGACCGGGAAACGCTTGGCTTTGGGGAACAGCTTCTATATAAAGTAGCCCCCGCGCCGATTCGTGGCCTGCTTTGCCGGGGCGCGACGTTTTTTTCGCGAACGCGCTCGAGGGTCCATTGAGAGCTTCCGTTGTGGCTCGAGTGGCCTATAGGATTATTTTAGGAAGGTGCGAAATAAGATTTGTTGGATAACGACAGTAGGGATTATTTTTGATAAAAATTTTATTATATAAATGCGTGATTATTACCGACAATATCGATAGTGATGGAATTATACTGTGTATATAAAACACCCGCTAAAGATTTTTTTCAGTAGAAACAATTTAAGCAAAGGTCAATACACTTATCACAAAAATACTTTAAGCACCAACCAATTCGACCAATAAGAAAGTAAGCCCAATTTGCAATTTTGGCATACGCAATACAGACTTTACTCCAATTCAAATCCGCAATTCGGCTCGAGTAACTCTACCATCCGCATTTATTTTGCAATGGAAATGACGCTTCGAAATGTATATCAAGTTACCAGATCCGGTTACGAGGAAGTTGATGAGCTCGCGATGTAGCCAACATCCGTTTGATAAAAAGCTCGTCTAATCATTGGAGCGATCGAATGAAATGAAAAACGCCTCGCGCGGAAAAATATAGCTCCTGCGGGGCTGCGCTGTAAAAGGGAGAAACGCGCGCGAGGCTTTCCTAGAGCGACAAAGCGATTCGTTTCGATGCGGAAATTATTCATGAAATTAGCGCCGATTTCGATTTTGAAATGGAATGATTATCGCATCATTATTGATAGCCGATAAACGTATTACATTGTATTTCGAGCTATTGTCGGTACCGCTAGCTCTTGGACATCAAATAAATAAACAATACTAATCGCCTAATGCATTTTTCGTATCGGAATTGTATGCAAACGAAATGATATTCAAACTATTTGTGAAAAAACTTCATCAATTATTCTTTAATGTATTAAATTATAATTGCAAATTTAAAGGGCTTGATTAGCACAGCAATTTAAATTCTAATTTGCACATTCAAATTTACAAATTACTTCGATTCCTCCAGAAATTAACAAATATTCCAAATTTTCGTATATCCAATGACCTAGTAATTTTTAGCAGAAAATTCTCTCAGTGAACGTAAATAATCAATTACAATCCAATCAAATCATCATTACACACCATCAGCTTTAATTCGATAAACAGGAAATAAACCCGATCACCCGTACATCACCCTCATCTATCCGTGCGCACTGCTTTCTTTCTCGACATCCTCCCCTTCCCCTCGTAAACTCGAAAAATCTGGCTGTATTGCGGAAACGGCGACCTTCGGGGCCGGGTTGAAAAGCGTCCGGACCTCTTCCCCTCAGCCTCATCGATAAGGGTCGAGGCGGAGGCGGCGATCCGACGGAATTTGGCGCGCGTCGTCGCTGCGGGTAGTGTGCGTCCGCTGCGCGCCAACGACCGACTCCCCCCGCGGCGGGGGGATGCGGCCGGTGCATTTCCCTTTCGGCGGCGACAATCGCGGAGACGCGGGTGCCTCGTTTTTACGTTGGATGGACGAGCGACGTGCGCGAAATTGCCAGGTTCTCCGGCAGTAGAAACTTCCCTCGGCCGGAACGAGGTAACATTCCTTACTTGGCCTGCTACTTCGGATTTACGAGAACTGAAAGGATTGGTTTTCCGGAGATTTAAGGCGAAATGTTTATTGCGATGTCGCGCGTTTCCAATGTCTCGTACTCGATAAGTAGATTATTTTTATTTACAAGGAAAATATGTTGTAGTATTTATTATGAAATTATGTTTTAGTATCAGTGAATTGTATTACGCTAGCGTGTTAATAGCTGCATTGATTTTTTAATTAAAGTACGTACGATATAAAGGTACGTAATTATTGATCGTTAAATTGTTGATAAATTGTGTTAGATGCAATTATAGAACGTAATGGAGCAATTAGAAAAATTCTTGGTCTGTAAAAAATAAAATAAATGCTTAATGAAAGATTATTAATCATTAAAATAATTATTTGAACGATTTCTTTGATGCAGTGAGCACATCCAGGAGTCAGTGATGTTTGTACTGGGTGTAACGGCAATATTTACTCACTTTGCGCACTGCAATTCCCTTATCTCGATCCCAGTGGAAATATATCGCATCAACAGATTGGAGCTCATAACCGATGCCTCGCTAAGTCATAATGGTCGGCCGTAATTACTGGAAAGTACATAGATTACTCGCAGGAAGCCACTTGCGTTCACGTTCACTACCCCTCGTTCTCTCCCATTCTCTCTCTCTCTCTCTTTCTGTCTCCTATCTCGCACAGCTTTTGCAATACAACGATCATCGCATTGGAATTTCGCATGCGCTACTGCAAGTGCGCCTATCCCATGCTTCTCTCTAGGCACGGTCGTTTTCGCATTACTCGTTCGATTCTAGTCGAGCCTTTGCGTGGACCGATACTTCAACTTTTGCACCGAGCTGTATAATCTAAATTTCATCTATATTTTCGCGATTTATTCGTGTGTTATGATTAATTTAGGAGTCTGAATTTGGCTGGCGTGACTCAGAGCGTCGCGGTCTCTATTTTTAATTTCGGCGGATTTAAATTGTCTAATATCCAAAAGCTGGACGACGTGAGCAATGAAGAATGTGGGGTTCAATGAGGCGAGAAGCGGTTACAGAGGTCAATTCAGTTATAATTGAGGCGGGCCCTTCTTGTTCTCTATATTTCATTTTGTTCCGTTTGCAGGCGTCTTTTACTTACTGGTGTTGGAGTGTTACGTGCATCATGTGTCTTTATTTGAGTTAACGTTTCGCTTCTCGGATTTATAATTATGCCAGTGATTCTTTGAATTAATGAAGTTTGTTAATTATGTTGATCGAATTTATTGAGCAAGTACCTCTTTAAAAAAAAATGTAAAATTTATTTGCTATTAGGAAATATGTAATTTATTCATATAACAAGTAAATAAGTCGGTAATGTAGAAAAATTCAATTTTCACTTACAAAAAAACTATTAAAAATAATATCTGGTCATGCATAAATCAGGCTTGCATTAACATAGTTTTTGTCAATGTATTTTAATTTGTTTTAATTTTTTTAAAATCTAACAATTTATCTAACGAACCTGTCATACTTGTCACATTAAAACATCACACTAAAGCAATTACAGAATTTGAAATACTCTATTTTTCGCTATAAAGAATGGCAAGTTTCTCTATATAAAAGTAAAGAAAACTCAGCGCTTTCCCTTTGAACAGGTGAAGCATTCGTGAAAAGCGGCAGAAAGGACCCCCACCGATCACCTGGCGCCCCCCGAAAAACCCAGGATTGCGCCATATGTATACCTTGCCGGCAAAAAGGCCATCACAGCGCGGAGCGAAAAAAGGGCCCCGACCTCTCTCTTCTCTCTCTTTCTCTCGGCGTCGCGCAATAAACATCAGTACCTATACACAACGACGGTTGAGCGCTGACGAGCCACGCCAGGCTCTCTCCTCGACGCGCGTGGCCCCCGTCGGGCACTAAATAAAAAGGAGAGTGAGAGCGATACCATCGAAGAGGGGGGCAACGTAAGAATCGGACGCGTTAAACCTGTAACACACTGTACACTCACACGTGCACACAGCGGCGTGCACACGGAGGGGACTCTCAGGCGGTCTCGCTCGCTCCCACGGGGCGATCGGCGCGCACACAGTAGTGGGCACGGATAGAGGTATAGTGCGCGCGGCGGCCTGGTGCGGTGGCTAGTGCGTGAACGACGCTCGGCCCCTGACGTCAGCGTCGTCCGAAGTAGCCTCGCCGCGCGAGAGAAAGACGGCGGCCCCCGGCGTGCGTGTGTGCTAACGAGCGTCCGTACAGTCATTCGATCGGCGGACTCGGAGGGAAAGAGACAACCGAGCGCTCGCGCGTACACGTTGTACATCAAGTGCGATAAAAAGGTATAAGCGCGCGCCGCAGCGCGTGGCCCCCCTGTGTTATTGTTGTTATCAAGCGGCGCACCTACGGTGCAGCGACCGGAGCGCGCGGCGCGTTCGCCGGGGACGTGTGTGCAAGCAGAGTGGCCCGCGAGTGTTGACTGAACAATAAACGCGAGTGCGGAGCGTTCGCCGAGGGAGCGACGAACCCCCGGAGGAGGACCGGCAAGAGACCGCCACAGGTGTTCGGCCGGCCACCGCTGCTGTTATCAAGATGGCGTCCAAGAAGGACTTCGACGTGAGTAGCCCCGAACATCCCCCGCGACGCGATACACGGAGCACACACACACCTTCAACGAGGCCGAGCCGAGCACGCGGAGGAAGAGCGCGGGCGTGGCACCTGCTCGGCTCCTGACCGAGGCTGAGTCGTTGCTCCGTCTTGCTCGCTCCTCCGCGCGCGCTCGACGCGACTCGTGTACACACAGCCCCGATAGGTTAGGTTGGCACCAAGATAGCGAGCGTGCACCACTTGCAAGCCGTGCAGCGAGATCGGTTCCCGATGTGCATCCACTATGCGTGCACCAGTGTGCAACCACACCCTACGACGACGCCGTGACCACGCGCGTCCAATCATTAGGGACTCAACCGGCCGCGTCACGGCGTCGTCGGCGTGTACAGGAGAGGCGAGTATACACTCAAATTGCAGGGAACTCGCACTTTTTTCACTTTTTTCTTTTAATCGTACACATTCTTGTTGTGTTATTACGCAATATCGCCGAAATACCGGAGTTCGCATCGGCGATTGTCTGTGTTTACGCATTACGTGTCCTCGAGCGGAGGTGTTTCTTTTTTTCGACAGTGGGGAATTCAAACGGTCTTGCATTTTGGGGAAGGCCGCGCGGCACCCCTTTTTGTTGACGTTTTACCGTTGCGCGGGACACGGCCGAGGACACCGCGCGGAACGGAGTCCCGAGGTGTGTTTCGGCCAAGCTGCTCCGTTTTTAGAAGTTCACGGTTGTTTTATATTTAGTCTGGGATATTTTTGACTTGGTCAGCCGAGGGCATTGACGAGTTTGCGCTTTTAAATTGTTTACGTTTGAATTTTCGAACTGTTTCGTGAATAAGCGTCTTACACGATTAGAAATTCCATTGCACTTTTGTTTC
This sequence comes from Eurytoma adleriae, assembly GCA_900480045.1. NCBI lineage: Eukaryota > Metazoa > Arthropoda > Insecta > Hymenoptera > Eurytomidae > Eurytoma > Eurytoma adleriae. The sequence goes on from UXGC01000133.1 coordinate 200,572, forward strand.
ATTGCGATACAATTATGAACAATTGAAAATTATCGAAAATTTTAAAGATAGATAGATGGTCATTATCGTTGCTGATAGTGTGACGTAACAGACGCAAATCTTGAATACCGATGTCTCTCATTCATACATCAAGCGTTTTGGGGAATTCCCATTATAGAAAACAGATAGTAAACAAACATGATCTCGACCCAATTAACAGATGTAAAAATTTCCGTGTGATTATCCCAAATATTTTTATACGTTCGTCTCTAAGTCATAAATACATTTCGACGCGTTTTATTCTTAATTTGCATATATTTATGTAAAAAAATTTCGTTTAAAAAAGTGATCTATGAAATAAAAAAAAAACACCTTTAAGAAATAGCTTAGAAATTCAATAAAAGCGTTTACGTAAAAAAAATTTCTCTCAAGAAGACACTTCCCGGGCGTTAGAAAGTGCAAGGAGATGCGGATAACCTAATGATCGCTCGGCAACTGCATCAGACGCGGCTTAGGCGAGAACGGCACGCAAAAAATCTCGTTTTCTCGAAAATTGAAAGGCATAAGATGCGGTTAACGTTGGATCTTCCAATTTCGCCAGGAACAGTGCCTCCTGGATAATGTTGTCACGCGCGCACAGGTGTTTTCAAAGAAAGTGGGTCATCGGCAGAAAAACTACTATACTTACTACCGACTCGTACCCATACACACGTGTGATACGCTCACGATACTATCTTACGCACAAGCGTGTCTCGCTTCAAAACGAATAGAAGCGCGCTTGTGTTCCTAACCTCAACGACGCCTTCCCGTCTGACGTCATTGCATACTCATTTCTGTTTACGATTTACTTACAATTAATTCAGAATGCGCTAGTTTTTACTTTTCATTCAATAAGTATTTGAAATTCAAATTTATGAATCACTAATTTGATGATTTAAAATATTTTTAATTTCATTTTCATTTTCACGTTACTGAATTTGTTTATTTTAGAATATATTTTTTTTTCTCAGTGTATAGTTTATATAAAAGGATAAAATTTTAAGTTTTAATTACATTTTTTCATTTTTTATTATTATAATTGGATAATTATAAATAAGTGATACATTTACCTACGAATTTCTTGAGAATTAAAAAAACGAGAAATCTAATTAATTCAGTATTGTACTTTATTGCGTAATTATACAAGCGTCAATTTTATTAAAAGTAACAATTTTCCTGATGACTAATCACAAGGAAAAAGTGAGACACCACGTTTTGTAGTTAGCGAGGAAACGTGAATGAATGTATCGTTGCAAGACGAATAACGTCCAGTTCGAAAGCTAACAATGCTGCTTAAATACATGCAATTTGAGCTGACAAATGATTTCTGGAAATGATTTTTGGAATGTCGTGAGTGAACAATTGCACTCGAACGTTTTGGTTTAATCGGCTGATGGTGTGTCAGCGTGAGATTTCGGTGAAACAAATTAGCTTAACATAATAATATATTATCTTCATTTTATTTTTTTAATGTTTTCAGGAGAATGAAAAAATATATCGTTCTTTACCTGCCCATATTTACTCATGAAATAAAAAGGAATTATATGACTTTCATTTAATAACAAACTTTTTGTTTAAATCTAACTTAACGGTGCATCATTAAAGTACTTTTTTTAGCTTGATTTCACGGTTAACAAAGCAAAAAGATACACTTGATCTTTCAGCTTTCTTATCAAGATATAAAATACCGTACATTAAGTTTTACACTAAATAAATCTCCTTCAGTTTAATCTGATCGTAATGCAATCATTGATGAAAGAGTAAATGTTTGTAGAAAAAGTATGTTATATGCGTGGCAAATTCAGGTTTCAATGCGATGCGAAAATTTAATGAAACTTTGAAACGGGAAAAAGAGTAACATTGAGAGAGACAAGCATTCGATATGTGTCAGGGTCGTATAGATTTCCACTGATCCCATGACATATACCCTGCGCATATTCAAAATCAACCCGTGTTTCATCAGTACAATATGTGACCTGAGATATACACGTGTAAGTAAGTGTTGGCAGGGGTAAACAAAAGATAATTGAATTAGGTAGTTTCTGTATACATTTCATTTATTTATGTGTATTCAACAAAATTAAGGTAAATTTGGAAAAAATCCTTTTTTATTGTACAGAATTTCTTATTTTCACAATTTAATGAAGTAATTTATTGCTAGAGTGATACACTGTAATGTACAGATTTGTAAAATGCGAAATCCCAGAAATTTATAAAATAAAATAAATAAGCCACTATAAAATTAATCAAAGTTATCAGAGTGGAACAAATTAACTCTTTGATCTCGCTCTCGCAAGGATCAGCTCCATTTATTTAGGCGAAAATAGTGTTTTCTTCGAAAATCCGATTTGTACCGTCCACCCTTTAATTTCGCGGTGTTCTAAGCAATCCCGAATCTCCTTGGGAATCTGTATACCCTCGACCTCGGTGCCTGACGTCGATGTGTACACGTGCGCGGGGCGATCCCGCGGGGCCGCGTAATTTTCGCGACGCCGCTTTCTTCCTTTTTTCTGGCGGCCTGCCCGACCCATATACACTTTTCCCCGGCGTGGGTGGCGATCAATCGGAGCGACAAGGGGCCACCCCTTTTTCAGCAGACCTGACAACGCACTTTTTCGCCCGTGCGTCCCTCGTCACGGCTTCTTCGAGTTTGGCGAGGTATCGCTGATTTTTCGCAACTGACCGCTTAGATACTTTTTCCACTCCATGCGAACTTTTTGCTTCGTCTCTTGAGTTTATACGTTGTTTTTCGTACTGTGTCATTGGTTCAGGCCAGAGGGCAAGATATGTGTTTTTTTCACTTGTTTAATTGTTAATTTTCCTAGAATCATAACTGAAAATAAAAAGCACAAATAATTTTTGAACGTACGAGAATAAAATTATCAAAGAAAATTGAACTTAACGTTATGACAGCGCAAGCAAATTTCGGAGTAATTTATTAGCCTGTAAAATGTAAGTTACGCAGTTGCAGATTGGATGAATTCGTAAATGAGTTTATTGCATATACTTTCCGAGCAATTTGTGCAAGTGAAAATGTCACGACGAAGGGTCCTCCTCCGGATAATTACTGTAAGCCATAAATAAGCCTAGCGACAATGCTACACAACGGGCCGCTCGTTAATCGGCACTAATGAGCACTAATGACCTGGAAGAGTCGCGCCATTATATGGGCCATCATTATAATATTCAGCCCGATATTTTTTCATGACTGCACACCGCTTATTTTAAATTATCTTCGCTCTCCTTCCGATTTGTTGCAGGAAGAACTCGTTTGATAAGACTCGTAAATCCACCCGCTCGCGCAGAAATGACTTTTTTCATATTCGAAATAATAATTCGGCGCAAAATTATGTTTGCATTAAAAAACGATCAATGCTGTTTCAGCCTTTGCCTGTACTTCTCAAATGGCACGATAATAGAAGCTATTGTTGTAGCACTCTTCAAGCACAGTAGAAAGTGCATCGATAAGTACTTTTTCAATAATTGCCAGTCGACGTGGAAGTATCTTTTATGAAGTTCCGTCAATGGAAATATCCTACCCCCTTGCAACGACTGCATTCTAATTAAAAACTTAATTGAAAAACTGACTATCTATTTCAAGTGGTGGAATGGTTTCCGTCGTCGAAGCCGAGTTAAATGAATTGAGGTAGTTATAAAAGTATATAGAAAATCTGTCGATTCCGCTAACGAGCTGACTGAAGTTCAAAATCGTTAATCAAGCGGAAGCGTTTACTTTGGCAAAAAGTTTTCGACGTCCCACGTGTGGCTTTCTTTCGCGGTCGCCCGACGAGCGATGAACATCTAGCGAAAATTGAATTGAAAACAAAAAAAATTTGTCCGTTCGATAATTGGGTGGCACTCGGCCGTAAGGGCACGCTCCTGGAGTGCATTGACAAGCCTCGACGTTCCGTCGCGAGATAACGCCACTGGAGTCTTTTCGTGCTTGGCGGCTGCGTACTGCAACTTCAGCAGCAGTGCCCGCGGAGCCAACTCGTGGACAGTTCCACAAAGTTGGACCTCTCCATTCTCTCCCACGATCGACTGCTACGGAAATTTGGGGAGATTTTAAAAACTCCATTAAAGTCTTAATTGTTATTTATTACTGGCAAAATTAAAGGATCTTATCTAAAATGAAATGCTTGATAATATGAGCATTGTGTAACAACAAAAAGTACTAGCTACAAATACATCATCGTAGAATACGCGATTATTTTCCGTCGGGATGTAGGCTTGTAGTTTTCCCTCGAATGAGCCGAAAATCTCAGCATTCACGTTCGTGACGGAGAGGAGCATGAGCTAATGCTACATCGTCTGCCCCAGAATCAGCGTTACCCTTTTATCGGGTCGCGAATCGAAATCCCTCTCTAGACCCGACAAGCGCAAGTCGTGCACGCAGCATGGAAGGAGATTTTTCTCTTCCGGTTCTCAGGGGCGCGTACACCGAAATCAATCGGCTGCATCGCAGTAACGATTATAAACATTCGACGGTTTTGAAGAAGCTCGATCAGTACCCGCGCCTGCGAGGAGAAAACTTGGATCAGTCGCGCGCGAAGTCGTTTATCAAAAATTTTGCAGCTTCACTTTGGCTTTCTCGCGGAGGCGACGGATCCCTCGATCCAACGACAACGAGTGACTTGCTCGAATAAGCGATCGCTTAATCCGTCGTTCCTTTTCTCCGCCGGCGCGTAATTAAATTACGTCGCGCAAAGTACAACCCATTGTTTTTTACGACACCGACGTAAGCGGTTTTAAGACACCGACGGGGGTAGGGGGCGGGGGCGAAACTACCGGCGGCGAAAGCTCGCAAACGAAGTTAAAGCGGCACTTCGTGGGACACGACTGTTAATGGAGGCAGGAGGGATGTTAGGCGAGTTTCGGCCGAGTCGGCGTTTCGCGGCCGAGTGCACCCCCGCGGGCGGAGCGGAGGAGGCGAAAATCAGTGCGCCGGCACGCACGCTGGCTCGTTTTCCTCGGTGCGCCCGCGTCTCACCTTCGACGCTAATTCGAACGATACGCTTCGCGCTCATTATCGCTAAATTAGCCATTATGTCGTTATTTTAACGAGTCAATGTGTGTCAGGGGGCCGGCGGGCTCGGCGTCGCGCGTACACAGCGCGGCACGAGGCGGGCTCGCGGGATTCGGCCTCGGCTTTGGCTCCAAGCCCATTAATTCCACCGTAGTTCCGCCTGCGGGCCGCGCGCGACCGGTAGGCCAGCGGGACTTTTCGTGTACGGAACTCCACGTCGCGACTGCATTATCATGCGCGATCACGTGCTCGCCCCCTCCTTGGACGGCGGCGGGCCGCCCGGTCTCTCGAGTCCCGGCTGGGAGGCGCGCGATAGTGCCCCAATTTTCTGCCCCTTTGTGCACTTTTTCGGATGGGCGGCGGGGGAAAATTGAGCCGCGAGTAATTGTCGGGTTATTTTCTAGGCCGAGCAATAGTATGCAAATAAGATCTATCGTTGAATTTCGGAGAAATAAAACTCGGAATATAATTTAACTTTCTGTTATCATAAGTTGAAATCAAATAAAAGTGATTCTTATAATAAAAAACTAAAAAAATATCAATTAATTTTTTTCAAACAATCCTTTTCTTATTCTAAATAAGTGCAATTCCTCAAAAACAGTCATCAATTCGATCAAATTCGCTATAACGAAAGTCACAGCTGCATCGCGCACTCGTCTCGTGTACCAGCGAAAGAGCGAAGGAATCCTCACTGGCGCAGAAGTACACGCCCGTGCTGTCCTTCGGTAGTTACGTCATCGCGCGCGCCTGCTCGTCCGCCGCTGCCGGCGCGTTTTCACTAGCGGAGTGCGCCGGTGCATTGATCGGGGGGCATGGCGGCGCGCCGCCGGCGGCGGCTACGACTCGCGGGGGGTAGGGGGTCGCACACGGTCTCCATAAAATTTTTCAATTTTTCTACGATATGTACCTCCTGTACCGCGTTTCGCGCTCGGGCGCGGACGATTTCGACAGCCGTTCGTCCGTTTTGAAAAGGAGGATGTGCTCGCGAGTTCCGGAATTCTTGTAATCTCGTAGGGAGCTTTCTCTTCTTTTGGTGTTTGCAAGGGGCTGACTGTTATATTATTGATAAGAAATTGTGCGGGAAGAAATGAAATATTTTAAAGTTTTATTCGTCGATAATGCGGTGCAACTATATACCGTATTAATTATTGGAGAGGTGCATATTTTTACTGATCGGTACTCTATAATTATAAACCCGTGCTGCACTTAAAGATTTTTCTTCTAGTAAATTGAAAAATAATACCTTCTATAAATATCGGATATAAATAGCTTTTTACTGGAATAGCTGGTTATAAAAAAGAATATTTTACATGATATACAGTATCGCTTGGGTGAATCAATATCAACCTTTTGTACTTTGCGTTTTAAAAAAACATTGGAATAAAAGTATCGCGATATTCATGAATGTGATAATACAAAGCGTAGTAAAAACAGGGAAGTAAACGTCTAAAATTTGAATAAAAATTGAAATTTTTATTCGATAGAAACAACGTGTTTCGCAATTACTTAAAATACTCATCTGATAATGATTCAGGCACGATAAATTGAAATTAATATAATAAAATTTGCGCGTCGTTCACGACTTTTCATCGATTATGCGAGAGGGGAATGCACGGGAGTAGTTCGCCGTGGAGAGTAATAACTGACCGTGCACTACGCCGTCCAAGAGTGGAATGGGAATTTAATCAGCTGCGACGGCAACGTCGGCGAAGACGAGGCTTACGTGCCTGGACGCCGGTATCGGACGCTTGCGTGCCTAGACCAAATAAAATACCCGTATACCGAAAATTTTCCTCCGTCGACGGTCGAGGTGCCAAGGACACCGGGACGCGAGCTTGCAGATCGATTCTTTCCTTTTTCGCGAGCTTTTGAGATTTTTGGTACGACCCGAAGCTAATTACACTGGAAAATGAAAATGAAAATAAAGTGAATTAGGATTCTATTTATAGACATGACGGTATAGTCGGATTATTCTTAATTTGATATTTAAGCTTCGTGTTTTTTCAGTATAAGAGAATTTTGTTAAAAAATTTTTCTCTCAATTTTGTTTTTTTAAATTACAGTACCCAGAGTAATGTTGCGATCTAGTGAACTATTTTACCCTGCACCTAACTGTACCTCCAAAACTCTTTAATAATGAAATTAAATTTTAATTAATTTTCGAGTGCCGGGTGAGATAAAAATCGTCCCCCTCACGCGGCTCTAACTGCCGAGGGCCGATAAAGGGAATAAATATGCCAGAATTCGGGTCGGGAATAAGTGCGCCAAGTTGCGTGCGCAAAGGCAGTTAAACTTCGATAACGAAGTTAAGCCGTCGCTACCGGTGACATTCGGCCGGCCGAAGTCGCGTCTCCTAACAACTTTGCATAACGCGCGCGGCCGCTTCGATGAGACGCGCGCGAATTATACGGGGGAGCCTGGCATAAATCCGCCGATGACGCGCGCGTGTACACCTGCACGTCGGAAAATTCGCGGAGCCTCGTGCACAAAAAGTCGCAAGAGCGACGCGACTATAATGGCAACGCCGGGGGTAGTGGCACTTCAAAGCGACGCGGCGGCTGTACCTATCGTTTTATTCGTCGCGCCGTCTTCGGTTCCCTGCTCCCGCGATGACGCTATACATCGCCGGAGCACAATAGCGAATTCACCGACGTTCGCTCGAATTTTTTTTTTTCAGAAACTTCGTACTTCGCGCGATGGAACGGTGCTTGTGCGTTTATTATGCGCCGGGACTCGGGAGGAGCTGTAATTGACCCTTGATCCGTCGTGACGGTGTATCCGTCCATTTTGCACTACTTATTTTCACTCGCCTCATTGTTCGGTACTGGCTGAAATCGCGACGCCCACCTATTGATTATCGGAAACCTCGTACGTTCCAGGGCGATCTGCAGGATCCGCGCCAAATGCATGCGTCGCTAGCGGATTATGAAACATACGCGGGGTCTCGACGTCGCAAATTCTCGATGGACGTACTTAAGGTGGTCCGGGCGGGGGTGAGAAACGGGCTCCAGAATAGCCGCGACGCGCAGCCTCTCGGCCGGATTCCAACTTTTCCACGCCCTGGGGGAAGTTCCTTCTTTCTTCTGGAGGCTTTATTTTTCTAGCTGGGCTCACGGCCTCTGGTCCGGAGCCGCTCTCCCCCGTTATTATTGGCCTTTATCTCGGAATCGCGGCGGTCTGCGGAATTTCAATGGACGAAATTTAATTGGGCTGTCGTGTTTCATTACAGGAAGTTTATTAAGTTATTTCTATGGGGAGCAGGTGGAGGCTCAGATAAAAAGTATTTCCTAACCTCGTCTCAGTGGTCAAACAAAGTTAAATTCGTAATGTTATTTTATTTTTGGTATTGGCTGTTTCATGAGAAATAATTTTTGTATTTGCCAGATTTTTTAATAAACTTAAACTTAAGTAACGATGATGTCATTGATGTCAAGTATTAAAGTTAAACTAGTACATTAATTAAAGATAAAAAAATATTTGCGGCAATCATTATATTAAAAAAAGAAGAAAGTTAAAGGGGGTAAATCTCGAGGAGGTGGAAACTCATCAAACTAGATTTTCCATAAATCCTCAAAGTCGCATCGACCCGGACGCGCCTGTAATTTTAACGAAGAACTTCCTCGCAGCTTCTCGAATTCCTCTCTCTCTTCCTTCCTCCTTCTCTCTCTCGGTCTCTCTCGCTCGCTCTTGTTCTCGCAGAGCGCGAGTTGGGTCGACCCACACAAGAGCGACGGGCGCGCTCGTGCAGGCGCGACTCGGAAGGAAAAACCGCCCTGAACCGGCGCTTGATTCGACGGTATATAATTGTAGGCCACGAGGCGAGAATATAATTGAAGGGGATCGCACGGACGCTTGATAACGCGCACTCCTTCATTGTGCGCGCGGCAACGAGCCGTGTCGAAATGTATGTAACGCCGCGGCGACGAGCGTCTTGGTAACCGTCTGTAACTGGTTCGACCTTACACGAAAATTCTTCTCCGCCCCCCTCTCCCCTCTACCGCCCGTCCGATGTGTGCGTGGACGCGTGCGACGAAGCCTCACACCGTAAGATCGCGTTACTCGGATTGTCGAGCTTTTGACGAGCTTCTGCTTCCTGCGCTTGATAGATGGCAAAAATCTGAATTAACAATTGCCGAGAGAGAGAGAGAGAGGGAGGGAGAGAAAGAGTCACCGCTGGACCCTACTCTACTTGCTTACTTGAAACCCGAATTTGTTTTTCTTATTGAAGGTGAAGTTTAACGTAAATTTATATTTAACGAATTAATGAACGACTCTTGATTGGTGTCTTATAAAACTCGAGAATCGACTAACGTTTACTTTGAAGAATAGACTACAAAGCTTGGCTAATTATAACTTTCGTTAATAAATTAAAAGTCTTCTGTAATGTGATGTTCTGAATTTATGAGAAACTTGGCTGTTTAGATGAAACAAGGTTTAGTTTCCTCGTTATCGAATTATATAATGTAGGTCTGCTAAATAATAAAAGCTACTTCGTAGATAATGGCATACATATAGGCAATATTTTTTAATAATTCTTAGAACTCTTAGACGATGAAAGAAAATGGGATTAATGTAGAACAAAATGTATCAATAAAATGCTGACTTAATTTTTTACAAAATATATCAATAAACATCTATCATTACTTTATAAAAAATGTAAGTAAAAACACGAAACCTAAAACCTCTCAAAATGAATTTAAATCATCGCAAAAAAGGCCTGAAAAAGAAATCAGCTCGATCTCACCCTCGCTGAAACCCCCTCCTCGAAATTCGAAACCCCGATGAAAAGAAAAAAAACGATCGACCCAAGAGTCGACGGGGGCCGCCTTGAAAAAAAAAAACACGCCCGCGCTCAAGTTATTAATTGGAAAAAGACTTTGACGGGGCTAATGGGCGTCGAGGCGAAGGCGACGTCGGGTGTCCCCTCGAGAGAAAGGGAGACGCCGCGGATGGCACTTGGCGGCGCGTGCACGGCGTTTTTTGCGCGCGCGCGCGACAACGACGATAAGCTCGCGCAGGCCGCGCTATCGATTCCTCCCCCCCTCGGCGACTCCCCCGCGACACTTCTTATCGCGCCGCTGTATCGCGATACTCGAGTCAACTATCGCCCTTGCGGATCCGCGGCGAGTGCAGCTGCAGCCTCGCGAAAAAGTTACCCCGTCGCAGCCGCGCGCGGTAAGCTCTCTTGGCCGGCTGGCGGATTTAGGAGACTTAGCGGGACTTTTTGTCCTAATGGTTTCTTCGACGAGTTTGTGGAAATGTATCTTTACTGATGTTCTTGTTTGTTGCAAAGATTTGGAAGTTGGACTATTTTTTAGTTTTTTTTTTCTCGTCAGAGAAGCTTTAAATTATTGTTTTTCTATGTTGAGGTTGCTTTGTTTTCCTATAAATGCAGGGAATTATTCGATGTCGAAGCGATATTAAATTTCTATTGGTTTAGAAAGATTGGGTTTGGTAAACGTACCGAAGAGAGCTTTTCAAATTCCAATTTCTCTTTAAAAAATGTCAACACGATAATCTTCAACGATCAGCTCTATATCCGTTCACATCCGCGAGCTTTCAAAGCAACAGATCCTCCCCGCAGAAGGATCCATCCGTCGGTACGTTGCTTCCAGAGTATTCATTACACGTCCCCCGCGCCGACTGCGAGGAATCAATACGAAATTACGTAATTGCGCAATCAATCTTGTTTTGAGCGCGGGGTATACCTCGCCCGGATAATTGCACGCCGACGCGTCTCGATTACGCGTGTCCGGTAGTCGTTCGCGATATACGCGCGCGCGAGAGAGCCGCGCACAAAAGCGGCGCCTGCAGCCTTCTTGCCGCGAGAGCAAAATTGCGCCCGTAATAATGCGTTCGCCTCTCTGAGTCACGGCGCTCGCGACGATCTGAGTCATCCTTGTAGGAAGTCGTCGACGTCGTCGCTGCTGCGACTACGAAACGAGCCCCTCCCCCGCCACCATTATCCCGACTCGCTCTCGTCTCCACTCCCTGTCGATGATTTTTCATATTTCCCTCTTCTCCTAAGGGCTGATTTTTCGGATTCCCGCGCGCGCGCAGAGTCGGGCGGAGAGAGAGACGTGCGGAGCCTACTGGGAAATTGAAACGGAACGGGCCGGAAAAGTTTTTGAAATATGCCCTCCGCGCCGGAGTGTGATGTTTCGTGATAAATACGATTTTCCCCGACACCTCGCTGCTCGGTCATTTGGTTTTATCGCTCAAAGTTTTTCAGGGCTACGGGCGCCGCTGGGGTTTGATAATTCTTGCGATTGATTTTTTTTGGAATAACGAGATACTCGAAAAAAAAAAATTAAATGATATTCCGTAACGAATTTATCGAGCTTCCGGCGGCGATTGGCTTGGCGCGTCGTAATGGTATTTTCTTAAAGGCCAAGGAGCGGGTAAAAAGTACTGATCGGCCGGGAAAGATTCGAGCCTTCTCCTCCTCCTTCTTATCCCTTTCCTCTCCTTACGATGGTCGAGGGTGTTCTTAATCTGCGGCCGCTGGAGCATCATCGTCCTCAATCCTCGAGCTCCTTTTGCCGCTGTTTTAGCAAATCGCCTTTATTGACTCCCTCGAGTGGCCAGTCCGCAGCCCCCGCTGATTCATTTTTATTGTTTTGATTCGATCCCAATGTAGCCAAGGCGATTCCGCTGATTGGATACACACACTCCGTAAGTCCGATACTCTCGCCACCCATCGAATCGATCCATCTTCGAGCGATTAAAAGTTAAATCGATGCCAAACATTTGTACTGCGCGCCGGCTGAGAGTTCACGGCGCGACCTCGTCGAGAAGCTCCGCACCCTACCCCCGGCAACGACCATCGTAGCTTTTTATTTCACGAAAAAAGATTTGCCTCTTTGGAACTTTGATTTTCTGCCCGGGTCCGTTCAATCTCGGCGCGAATCTCCCGGAGCGCTTATTCTGCCGAGTTTCCATCCCGGGCTCCGTCAGACAACCAGTCGTTCCGCTAAATTTTCGACTCCTTTCTCCCTCGCTCACCCGAGGCTTCGCGGGCTTTGTCCGTGTGTATATACCTATACGTCCGCGTACCCTTTGATCAGACGGCGAGCGCCGAGCAAGAAAAGCAAACGTGGAATCTATCCCGCGTCCGTCGGGGCGAGGGAATGGATCGGAGAGGGAAAGTGAGAGGAGGCGCTCCATTAAGGGACCGTAAGCTCGGCGGAAATCAGAAATTCCACGGGTGCGCGTTGCAGAGGATAAGGGCGAACTCTTCGTGGGCTCGTACAATCCAGTAAATTCGAGTTTGCGGCCGAGAACTGGAGGATGCAGCGCGCATTCCTAAGAGAAAATAATATTACGTCGGGGCAATCGAGAGATGGGCGCGGAATCGCAGATGGAACCAATAAAGGTATTAAGCTGCAAGCATACAAATTTTAATTCCGGCAGCCTCGGCGGCTGTTCTGGCGCGGATCGAGCAGTTCGCGCAAAAGCTTCATTGTACGATGCGATGAAATATATAAAAGCTCATAAAAGCCATATTCAATTTTGCAGAGGCTGTACATTTACGCACAAAAACGCATTATTTTGTTCTTCAATGCGTATATTTTTGCTTCGATAATTTGATTTGACTATAGAGAACTACATTCGAACGCTTAATTACCGCACCTATTGTCCAGCATTAAAAATGGAACACCTGAAAAAAGACCCACGCGAGAAAGGTTCGCTCGCCAGGTGTGGGTAAACGCACAATGCAGCGTAAGAGCCGAGCGGGCCGCAAGCTCGCGTGTGCGCGCGCGACTTAGAGCTTTAATTTCTGCGTTTATTAAATGCGGAAGCCGGCGGAGCGCGCGGCGGAAATCGATCGAGCGCCAATAATAGCCGCCGCCGTCGGCAGCAGCAGCAGCAGTAGCGGCGCGGTAGCCGCGCAGAAGAGCTCCGCTCCTCCTCCTCCTCCGCTCTTCTTCTCAAGGCTGCGCGGCCGAGCGCGCGGTGACATAAGCGAGCGCCCGCTTTGGCAGGTGTCGCCGCGGCGCCTTTGTCCCCTTCGTATCGCTCTTAATTACGACGCTAATTGCCATTGCGGCGCGTAATTGCGCGGGCTACTCGGACGCGCCCGATTCCTCCTCTCTCTTTTCTCCACCATCGACAGGCGCCCCGGAGTCTGCGGACCTCCGCGCGTACACACCTCGTTCGCGCGCGAGAGACTGACTCGCGTATTGTTCCGCGCGAAAGTTCCGCGCGACACGGGGCTCGCAGGCTCGTTTGTTTTCCCCGCGTTCCGAAGTTTCGCTAAAAGCTTGGGACGGATTTACGCTTGCCAACTGCCGCGGCCAAGTTCCGCGTGATTATGACTCGCTGCGCGAAGTTTCCTCGGCTTTTTCGAGATTAGAAATTCACCGAGTCACTCGGCAGTAACTCCGGCGAGCGGATTTTCTAATGAAACGCTTTTCAATTGGAAGTGTGTGCAGATATTAACGTTGGAATATCAAAGGTACTAATTGAATGCGCGGAAACTGCGAAATTATCGCGGAGTTGATAATTAATTTACTTGTTGACTAAATATTTGATGTTCGTTATTGAACTATTGTCGCGCCGACCGTAGCGCGTACAGTTATTCGACCGAATTAGTTTGTCTGCAATTGATTCATCGATTGTAATTGGAGTTTGGGCCCCCATGCGCACGCACGCAAAGTAATATCAATACTGTTTTCGATTTACTCGAAACGACGAATCCCATAATTTTCAATCCTCCGAACAATCCGGCACATCGGATCCATCAAATTCCGCGGCATTGGGTTCAGATGGTATCGGCCGTAAAAGCCAGCCCGCGCGCTCATCGATCGGCGCCTTCGAAAGTATCCATTTTTCAGCTCTCGCGCATACAGTCCGGAAACGGAAAAATCGAGTCTGTGCCTACGCGAGCGGCCTGCACAGATCAGAAACCGCCGCGGAGGTACAAACGGCGCAGCGAAGCGCCGACGTCCGTCACTCCGCGAGAGGAGAAAGGAGCGCGCGCGGCGGCCCCGGGGAAAATCTAATCTCGATCGGGGGTGGCGGCGTAATGGGCCGGCGTGCGCGTCGGTCACCCCGAAAAGTTGATCGATCGCGGCGGGCGGCGCTCGCTCGCTCGTGAAATTCGCGCCGATGGGCGTAGCCGCGCGCATCGTAAATTCAGCGCGCGCGGGCCACGGCGGCGGCTGGAAAAAAGGAGGGCGAGTTGTGCAAGCGCGCCGCGGAGGATGTATGCCCGTAATGCGGACGACGGGCTGTTACGTGAGAGACGCCCGGCTGCTGCGCGCGCGCGCCCCGGCCGCCGCCGGCTCTTATACTTATCCGCGAGGGCGATGCCGTAAGCTATTTTCTGGAGAGCTTCTATTAGCATCCACTTTGCCGGCCCAGTGCCTTGACCCTGCCTTCCCTTTATTTTTAGAACTCGATGGTGCAGTGTTTTGGTAGAGCAAATGATCGATTGCTAAATTTGCAATTAGAAATTTTTGCAGTTTTTAAAATAGCGGCGATTGCTTTTGTTTGGTATTAACTGATTTATCTAAGGTAATTTTGGATGTCAAAATGTTGATTGTTAGTGAAGTGAAGGCCGATCGATAGGTCAAAATTACACGCTTGCCCTTGTAAAGAGGCAATGCAAATATTTTTCCAAGTGAATCGAGCCCTGCATTCGAATGTTTGCCATATAATCGTGGCTCCGAGAAACGTTGATACGCTCCGAGAGCTTTTTAGGTAATCGAAAATAGGCTTTTCGCATTTTAACTTTTCCATTTACGGACAGGAGATTACACACTCAAAGTACCACCGAAATCAATAGGATCATTCCCTTGATCCACTCAAATTCTCATTTATTATAGGCGCACAGGAGATAGAGAAAGAAAGAACACCGGGAGAATTTTTCAATAAATCCCATTACACGTCCATACAGCGGCCGCATTATTGATGGTCATCAAAGAAGTATTAGTGTTGGGCTTGAAAACAAATCCTCGATCTTTGGCGAGCACTCGTCAAGGCGAGAAGCCATTAATCATCATCCGTCCGAGTTAGCCTCGCCGAAATCGCAAGACAATCCTCCAGCGGCAATTTCCTCGTAAGAAAATTTCTGCTCGTGGTTTAGGCCCACACGCTATCGGTCAAGTGATGGATTTATCTTAGGGCGCGGGGGCAGCTCGCACTTGAATCGCGCGCGCGACGCCCAAGAAAAATGGTCGATCCCCGCTCGCATTACGCCAATTCGTGTCGCGCATTGTATACAGCTGCTGTCGGGGTATTAGTTTTCTTCCGTTGTGATTGAGGCTCTACTTTTTTTCCTCCTTTCCACATGAGCGCGTTGCACCGGTGCTCCTGTGTGATCTCTCGTGGAAAAATGATCCTCTCGGAGAAAATGGACTGGAGCACAATGGGAGAAGATGAATTTTCGTCTGAACTGCTTCAGCAATCTTAAAATTTCAGTGTCTAGGACTCAAAGTATGCAGTTGCGAACTATGATCTTATTACAAAGTCTAATGAGCGATACAGATGAAAATCTATTGTTGAATAAGGCTGAAAGTTATAATTATTATGATACTGTGATGCTGCTCATAATAGTGTGCAAAATAACAACGAGCGTTCAAAGGCGCGTTTCTTATGAAAGCAACTTAAGACACTTTAATCTTCTTGATGAAAGGCGTCTTAAGCTTTGATTTAAAGATTAAATAGCAGACTACTAAGTTAAGATTCATAAAATTGAATAAAACATTCGTGTACTAAAAACTTAATTGTCATATTTTCATTACCATGGCTTGTCATATTATCATTACCATGGCCTATCATTAATTATTTAATAAAATCTGCGTTTTATTTCTACAGGATTTGTTGAATTATCTTATTTTTTTTTCTCTCGCAGATACACCTGAAGTGTTACAAATTTTAGCGTAATTTTCCTCCTACCTAAGTGCTGGCAAATACCTAGATTTAGACTGATTCATGAATTATTTATGGTTCAGTGAATGTGGAAACATAAATAACATGTCGTATTTCAATTGAGAGGCTTTTTTTGCGTAAGCCATTGAAGTCCAAGTGCTTTCATTACAGATGACATAAAAACAACTCCCCTGTTTATTTCCCTGAGAACATACAACTTTTCTTCTTCAGCTAAGAATTTTAACTTTGTTATTCATTTAACCAGCGAAAGATGCAGGATAATTTTTCAAAAACTACTTAATCGTAGAAAAGAAATTAATTTTTAGTTAAAATTTAAGATTCGCTAATTTTAGTTGTTAAATTCAATCAACCTAACGACGCACTGTAACAGAAATTAAGTACATTGCAGTAAAATCTCTTGCGATTTAGTCGTAGGCCTTAAGGCGTGAGAGCCTAGAGCCTTAGTTGTTGCGCATGGTTCTCAAGTTTCAACCGTAAGCGTAACGCACAAAAGCGAAGGGGCGTGGATACTCTTGTGGCGTTTCAGCCAAGTCAAATCGCCCCATTTTCAGCGCCTCCTTGATTCTTGCTCCCTCCTTTTATCCCCGGTTACTGCGGCATTTTTTTTTCTTAGACCCCCGACGCTACAAAACACTCAAATAAAACTCTCCTTGGTTTATTTAGGCGCGAGGGGTCACCCAAGATCCGCTTTGTTCCTGTTAGCACCGGACGCCAAGCGATTAACCCCTTGAACGAGCGAATTCGGGTGAAATATTTTCCATATCGCGCATCGAAACTCGTTGGATTTTCGATAAAGCCGCGGTCAACATTTGCTCACACGTGTGTTTAATTAATCAATAAATATTCCGTTACTACAGCGTTCTTGAAATATCCAAGCAACGCACGGAGCACAATGCATTTCAAGTACATACATTGGGGATAGATTGGTATTCGATGTATTGATTTTGATATCCATTTTTTTTCCTCGTTTGGGGCTAACGTAATATGCTGTGTAGATTTTTTCAGAATATATAAGAATGCATAAATAGAAATTTTACATTCAAAGTAATTTGTATACTATGAGCATCACTGCAGTAAGAAGATTACGTAATGGTTGCATTTCGAGGAGCCGTAACTGCCCGATGGTGGCCCTGTAAACTTGATTTACTTATTGAGGGGAAGCAAATTTAACGGCAAATCGACAAAGTTAATGGTCAAAGCGCGGCCTAAACATTAATGCCCTGACCCGCTTAATAATAAATTAAAAGTATACATCAGCGGCGCGGCCTATCGATCGCGGAATTACAATAGCAGTCGCCATTGCATCCTAATTAAGAATCCCATCCACATTCGCATCCCGTCGACCTCATCCCAGAGGGGGAAACAAGGCCAGGAGAGATCGAGACACGTACACACACACGCGCGCGCACAGAGACAGCCCAGCCGGAACTGAATGTAGGAGGAAGAAGCCCGGAATAAGGGTGGAAAAAGAAAGATTCTTCGAATCCCGACAATCGAGGCCGCGCGCTCGGCAGGGAGAGGGAGTCCGCCGGGCTATAGGGTTAATACTTCCCGCATCCGAGCGGGCGGCCGCGAGAGAGATCGGCGCACTCGGTGAATCGAGTGGTGGGCCGCTCCCGGGGCGGGAGGGCGAGGCGGCGCGTGCACCCGCCGAAAGTCCCGAGCCAAAAAGGTCCGTCGTCTTCCCGCCGTCCCGCGCGGCGCGGCTCCAGCGCTCCGGCTTCTCCGGCGGGGGCGGCAGCGCCCAGCCCCGTGCGCTCTCTCGGCGCGCGGGAGAGAGAAAAAGGCGGCGGCGCGCGCGCGGGAGTGACCGAGAGGGTGTAACGCTCGCTCGCGCGGACGGAGAATCCGGATAGAACTGGAAACGAGCGAGAGAGGGTGCGCGCGCGCAAGGGAGGGGGGATAAAGCCCCGCAGTGCGGCGCGGTCGATACAACCCCTCCACGAGCGGGCGGGGAGGAGGCGCCGCTTCTCGGCGGCGGCGGCAACGGCTCTCGGACGTGGCGCGACCGCCCGCCTCGCGCGCCTATATACCCGGCTGCGTACGCGCCGGAGAACGGGCGCGCTGAAAAAAATGAAAAGGAGAGAGAGACGGAGGGAAAAAATTGTAATGGGGCCATTAAAGCTGACGGGGGAGAAATGAAAATGGAGTGGGGGTGAGGGGGGGCAAAAAATGTTTATAGCGAGATGATGAAACGGTGTAATGGAGTTTCGTTGCGGGGGCGGGCGGAATTTTGGAAAATGCTTCTTGCAGCGTGCGCGGTATCGCTAATTAATGGGCCTCCTTAATGTGATTTTTAATCGATGGCACTGACGGTCCATCTGCAAAAAAACTTTTATGATGATTAATGACGTCGTTATTTGAAGATGAAACTTTTTAAATAATTGTTTTTCATTTATTCAATCTTTGCGCGGGATATACTGGAAAACTTCTGGTCGCAAAAATTTTTTCTGTCGATTCGAGGGGTTACGTAAGATCGTAAAAATTGTATTAACGCGGAAGATAAATCATCGCGAAAAATTCGCAGATAAAAGAAAAGTCTAAGCAAATGTTACGTTAAGGGTAAAAAAAGGCTCCGTCGCGCGATAAGAAAACAAACAAAATAAATTCGTTTTTGCGAGCGCAGAAAAAGACGGGAGTAAAAAGGAGGTAGATATTGGTTTTCCAGCCGCTCGACGCTCGCAGACTGATCAGGCCACTATCGCGCTCGCCTCTTATATTTACACCTTGCTCTCTTTTTTCCCTCCCACCCCGGCAGACTCCTTTACGCCGAGGCGGCCTCGTCAATGCTTTTCCGTCCTGTCACTTCGCGTCACTTATACGGTTTAATACGCCTTTCATTTTAACATCCCACCGTTTTTACGGCGGCTCTCGCGCCTCCCTTCGCACATCCCCGTGGCTCCCAGATCGTCCGTCATCCACGAGTAGGTACCGTATTTTCTTGTTTTTTTTTATTCCGACCCTCGAAAATTCGTTTACGCGCGAAACGACGCGGCACTTCCGCCGATGAGACGGCACCCCGTTCGGCCCGCTCGTATTTTTGCGTCGAGTAATGGACGGGCGGGGGGTGGATTTTCCTGGCGACCGAGTAATTAGTGGCTCGTAGGGACGATCGCCGACTCCCGCAGCCGGCCGAGATTGGAGGATGGCAAATGGGATCATTGCGCGCGGTCGACCGAGGCTTTAACGATCCGAGCCCTCTCGCTCCTTTTCCCTCCTATCGGGGCATAATGCGCCGCCGCTGCCGCCGCATTTTCTTCTTTATCCGAGAGCCGCGCCGCCGTCTCGACTCTTTACTTTCTTTTCTTTTTGCGCTCGCTCTCCCGCACTGGCTTCTTGGCGATGCCCGCCTCTCCCCCCTTCTCGTTTCTTTTTTTCCCCGGCCCATTCTTGCCCGAGTTTCCCGCGCATTATTGAAAATATTTTCGAGTGCGGAGAATACCCTTTCCGCGGCGCGCGCTTTACCTATACGCGAACCTGGAATTGTTCGGGGTGTTGCTTTGTGAACGGAGAATTAAAACTCCCGAGGTGCATTTACTTCGTAAAGTCAATTTAAGTTTCTCATTTGGAGAAACGTTTTATTACGGAATAGAGTGTATGGAAGAGAGTAAACGCGCACGCTTAGTCGGTGTTTACTTTGTCGAGTATATATAACAGCGGATTGAAATATAACTACCTCTGGCGTGATTAATTTACAAGCTGCTCAGAAATGCAATTTCCGCGCGTATGGATTTTTAGCGCTTTAAACGTTATTATACGCGCTGCTCGCTGTTGGAGCAGCTAGTAAACGAGAGAATACCCGGGAGATAGGATCCTTTGTGTAACTAAGGCTACTTATTAATGAGCGCGGCCCAAGGTGAGATACATCCGTTATCCTGTCTCCACGGGCGTCGAACAACTGCCGCTCGTGCAATTACGCCGTGAAAAATTGCAGTAAAAAAAATGAAAACGGCAATCCCGGGTACTTTGCCCAGAATAAAAAATCGCCCCAAACGCCGCCCGGGCTACGTCCAGACGGGGTGGTGGTCTCGAGGCGCGCGCAGCTTCCCAGGCGTAATTACCGCGCGCTGTACCATCCCCGTCGCATCGCGGCGCGTTTAATGCCGCGCGGATTGTCGGCGGTTTTCAGATATAAGCATTTGTCGTCATTGTGGGAGCCGCAGAGACGGCGCCGTCGCCGCCGCCTCCCCTCTTTGTCCGGGGCCGGATTCCGCGAGCCATTGTGCGCCCCGGCGCTTTCCTCTCCCCCTTAACAAGCCGAGGAGGCCTTCACCCCCGCGCCCTCGTCCCCCGCGCTCGCGTTATTAATGGATTAAAGTATCCACCGGCTCGTTAAGGATGACAATTAGCGCCGGCTGATCCTCGGACTTTGGAAATTACTTTTTCGCGGCGAGCTTCGCTTCGTAGCAATAAGTGAATTTTCGAACTTTTTTTCCGCCGCGTCGACACCGAGAAGTATTTGCAAGCTCCCTCTCTTTTTGCCGCTGTTTCACAGTCGAGAAAAAAAGGGTACGTCCGCGTAAGACCAACGAGAAAACGGTAGACCGAAGGAAGCGGAGATATAATCTGTCCCGCAATCTCTTCATCTCCGGTCCGTAAAAAGTTTTCCTCGCTTCTGGAGCTTTTCTCGGGCGACACCCGAGTGAGCCTCTCTCGCGTTCGAGGCATTCGGCATTCCTCGCCGGCGACACGCGAGCAGCCGTGCAAGCTCGCGGGAGGTACACCCACCCCCCGCATGCGCTCGGGGGTTTGGCGAAATTTGCACCGGAATGTCCTTTTAAGCAACGCGACGATAAGAGGTAGCCGCGTGACTCCCACGTGCAGTACACATCTTCGCCCGAGTCGAAACAGTGGCCGCACGTGCGGCGGTTTACCGGGACAAGCGAAGCCGCAGGTGGGGAGGGTAATGGCTCCTTTGAGACGACGGCCGGGAAAAGAGTAAGCGCGGCTCGCCCGAAAATGGATGTCACGCCCGAGAGCTTCAAAGGCGCGTTGCATTTTCCGAACTGGGTCTTGTACGCGCAGCGAGCTTTTTTCTACTCCGCGGTGTCGGCTACTGCTTGGCGGATGAAAAGATGCGCTCGCCGCTTGTTTTAACGTTTGTTTTAACGGTTGATGCTCGCGTCGAAAATCGCTTCGGCGGGCACGCCTCCTGCAATCGCTTTTTTCAGCGAGATGTGAGCTTTTTTTCGGGGGAGAGGGGAATGGAATTTTGGAAGATTCACGAGGAAGGAATTTTGCACGGGAATAAATTGATCGATGGAGCTTTCTCGCGTCATCTGTTTCAATCGGCGGACTGTCAAATATTTCCGACGGTTTAAATGTCGATGAATGATGGGGTGCATTGGGAAAGTGCATTATACTTTACAACGAGGCACAAAAAAGTACAGTTGTATTTATAGCTGTAACAATTTCGGGGCAGACTGGAATTGGAAAATCTCGATTGTAAATTATCGACGCGAGCTTTCATTGTTCGATTCGGCGAAGAAAATGTGGAAAAGCTTTAATTAATTGGGAAATAGAGCGCGAAAGATAATGAAACAATAAATCAAAAGAGGGCTTCGCCGATGGAAATTCATAAGGACGAATAGCCGGCGTTCGGGACAGCTCATTGAGCTCCAAAGGGAGAATCGATTAGGATACACGTATATATATGAAACGATGAATGCCGTCAAAGGGTGGATCCGCCGAGCGCTGCTTGACAGACCGTAGAGTTTATGCAGCGATTGTCGAGAGAATTGCAACTAAGTGACTGCGGAGCTTCCTCGTGATTTGCAGACAATGGCCTTTGACGCATTCTGCCCGCAAACTCTTCGTGCTCCTGTAAATTTTAATTTGCATCTCAAAGGGATGTCTGCTTTTTACACGATCGAAAGGTAACAACCGTTAGGTTTTCGCGATAAAAATAAAACTGGCGTTTTATCTACGGATAATTTATGTGTAACCTAAATTCAAAAGTTTCGTTACAACGTCGCATGTAAATAGCTACATTTTGCCGCGATCGAAATACGAAACTTCGACTCATTTTTTTTTTCGATAAAATCGTATAATAATTTTACAGCTCGCGCTCACGCAATACATACAATCTCGCTACGTTGTATAGTCGATAATACAATTACAGCTTGTTCCAATTTTTAATAATAAAAATCAGAACACTATAAAGAAGAGCTTTTATTTTGCAGCATCCGATTTTTTTTATCAAAGTCCCACAATTTCTTCTGCCCATAAAAGAAACTACACTCCGTAACGGTAAAAACTCCTAAAAAAAACTGTACCTCGGCAGCGACAAAGTGAGCCTATAACAGTGCATCAAAGTCAGCCGGTAGAGCTGGAAGACGTTCTCCCGACGGCTCTTATCGCGAGCGCGCCGGGGCCCTCTCTCGCCCACACTCGAGCGATATGAGCGGCGATCGCGTGCCGTCGAGCCCCCGGCCGATAAATAATCCCGCCCGTTCCGCGCAGCCGCCTAAATCAAGCTGACGTGACGCCTACCTGCGGATGCGACGGATAAAGAGAAGACGGCAGGTTGTCAAGAAAAGAAAGGAAAAAATGACGAAGGAACCTCGTATAAAAGCGACGCGGTGCCCTCGAAAAAAATATACCCGCTCTCAATGGTAACAGCCCGGTGGAGCGCGGCGAGTGACGCGCTCAAAGCCCCGGGAATTTTCAATTTCGCCGGGGCGGAGGCAAACGATCGCGTTTAATCTCTTGCGGTTCGCGACGTAATACTCGTCGAGCTGTCATTTTGCCCAGCTTGTTTGCTGATTTATTTACTCGTGAATTTTTTATAAGTAGCTGCCAGAGGAGCGATGTCCGCTGGAAATTATGACTGGTTGTTATACCGCGGAGTGGACGCTGGTTATTTAAGAAAATAATTAGCCAGCGATCCATCAATCATTTTCTTTGTGCAGCATCACGAGGAGCTTTAACGCTGAGATAACGAAAATTGCGGGAGCTCCGTCACCCTAATCCCTTTTATCTGATAATAAAATTTCAACGTTTCAAACGCGTCGTTAAATTCTCTCGTATTTTTCCTCTCGATATGAATTTGAATTTTATTGCCGTTCTGAATTGGAAGGAAAGAAAAATATTATTGCTTTAGCAGCTGTGACTTTTGCAATCAACCCTCGGAATGAAATTAGCGAATATTTTTTTTTAAACGTGCCAAACATTTTCGTTAATAGTGTCACGTACGCCTGGGTATACTCTGTGATTCCCAATGGGAGTTCACCTTGCACGTGCTCGGTTCCACTGGTAAAGCGTGGCCGAACGCAACGCTTCGTATCTCACAGTGGTACAGCTCATTTGCCTCTCCGGCAATAAATTTGTAAAGAAACGGGAGTTTCTGCATATTCGCAGTAATTTAGATTTAATCACCGTGAAAAGTTAACTGAACTGTTTGTAATTTAGGTAGATCCCTCTAAGTTACAATTGCAGTAATTCCGAGCTGACGGCGGATCATGAATATTCATGCGAGATCGTGTTTTAGCATCGCGCATCTCAGACAGACAACAGCCATCACTATTTTACAGCCGCTCCGTATATCACATTTTATCCGATGCCATTTCACGCGCCATTTCTGTCTTCAATTTACGACGAGTTTACATTTTCCAACTAAAGATTCTTTCGTTCAGCTCTGCTATTGTGACTCGTCAATAGTCCTGATTACGACTTCGAGGATCTTTTCAACTGAAAACGACCGACGCTGGTCCGCTGCCGCGCGTCCCGTTAAATTATTCGCGGAGTCGTAAAATATTCATCGTTACGTTCCCTACACAAATGTCCGCCTCGAGTGCTGCAAACTTATTTGCATTAGTGAATTTCGCGACGCGCGGAATTACTTGACCGAGTCGCCGTGAAGCGACGAGCTCACGCAGGAAGCGGAAATTTTACAGCGGCAGCGTTAAACAATCGGCCGCTCGCGCAATTACGAGCCCTCGGAAATCGACGCATCACGGCGCAACAAAGGTCCACTTCCAAGTCCATTAGCCGCTCTTTTTTCCATCCCGCGGGGCGCGTACGTCGCGCGGCCGTCAGCGCTTAACCGCTTTAACCGGCAGTTCCTGTGTCGAAATTACGCCCACGCTATACCTGCGGCCCGGCGCCGTGAAAACGCTCCACCCGCTCCTTCCGCCTCGTTGAGCCTCTCTCGCGCTCTGGCACGCGTACTATCCGTTTTGTACGGGGGTGCCGGTTTCTTGCAGCAGGTATTACAAAGCGCGCGACCTAACGAATTACGAATTTTGATGTTCTGCTGAGAAGCAATTCTAATTTTCCGTTCGCTGCTTTTTGGAATGCTCCTTTGACCGAATTGCGCAATAACTCGACTTTGCAAGCACAGTTTGCAGTCTTTTATACGCTTTTCTCTTTGTTTCTTTATCTCTCTGATAGAATTCTTTTTGAGGCGGCAGTAAACGGCTGCCGGAGAAATAATAAATGCCGCGACTCTGCCAGGTGAAGTCGCTAAAAGAAACGGAAACAAAAGCTAACGCGATTTTGTCGAAGTAACGCAGTATAAGCATTCAATATTTACCGCTTGTCGTTAATTTTCTCTTCCCCGTTCCCCGAGCAACGTTTGCGTAAATGAGGTAATAAAACGAGAGCGCGAGATGCAAGCTTCGCAGTTAAACTCAATTAAAGCCGAGTGCACGGGTTTATGCACCGGCTCTCCGGCGGACTGCGCAATAACAACAGCCGCCGAAGATTTAAGCACTGGGCTGAAATTTCTCGGCGCCTGATGCCACCCTCCGGAAACTTCCGGCCCCGGGAAACGCGCGGAATTCGAGCGGCACGCGGGTCCGACAATATCCAGCCGGCGCATAAAGCGATCAGCCGTATATACGCGCGACGGGCACGTCAGCGCGGGACGCACAAAGGACGCGGCAGCTTGCGAGGAGCTTGCGGAGTACGCCGCTCCTAATGTACAACGCGGCCGGGCGCGTGTCCCGCTGGCGATTAATCAGACCCGCCGCGGCGTCGGGTAAACAGAATCGAACTCTAAGCGCCGCATTAATGGAATATTAATTAGCCGCGCTCGAGCACGCGGAAAGGAGGGCCACGCGACACCGTGTGTATATTTAGCGGGGCGACGTTGGGCAAGAGGCGCCAAATCGCGGCTGCGCGAAATTATTTCGAGCTTTGCACCGGTCGGACTGATCGCAGACGCTCGCATGGATTATCGGATAAGAGGATGAGGTGATACGTAATTATAGGTTTGTGTATTGCTTGACTTCTCTTTTTTAAAGAAATTATGAGTCTAAAAGTGAAGCGCTATCTATTCTTGATTCGATTAGTTTTAAAGTGGGTACGTATGTTATCAATTCAGAAAATATGAGTTTGTATTTTCCTTTGAAATAAACTAAGTAACCGAGGATTAGAGCTCGAGAATCGAATAAATTAGACTCTTTTTACAGTCTAGATATTATTATGCCTTTTAGCTAAAATTGGGAAATAATGCAAGACGATGGCATTTACCCAAAATTGACATCGACGTAGTTCTCAGCGTGCCAAGCTTAAATAACCCGGGACAGAAATATGTTCGACGTAACGTAGAAAAAATCTCGCGATCTTTTTTTTTCGAGCTTCTTTGAAAAGCTCCCGCAAAAAAGCTATACATTCTACACTCGTCATCGCGCCAGTGCTCGACGTCTATCACGTGCCGCTCTAAAAATACAACCGCAATTACGGCAATATTTTCTCGGCTTGGCTCTTTTTTAGAAGTTGAGGAAGAAGCCTCACGTGCACCAGCGAAAATGAAGAGAAGTGGACGTAGTATAAAGCGACGCGGCGAGAAATTTGAAGAAATGTACGCGTGAATTATGTACATGAGGATTTATGGCGTTTCGCGAAGGGAAGGAGGTAAAAGATTTTACACGCGCTAGTTACTGTTTAAGGCCAAGGTCTTCCATTTTAATATATTTTTCGCGCGTTAATTCGATTTTGAATGCAGCGGCGACGCGCGTCTCCGGCACGAGACTAGAATTAACGCTCAAATTGTAAGACATCCCGCTATAAAGTAGGAAATGATTCAGATCCCAAAACCGTCGTTTAATCGCAATTACAATAATAGGCCGCGAGGCGCGAAGCGGCTTTCGCTCCGGAGTCTCCCACGGCTCTAAACACGACAAACTTTCGCTGCTTCGTTCAGTAGTAAGAGCCCGGTATGCGAAGACGCGCGGGGAGGTCGAGCCGAGAGGAGCGGAGTGGTCCGCGCGACTCGCGAGAGCCGCACAAAACCGAACCGAGGTAGATTGGTCGTAATGCGTCGCTTCCTTCGTCGAAGATATAACAGTCACGGTCACCGCGCCGCTGCACCGCGCGCGAGAATCGTATCAAGACACGCGTGCACGCCTAGACGTCGCGGCTACTCACGGCAATGTACGCCGGCTTCCGCCCTCCTCAATTTTCGACGGCCGACGTCTTTTCGCTTCTGGTTCGGGGAGGTGAGAAACCGGATCGCTCAAGGTTCGGGCTCGTTTCGCTCGTTTAACGCACTTAAGAATCTTGGTGAAATCAGTTTATCTATTTTGATGGTGCCTCGTCATGGCTTATCAACAATCGCGTTAATTCACTCAATTCGATTACTCAATTGGATGGAAGGAGCGATGTAATTAAATTTAACGTTCGAAAATTGACGTCAGCATTTTTCTCAACGAGTCTAAATCCAATCTAAAAGAACATTTTCCGAGATGTAAAACTCGCCTAAAATTTATTGCACAGATAAGACTTTAAATGAATCTAATCATTCTGCATTTAATTTCGCATACCTGCATCAATCGAGCTGTAATTTGCAATATTTATGGAGTTGCATTCGAAGAAGGAAAAAGCGCATGCGCATGCCTTGCATATGTACACATGCGTGTATACATAGATTCGCTAGGAATCCCCAGGTGAAGCGGCGTCACGTCCTTTGTGCGCGACGACTCTTTGAAAGGGCTCTGCGTGCGTCGCACGTGTGCACTCGCAGTGTGCAGTTTTTTTAGCCGAGCGGAATTCAAGCTCACCGACAGAATGTCGACTAATGATTTTGCGGGCTGCCACTGCGATAAAAAGCAGAAAAAGATGCTACAAAAAAGCAGCTCAGCTTTTCGATGCAAAGCGACGGTAACATTTCAACTGAAAAAAACGTGAGTTTGTACGGCGTAATTAGAAAACCTGACATTATTTAGAAGAATTTGTTATTAACATTTTTTAAAAGTACATAATTTAGTACTAATATTTTTTTGTAAATGTAAAGAAATTTTATAATTAAGTACCGAACTGTGTACAATCGAATGTGAAAATTAAACGAAGCTACTGAACGATCGTAAAAGAACTTTTTACGTATCTGTAGGGCGCGCAGTGAAAAAGGAACGTAGAAACAGCGGGGAGCTTCAAGTATAGCGTTCTATTTTGCTGAAAGGTAGGCGTGCCAGTTTTCCGTAAAACACACGAG
This sequence comes from Eurytoma adleriae, assembly GCA_900480045.1. NCBI lineage: Eukaryota > Metazoa > Arthropoda > Insecta > Hymenoptera > Eurytomidae > Eurytoma > Eurytoma adleriae. Next base: position 227,946 of record UXGC01000133.1, read on the forward strand.
GAGGCACGTCAAATCGCATTTAAAATTGTCAAGAATATTAAAAAGCATTTTTCTCCCGCTGCATTATTTTTACTCCGACTGGCGAAGCTAATGTATCATGAAGGTTACCGGAATAACGTACAATTTTTTTTCTATTTTTAGTGCTACTCATACGTCGGCGATTGATTTATTTGTTGTTGAAACAGTTGCTTTGGAAGCTTTCGCGGATTAGCCTGCTATCTCGCGTAGCGCTTTACTTCTCGCTAAAGGAAAAATACGTGCGCTTCGTGGCAATTTAACAGCTGTTAATGCCAATAACAATTTGCTTAAATCATACTCGTATATACTGGCATTTGCAGTTCTTTAATGTTCCACAAAACGCAGCGCATAACCAAAATGCCAATAAATTGTTTCTCAACGGCACCGAACGATTGAAAAATGCACGAGCGCATCAAAGCTCGCACTGCGCACACTCGTAACTCAGCTTCGCAACAAGTAAAAAGCCTCGTGAAAAAAGCCACCCGCACTATGAGAGCCCACGACAAGCCGCAAGTGCACGTACACACCTAGAGTGGTCGGCGAAGCCCGGCAAGTATCGCACACGCGTAAACAAAGCGCACCAGAGCGGACTGCACCGCGTTACACGAGCGACGAAGAAGAAAAAAAGCCCCCGCACCGCATCGTCGACTCGCCCCAGGTGGACCGCGCGAGGCGGGGACACCTGGAAACTGGAAACTAAGAATACAATCGCGCGGCGAGGGAGAAGAGAAGAGCGAAAAAAAAGGAGGGCGCGGAGCGTCGGAGTCGATCGCGCTCAACGGGTATCCGATGACTGGGTGTACGAGGGGGGGCCTTCGGCGGCGAATGTCGTCGTCGCGCTCGCCGGGGCTTTTCCGGTTCTAACCGGACTGCTCCTCGTGAATGAACCTCGCGCCGGAGCCGCGAGCCGGAATGAACCGGTGAGGAGCGCGTGAATCATTGCCCCCGAGGAAACGACGCTCGCGTGTACCGCGAGACACGCCGGCTGCCGGCGTTTTGTGCTTTCGTCCTTGTTTGTTGACCTCCTTAAGAGCCGAAGGCGCGTATCGGCGTCGCGGGTAGACGCGCGTACGAGAAAGTAGAGGGGCTTCGAGGTGCGCGAGGATTCCCCCGCGGTGTTGTTGCGCAATCTTTGTTTGTTAACATTGGTGAGTCAGGCGGCCGGGGTGTCGTTGAGCTTGAGCCTGCACTTGGCGTGGGAAATGCGCGAGGATTGAGATACGCTCGGCTATTCTAATTCTGATTCAGCCGGTTTATGGACTTCATTCAATCGGGAAGTCTCGTTAATCGTGATTCTTCCTTTTATCGGATTATTCTGAAATTTCATTCGTTCGGCTTTCAGATGGATTTTTTTAAGTCTATTCTTGTGGTAATTGAGAGCTTGGACATTTGAAAATATATATACGATGAAAAGACGTATTTTCCAATGGAAATTATTTTATGCATCAAAATGGATCTCTTCAATAAGGTGCAAAATCCCCTCTTTATGATTTTCGAATAAGTTCTTAACTTATTAAAGGATTTGAGAATTTTAAAGAATTTGAGAGTAATATCTTTTTGTACTAATTTTATTTATGTAACAAGTTTTCAATGATGGAATGTTGGAACGTTCAAGCTGAGCAGCGAACATCGCTTAGCGTTTTAGTGTATGACGCTTTCGGAACATGATATTCTGGAGCGTCGAAACACGTGCGTGCATGCCATTCTATTATTCAAATGAAATTCACGTGTCGCGAGCAGAGCCATTTATGTAATGGCACATTAATCGTTAATTTGCAGTACTATTTTAACGTGTGCAACGGGAGATTGATGCGTTATCAGAGAATATTAATAAACTGTCAGTCAAATTTGCATGCGATTATCAAGATATGCTGCAGTAACTTTATGATGCAAAGCAGTATTAATCGTTGACATCGCTGATGATGCATCTGACGAATATAAATAAGACAAAATTGAATTGAAATAATGAATGGGTGGAATATAAAACTCGAGATTATGCGAGTTTATAAAATTTTACCTCTGTTATCTGGACATTTTTATCGTAATTTCCACTCTGACGTATAAATACCAATACAAGGCAAGCAAATTTAATTATCAATGTATTGTTTGTTTATGAGCTTCTTGCTTGAATTCTTAAATTCTTCTCATCGACTAAAGAAAATTGATTAAGATTAATTCTTGTTATCTTGATATTTGTTTCTTTTATAAATATACGTTTAATGATAAGAATCCGACGTTAAAATCAGCTCGGTATTTAAATATTTATTCTTGAAAAACATTGAAACGAAGAGCAAAGTCGTAGAAACATTCTGGATAAAAGTCAAAAGTATATAATCCACGAAAAAAGTTGCCCTTCGATGCATTATCTTCATCATCTAACGGGACATGAGGAGCCTGCAATTAATCCCAAGGATACCGGTACCGGACCATCCGAGGAAACTTCCCTGCGTAAAAGTCACGCTCGCAAACAGCGAGGGGGGGCCCGTCGCGCGGGAAAAGCGTGACGCGCTCGCTTACTTACTGCGCGTTGATAGTCGCGCATTATTGTTTCACGCTCGGCTCGCCGCGCCAAGACGAGGTGGGTATTTCGAGGCGTTCGGCCTGACGCGCCGGCGTAATAAAGTCCGCGTCGCTATTTTCGCATTCGGAAGCCGCGGGGCCAAGTGCATCGTTACCGCGAGCCACGAGAGACCCGCGCGGCCGGGCGTATGCCATTCACGCCTTCGTCGCGCGTTTTATAACGGAGGCTCGTTCACCTTTTCCTGCTCCTTCGACCTGGCATTTTTACGACTGGGTTTTTTTTAACCCTGCGTAAAATAGTTTTATGGAGGTTGCACGTTGTTTTTGAACGTTTAAGCATCCTCTCATTGCCTCATTTTACGCTTTTATTTTACGCGCTTTTCCTTGTGTGATGGTTATTGACAAGTATCTTCCTCATTTGATTATGATGAATTATTACAAATTAAATTTAATATTGTTTTCAATTTCTTGACGTTTTGCTGGATGGATCTTTAAATACAGGGTATTGTTTACAAGTGACGAGGTGTAGACCGCAATTGCACTCGAGATGTTTTCCCCACTTACTAAAAAAAGCACGCGCATGATTATGCGAGAATGAGGCTTGTGTAAATATTGATCCTTTGGCGCCAGACCGGTTTTAACGGGTTTTTCCAGTAACACGCTTCGATGGATACAATAAAATTCAATTGCCGCGCGATCTGCAAGACCCACACGTCCTTATCAGATTTGGCTGATTCGTCCAAACGATATCTGCCGGCAATTTACGCGCAGATGTACGGCGTCGCGTCTTATCTCCGTAAAATTTCGATACCTCGCGGAACTCTCAAACTCCGCGAACTTTTATAACTTGTATAGGTACACTTAGATCTTGAATCTTGTAAAAAAAATTACGGGTCAATGGTTTGAAACTTCCCTCCCCCGTCCATCGCAATATTCGGATGAAATACGCGAGGAACAAAAGCACCTCGTTAGATTCACTCTCTCGCCGGGGACCCGATAATAATTCAGGACCTTCGTGCGAAAAATCCGTCACGTCTGAAATATTCCGCCGAATCTATCGCCCGATTCTGCGAGTGAATTCTTATATAAAAGTGGACGAGCTAATGAAATTTCCGGGTTCCCGTAGGGAGAGAGACTATGAGGTCTCAGTGATCAACGACAAGTGGCGGAGACCCGAAAATTAAGCGAAGATTTTAATGAAATCAGAAAAAAAAATCCGAAACCGAGGGAATGTAGAGCCCCGCTAAAACGACGATCGACCACTTCCCGCATAATTTTCCTCGCGTCTTTTACCTCGGTCTTTGTGTTTCCAGTTTCTTCGCGACGCGTCGGCAAATCCGCTCGCTCTGTCTCTAATTGCGCCGATGGCGAGCCAGTCGGGTAATTAACTTCTATCGCCGCCGGCGAATGCGCACGTGTAGCACGGGGTGGCTGCTCGCTTTGATCCGACGTACGGACTCGCCGAGTCGCCAAGTAGTCAAGGTCGCCGTTAGGTGCACCAGTGCGGATCTCTGCAGTGTACCTTCGACTCCGCACGTAATTCAATTGTGCAGATTCGACGATTTCATTTCAACGATTGTCGCAGATTGTTGAAACGCATTATTTGTTTTGTAAAACGGTGACACATTTAGTAATTAGTTTTTAATTTTAACACATCTGACTTTCTGAAAGTGTCTGATTATCGGTGACATTCCAGACAACTATGAAAATAGCAGCGACAAATCATTAAAAATTAGAAAACTTGATCTAATTTGCATTGTTTTTCCAGTGAAATTTTACTGTTTTAGAGGGAAGATGTTTTAATATTATAATACTGCAAGGAGGTCGAAAGACCGAAACTTTTTCTAACATTTAAAGTTTGCAGCTTCCGGAACTTGGTTATTGAGTGCCATAAATCTTTGGGGGATATAATTTAAAATTCGCCAAGTATCCACAACAAACTGGTATTTATCACTTTCCTCTTGTTATCAAAGCGATGGGGTGCTATCTTATGAATGAGATAATGCATTAATGTACATGCGCAGCTTCTGAAACTTTAACTATAAAAAATGGCTCGCTTGCAAGCTCGGCTTCGTAGCTACTTCAAAAAAGCGAGAAAATGAGAGAAACGAAAAAAAGATTAGAGGCGAAGGATGGCAAATACGCGAGACCCCTAGTTTGAAAAAAAAGCGGAGTGGGTACTAGGTTGACTTGCACTTGCACCAGTGATTTCATTAGAGGCTCGTACAAGGACTCCAAGGGAAAAAAACAAGGAAAGAGGCTACTTCTTATCCTTTTGGCGCTCTCGCTGCGGCTAGTGAATTGAGGCGGTAATTAAAAGTATGCAACTCGTAAACCAAAAATTCTATTTACTCGGGAATCGTCGAGCAAATTGGCTCTTATCTTTTACGGAATGTAATCTCGCGCCTTGAATTAAAGTCAATATTTTTGGATTATTTAGTTACCCTGTGCTCTTCCATAAATTTTGATCAGCACTGCAAGATTGCGAGCTCCGTCGTCTTTAAAGTATATCTTGTATTTTTTAAGTTTAAAACTTTTAACGAATTGCTTATTTCTAGTATAATTCACGCTGCTTTTGCACAACTTATTCCACGGAGGATTGAATTAAAATCGATTAGCCGTAAATCTTTGTTCCTGAACATCACGCGGCATCTTGCAAATCCTCCTGAATTGTCACCAAAAATAAATCCGTCTATATATAAGGTCGCAATTGTGCAAAACGGTTGAGGCCACCGTGGCACAAGTATCCTCGGCGGGGGTCAAATTAAGATGGCCGCCTTCCACGGGGAGGAAAAACAAAGCCGCACGGGATGAGCTCCTACCCGCCCCGGAGATTTATAGGCAATATAACCGCGCCCCGCCGCCGCGTCGCTTCGTGAGGAGAAATTCTTATCTCCCGCGTCCCTTCGCCTCCTACCTCCCGCGTCAATTGAATACGTCGCGCTACGGCAGGTACACGTAGCGGAGGGGTAGGGTCTACCTCCTGCCGCGGTGCTAATGCAATTGCGTGATTTATACCGCGTCGCGGACGGATCATCCGCACGGCTGGCAGTAAAGGAGCCACAGGTTGCGCGGAGATTCAGGATTTTTCAACGAGCACACGATTTTTTCTCGCACCGCCTGATGAAGTGCAGTTCCTTTTTACGGTCGATTTTACGAGTGAATTTCGATGAGCTCGCGCGAATCTTATTACGCGCTTAGTACACTCGCGTAGACGTTTCCCGGGTTTTACACCACCTCGACGGTAACCAAAATGTGTCGCCCCGAAAACGGCGTCTTTTACAAAGTGTTGCGGGATTACGCTGACGGAGACAAGCGGAGCCAGCTCGTAAAAAGTCCACGGCTAATGAAAGCCATTTCTCTCGCGGACGGAACTTCTTTACGAGCCGCGGAAACTTTGATTCCCGGGGGCAGCAACTCTCCCCTCGCGTTGCTCGCTTCTTGCCGCGGACAAATCAAAACTCGCGCCTTTCTTACGTACACTCCTTTCCTCGGTTAATCGAATGAAACCCGTTCGACCGACGGAGATTATCGCGCGGAAGGATGGATCGCGCGTCCCTCGGAATAAAGTGTCCAACTAAATGAAAATAAAACGACTGCTCCCCCGGAGCTTTAACTGCCCGGGGAAACGGGGAGCCGGAAAAAGCTCGCGAGAAAAACGGCGAGAGAGCCCGGTTGTAGCCAGTGGATGCGCGCGTTCGCCGTCGACCTGGATTCTCTCTATCCCCGCGCGTTTATTGTTAATTCATCCACGCACGCGCGCTACGTAAACTTTCGGCATGTACGTAACGGCGCGCCAAGTTTCGCGTTGGAACGTCTTTAATTTAACGATTATACATTGGGGTGGCGCGGCAGCTTGCAGCCGAGGAGGCAATGCAGCGTGCAGCCCGGTAATTACAGAGGAGTTTAAGGGCTCATCTTGCTTTCCCTTTTTGAATTCGCTCTTGCGTTTCTTTTTAAGGCTTTTTAGTTTCGTCCTTGACAAAACACTGACGGGGGTGAAAATGAAGCTTCAGTTACACGCTGCCTTGGAGCGGACTGTGCGACACTAATTAATGCGAAAGTTTGTGTGAGAATCTCTTTACTTATGCTTGAATTTCTTTTACATTATTAAGTTGAATTAAAATGTTTCAACTTAAAATAATTAATTTAAACTTTATTAAGAATTCCAATATTTTATTAGGACCTAAACTGATTTCAAAACGACATCAGCTACTCTGATAGTCTGAAAGAGCAAAAACCTTTTCTATTCAATTAAAAACTGTGTCACATCAAGTTCAAAGTATAAGAGTGATGTTTCACTCGAATGGTAATATTTCACCCTTCCGCATTACGAGAGTAAGTGCGATTAAAATTCGTCCCGTCGGTGGAAGAATGCTTCGCGCCGCCGAGAGCGGCCGCAAGCTCGGTGCACGCACCGCCGCTAAAACGGGTGCGAGCGAGAGAGGCGCTCGGAGAGCGGGAGAGAGAGGAGCTTGATTGGCACAAGGCCAGCCCGCGATTGCGTAACCTAGGCATCGGCAAATTGCACCGGCGTAAAGCGGCGATCGAGCGGGGGAAGTGACCGATCTTACGCACCGAGCGCGGAAGCAGGAAACGCGCGCGAATCGACAAAAAAAAAAGAGGTGCGCGCGAAAGATCAAGGGGAAGGATTTAATGGAGTTTGAGTTGTTGCGAGTCGCGTTCTCTCTCTCGCGAGTCGAGGGCTCTTTTCGAGTGGCTGGTGCGATGAGAGACTCGGTTGATTTGTCGATGAGTCCGGGCACACTTAACAAATGTAATTGTGTGCTTTTTCTTTTTGAGGGTTTTGCTTTTCATCAGTGATATTGTGCGTTATTTATTTAATTCGTGATTTTTTTCGCGATTGATGGTATGTTGGATATTTATCTCTGGTTATGAAAGTTTGTAACACATTGTTGAAGGGATTTTAAACAGAATTATGTACATTGATAAGTGTAGAGATTTTTGAAATTATATTTCTAAGAGATAAAAATCTCACTGTTTTACAAAACATTAACAAACTGCCACATCAAAACTTTATATCACACGCAACGTAACGTTTTCCCGGCTGAATATCACGTTAGGATCTAGCATTTCTTTTTTTTTTGTCGGTAAATTTTCGCAGTAACATAAAAAGGATAAAAAAAGATGTAGTACAGTAAAAGAACGTGTTTGGAATTCTCAAAGCCTTCAGCCTACATCAAAAGTGAACGCTGCTAAAATTTCAGCTTACGTAATAGTAATTTTTCGATATTAAACACGTCGAGCTCCCATCGCTCAGCCGAGAAAATAGACCTTTTTCTCAAAGCAACAAATAAAAGTGAAGAGGGACATTACGAGCGCAAAATAGAAGTTTATTCCGCGTCGACCGATAAGTCGAGCGAGCCGGTAGCCCAGTCATCAAACAACGTTACGCACGCACAATGGAACAGTGGATTAAAAGAAAAGTAAACGCAGCGAGGCCAGAGCGTCGCGCCGAGGGGTCGCGACTGGAGAGCGGCGATAAAGCCAATTCGGCTGCGACTTTTTTCGCGCACCACCGGCTTTTCCCCGCTCTCAAATAGTTGATGAGCGCCGGGCGTGTCCCAGAAGCGGCGGGGATTCGCGCGTGGCCTCTCCAGCCGAGTATTTTTAGTTCCCCGCGCCGCTAATGCCGCACTTACTCCACAGCCTTGTTTATCCTCGAAACGCGCGATCGAGTCCACCGGAACCCCGACTGGATATCGGGCACTCGATCTCCCTCTCTCTGAAAAACCAAATCAAAGCGGACGCTACGATTTTTCCGGGGAAACCGAAAGTTTACTCCTCCAAGAAGCTATCAATTTCTTACGTAAGCAAAAGTTTCCGTCGGCTTTTAAAGGGGGCTGCTCTAAAAAAGGAAAATTTCGCGATCACTCGGGAAGAGAGGGCACGGTCAAGGCGAGAGGAGCTTCGGCGACGCGGAGGATCGATCGATCGCACCTCTCCGCGAACTTTTCGCGCGGGGGCCTAATCCGACGATCAGCGGCACGAGAGCAGCCGACGTGTACGTGTGTGGGGAGCTGGCGTGAACGGAGGCGCGTACACGCGATCGCCGACGGCTATGAATTTTGTAACGTCGCTGCGATCGAGCTTCACGTGCCGTATGGGGAACGGCGGAGCCTGCGCTCGCGCTTTTCCACGCCTCGTTAGCGCCCCGTCGTTCTTTATTAATATTTCAACTCGTTTTCAATTTTCATCGTCGTGTTCAGTTAGCGAAATGCTCGTTGGCCAGATTTTTAATCAAGCGCTTTGTTCCTGTGTAAAGCGTATTATATACAGAGCTTGATAAAATCGCTTGATGAGTTGATAAAATTTATACTTAAGTGATTAGTATAATTTAGTTCTGAAAATTTTTATAGCGAAGTATACGAAGTAATCATTAGAAACAATTTTTATTGTACAATTCTATAGATCTTGCCGATATGGAAATGCATAATCCGCAACAGACTGTCAGATTCGTTAGATATCCAAGTATAATGGCATACGTGCTCGAAGGTAGAATAACGCGCGTCGATAGGAAGGTAAAGTACGATCAGGCGCTACATGGAAACCATTTGAAGTGATCTAAGTAGAGGTAGTACACACTAATGCTTTCAATAAAGCGGCATTCAGGGCAAGCTTTCGCGTTGTCTTCCTGAATTAATTCTCAAAAGTAATTACAAGTTCGCGCAGAAATTATCCCGTATGCGCACCCGCATGGATCCGCCGAAAACTGGTGAAGTGCATACAAAGGGACGCCTGTACTTACGCCGAGTGGGCGAGAAAAGGCAGGGGGAGATAGCAGACTCATGGGAATAAGTAAGAAGGGTATTTTTCACTCGCAGCATCCAATTACATGCAATGTACGTCGATCTTTGATGCCTTTACAACACGACTGTTTCTGTCTTTAATTGTATTCGCTGCTAATTATCCTAAATTCTAAGAAAAAGTCATTGAATATTCAGTGCACACGTATACCTTTCTTAAGAAATAGTTGACTCTCGATTTGCAAAATTGTAATTTCAAACTCCTACCGAGATTGCGACCGCCTCGTCTCGCGGTGATTCTTGGTCCCGCTTGCTTCCCTAGTTTGTCGCTTTTTTTTGCGAATCACAAAAAGCGAGAGACTTGCCGAAATCCGTGAACGACGAACTTGGTCTGTCGGAGGTTACCACGCACACTGAGAATGGGACGCTTGCGCAGATGTCATCATGAACTTGCGAGGTTAGAGTGACTGCGTTTTTGTAAACATTAAGCTATTGCATCAGGGTATAATTAATTTTGAATCTAAAAAATAAGTTCGCTTATTCAATATTTTAAATTCGAAGAAGTTGGCATTATTTGAAGATCTTTTAAATTTTCTATATTTTTTAATGAACATCACACAGTTCTTGTAAAAATAATTACGTTTTATTTATGTTTCTGGATAAAAAATTAAAATCAACATTAAAAAGGTGTTTAATGATTCCGAGCTAATCAGCATTGAATGTTCAGGCATCAGCTTTTATGTAAGCTCAGTAGAAACAGACCGAGCACAGTAAGACCGAATTTCTATTTGCAGTAATACTGCAATTTCTTCTTCTAATCTAGTAAATCTTAATTTTAGTATTTAAATTTACAATCAACAATTGCATCTGTCGTCTTCAAAGAAACTCATGAATATTTATAATAATGAAGTTGAAGTCAGGTATAAATTATTAAGCAGATCTTGTAACTGCTATTCCACGAAACAGAATTAATGTCACTACTTTGAAACAATTAAATCATAACTGCGTTATTACAAAATCATGAAACCACATCCAGTTGCATCGAGTACCTCGACGTCCCCTGGTGGTGCAGTATCGCGCACTAATTCTGACTGGTGGATAGTCCTACGGGTCAAATCTGATATTCATAGCCGCATTAAAGTTTCCTCAGGACAGTTCGTAACACAGATTCCCCCGCGACCGCGCCATGCTACCCCTCCGAGTGCACAGTTTTGATTTTTGATGAAAATAGAGGCGCGTGAAAAAAAGCTCCAGTAAATTCAAAATTGCAGTGTTCATCGAAAGTGCCGGTATGCGTGCAGCATCGTGACGGGGCAGATTTTTACGAGCGAGCTCTATCGTTTCCTTGGATCGCCCGGCTTTTTTTCCCTTGAATTCCGAATGACCCTAATAAATTACTATCCGGTTGAGTGATTTGTTACTTCACCGCCCGCGACCGGTGGAAGCTGAGTTAGTGGGAATCGATCATCTTTTTATTTCGCCCGGCGGTGCACTTCGTAATTGGCGAGGCTAATTTGCCTCGCTTCTTTCGATCGATCGCCACGCGGAAAGTAGAGCTTTCGTTAATTTTCGCGACGTTCCCGTGATTGCTACGCGACGTGAAAAAAAATTGGATCGAAATCTTTCGCTCGGGCGACGAGAGGGAACAGTTCGCGGCAATTTTGTCACTCGGACGCTGGAGATAAGGAAAGTCGTTTTCCCGCGGCGAACTTTTAATTAAAAGAAAAAAAAAGTGAAGATAACGAGGCGAGGTACGCCGGACAATTAGAGTGTCCGAAACTCGGGCGAACTGGGGAATGCGCTCGAAGGATCGCTATCGCGGAGGATCGAAGTCCCGGCCGCGAGTGGGCGGCGCACGGTTTCGAGGGAAATCGGATTATCGACGTGCCGGCCGCTCGTTCGTCCACTGCACACACGTCTCCCACGTATGCATACGCTTACAAGCGCAGGAGCTTTCACGTCCTTTTTTCGTCGCGCTGCTTCCTCCCTTGTTTTTCTTTCGCCGGCTCTTTACAAGCGGGACGCGAATTCGCGTGCTCCCTTCGACGGTGTTTTCCTTTTTTATTCCGAGCGAGCGAGCTACGAAAAAAGATTGGGCCGTGTGAATGAAGTAGTTTTTGCGCTCGATCCGCGGGTATAAAAGGGTCGGCGCTGCAGCGCGACCGCGGCCGGGGCGCGCGCACAAAAAAGCTCCATTGAGGCTGTACGTGCACACGCGAGGCTGTTCTTGCGCGGCCGAAACGTTGAACTCCGGCGGAAAAAGCGCCAATCGGTGATACGGGAATTGGCTTTCCAGATTCGGCCAATTAGACGTCGGAATCTCTGCGAGGTTTTGCTTTGAACTAACGATTGACGCTGCTTTAAATATACCTATTGATTAGGAAAATTACATGATTTATCCTTAAATAAAATTTTGCTAACATACTTATCTCTTTTTTTACTGTTTAAAATAAATAATTTATTCATTTTCACTAGCTATAAATAATCAGAGATAAAATGAAAAGGATGTTTGATAAAAATGTTCAAGATTACTGTGCAATTGCAGGAATTGAAGCAGACAACTCGACACCTCGTAGGCAAAGATATTCGGGTCACAGTTGCATCGGCACGGTTGCGTCGGCATGAAAAAGGGCCAATTTTCATCGCACGTCAGAGCCTTCTTTTTTTTCGCGACGAACCAGAGAGAGCGAGATAGAGAGAGTGGGTTACATCGGCGGCGTGTAATCAAGTTCCGGTGTCTTCCGCCGTCTCGCTCCCTCGCCGTCGGTGCTGGGCGCACGAGTGCGCGAACACCGCACGCGCGCGATCTAAAAGCTCGACGGAGACGATCGCTGCCGAGGGGACGAGCGAGAAAGAGATCGAAAGCTGGCGCGCGCGAGAGGGAGAGGGAAGGCGAGCGAGAGGCCGGAGAGTCGGCGTTGGTTGGCCGGTGCGCCCACCGTGTGGCGCGTAGCCCAGTAGCACAGATCCCATCTCAGTGGTGCTCAATAATCGCGAGTTCAGCTTCCTGCCCGACTGCTCGATTTGCCAACCCCGTTTGGCCGCGCGGCGAAAAATACCCATACGCCGCAGCGGCGTTTAAATAAAATCGCAATTTTAACATTCCGCAGCCGCAATCAAGGAGCGGCGGAATTAATCGCGCCTACCCCGGAGGAATTTCGATGAGAAAAAGGTAGTGGGAACGAAAAAAAAGGGGTGAGCGGAAAGGGACCTCATTGGAACGAGATGAAAGCGGTATGCGTACGGTCCCCATAAAGGAGCGGGCGCGCGGAGAGCCCAGGGTCGTCGGGAATGACCGAAAATTGTCAACCTCGATTTCGTCCCCCGCACGCTCTTTTTCTCTCTTTCTCGCGGTCTGCTCCCTAGGGATATTTCCCTCTCCCCCGGCCAGCCGCCGTCTCGTCGTCACCGTCGGCCGCTCTTCCTAGAGCAAACGGAAAGTTCCGCGTCGGCGGGGCGAGCGAGGGAGACGCTCGACTTCTCCGGCAAAGCTCTCCCTCCGTCTCGCTCTCCCATCCGCGCGCGCGCGCGACGATCCCAGTGACAGGCACTGGCAGCTCGCGGAGCTTGCGCGTTGGAGCTTCTCGGCGGGCGCGCGCGAGTCGGAACGAGAGAGAGAGAGAGAGAGAGGGTGACGGCGCGAGCGGAGGGAGAGACGGCACGTGCGAGCGAGCGAGCGCGCCTCTGCGGTGGGGAGCGCGCGAGCGAGCGAGAGAGAGAGGGTGGAGGGGAGATCGAGCGGTGCTGAGGTCGCGGTGGTGGGGGGGACCGGTCGATGATGCCGGCGGTCCTTCACGACGCGAAACACCAGTCAGTCTTCTGGTCTACCCGAAGCCGCGCCGTTACCTTCTCTCGACATCGAAAGAGCCGCCTCGCCGCAGCCATGGGTGACGACAAGGTTTGTGCCCGCTTGCAAATTCCGCCACTCCTTCTCGGCCCGCGATCACCTCCGCGGCACCCACGGCGCCGCGGGGGATGCAACCCCCTCGACTCTCTCTCTCATCATCATCGTCATCGCCGTCCGCATCCGCGAGAATCTCGCACTCCCCCGCGACACTGCAACTTCATCCTCCGCACGAGCGCCCTCTCGGCGCTCTTCATCCATTGCAACCCCTCGAGGCGCGTCTGCTACCCTCTCTCACACATACACACACAAACACACACGTACGTAAGACATACTTGTTCATGAACACACGAATCCCGGTGATCCATCCAACCAAAGTAGGACCGTTACTTTTTTCCCTACTGTTCGAACACACCACTCACACGAACACCGCCCTGCTGATACATCCACGTCGTACCCACCCCAGCCGTGCAGAGTGTACGTGGACACACGCCAGCAGCGACACCCTCGAGTCCTCCTCCCTCTTCTGGCGCCCCAGCCTCCCGAGAGACAGAGAGCGAGCGAATTAAAAATTATTAAAAGAAGGTTCCTCCTGGAGTCGCGCCGGGGAAGACGACGAGGCTCTCTCCCTCTCTTTCTCTCGCTCGGGGGCGAGGAAGGCGACTCTCTTTCTCTCGGGCGGCGGGCTGACGGGGGTGCCGCACGAGGCTCTGCGCGGCGGGCCCATCCAACGAGGCTTCCGCGCGTCTTACGCTGGCTGTCCGCTTCCACTTGTTCCGCAGTAGAGAAAAAAAAAAGAGCGCGAGCTAGACGAATTAGCCGCCGCGAGTGCAAGGAGAGTGCGGTGTGCTGCTGCCGCGAAAGTGCGAGTTCAATCGATGCAAGTGCGAGAGGACGACGAGGAGGACCTCCGCCGGTGGTGCCCGCGAAAAATCGATGCCCACCCCTGGGGCGTCGAAGGCGCGGCGCGTGTGTGCCTCAATCCACGAGGCGCGCGCGCGCGCGCTTTTTTTTCACGCTCCCCCCTCCTCAAGGGGGACGGTGGTGTGCCTTCCTCGTCCCGGCGTGGCTCCTCGTCGCGAGTGGGTGCGAATGCGAGGTGTGCGTGCATGCGAGTTCTCTGTTCCGGCCGGCAGTGATCGAGCCGAAGAAGGGAAAAAAAATCGCGGCGACGTGAACTCGAGAGAAGCGCAGCCAGTGAGCCGCCGCGGGCGATGCTTCGCGAGTGCGGGGAGAGACGAAGGCCCAGGAAGAAAGGAAGGAAGGAAGGAAGCAGCGGCAATCGGCGGGCCGTGAATGAGGCTGCAAATTTTTGCACCGTGTCCATGTGATGGTCCCTGCCTCTTTCCCCGGGTGCTCTCGGCCTCCTCCCGCCGTCGTTCCGCGCTTGAGAATCGATCGATCACGTGACAGCGCGAGCGCGGGGGTTGCGCGTGGAGAGAGATTGATTGTGGATTCATTCTGCGGGCTCTCGCCCTCTCTCTCTCCTCTCCCTTACGTAAGTGACACTTCGGAGGGGAGAAGGGACGACGGGCCTCGCGAAGGTGTAGCCTTAATTTTCCACGGAAAATAGTGCCGACGAGTGCACAGTGCAAGATCCGTTCGTCCTGAAGATGCCGCGGAACAGAGAACCGGGCCTCGATCGCCGGAGGACACTTTAGCCTTAGATATAGTACATAGACCCGCGAGTGTGCTAGAGAGAGAATGTCAGAGCGAGTGAGATGGAGAAGGGCGAGAATGTCATGTGGTAGCTAGAAAGGGGGTGGAGGGAGAGGAGCAAAGGGCTCGCTCTCTCTCTCCTCTCTGGTTGCGTGGGTTGCTCGCTTCCTTTTTTTTCAATTCGCCGCCTCCCGATGTGCGCCCGCATAAAACCGTGGTGCTTCGCAGTGATCGGCAGTTCAGTCAGTGCAAGAGAATCCTAAGTCCGGTAACGCGGAGCAAGGACAGCCGCCCCAGGAGGAGAGAAGGGACTTAGTGCCTCTCGCGCGCGCGCGTGTGACGTGTGTGAAAGCTCCCCGTTTCCTGCGGAAGACCAGCGCGCGCGCCCAACATGGTAAAGCTCCACAGATCTTCTTGGATGTCTTTAAATACCATAAGCGGCACGATGCTCTGCACGATAAAGTTTTTTTCTTTTCTTACGTTTACATCATTATGATTTATCATTTATTACAAAGTACGCCTTTGGCTTCACGTTGGTACTTCTCTTTTTTTTTTCAAACAAAATAGAGCAGAGTTATCCCCGCCGCCTACACTCTTTTGTTGTAGCTATGCGTTGCAATCGTAGCATCGTTCGGCCTCACCTTTTTATTTTTTGATAAAAGCCTTTTACGTAATAGACCTAGAGATAGATGCATAGATAGACGCGCAAGAGTACACGGCTTCGCCTCATACTTTTCTTTCATAAGTTTCGCCGCCCACCAGGTGGGTCGACTCGGGGACGGAGGGAACCGTCCGGACTCGCGAGTGATAGCGGAGGAGCGAAGGAAGAGGTGCGAAGCGACCGTGATCGCGGTGTGCCGTTAAAAATGAAAAACAGGCCAGTCTCAAGGTCGCGCGAGCGGTGTTCTCCGCGCACGCACGCACACACGGGCACGGGCACACGGGAAACGAGCAATCGATCAGTAGTGCCTGCGCGCGTGAGTTTTCCCGAGTTCCGCTCTTGCGTAATGTCCCCGCGCGACCTTCGCCCGCGCCCGCCCGGCCGCCTCCTTTGTGGGGCCGCGCGCCCGTCTGTGTGGTACATACACCAGGCCCCGCGGCTAGACGACGACAAAAAAGAAGCTGCTGCGACTTTTTTCCCACTCGAACGCAGGCGTGCTGTACGCGCAGCGGGATCCAGAGGGAATTTTTTATTTCGCGGCGCCGAGCATGTAGGTGTGGAGCGCGGCGCTTAGTGATCGCCGTGCCTGTCGTCTGCTGGGGCGCATGCGCGCACCGCCAGCTGCAGACACAATCGCGCCGTGCTGCTCTCGCGCGACTATCAGCGAGCCCTTCCTCCGTCGCGCAAAAATAAGATAAAAAAAAACACGGATCGCCTCGATGATTCGCTTCCTACTCGGCGGAGCATACCGTGCGTACGTCATTGCGTGACGCGATTCACGTCGAGCGGCTGAGTATATACCGCCGCCGCGGGGGAGAATAGCCGCATCGATTCGGCGGGGCCAAGAGCCGCGGGCGAATTTGGCGCCGGGCTTTTTCGCCGCTCGGCCGCCGACGCCGCGAATCGATGCATTTTCGCCATCGATCGCCTCGAAAATCCAGGCGTGCACCGTGCACGTACGTAGGCCCCCGGTCGCCCTCGCTGTGTGTACGTGTGCGCGCGCGGCTCCCGGCTGCAGCGGCCCCGCGCGCTTCTGCGCACACCGCTCGCCGACCGAGTTGGGTTAGCTCGGCGAAAACTGGGATTTCTTCACTGAAAATCCGGCCGGTGAGCCCCCGTCCGGACTCCCGCGGGGCCGGGATCCTCGGGCCTACCCGCGCGGATTTGCCGATGCTGCCGGATTTTTATTTCCGGAGGGAGTGGTACACGGAGTCGCGGGTCGGAGAATAAATTGTACCGTAGATCGCACTTGTGCCTACTTTTTTCAGACGGGAAAAATGCGAGAAATGGACTCGTCTAGGTTATTTTGCTCGGTGCATCAAGCTTTTGCATCCACCCCTTTGTTCCTTTATAAGTATAGCAGATTTAAGATTCACTGCATTATAGTTGCAACTATTCGAGTAGCGCTTTACATTTAATTTTTTCAAACTACAATCATTATATAATACAATATATTATGTTCTACAATTCAGTGAAATTTGACATTCATGTTTTCTCTTTGGGAGAGAGAAAAGTAAGTTAAGAATTCTGCAGGATTTTCTTTGAATTTTGTCGCAGAAAATCATCTTGAATCCGATAAAATTGAGTGGTTTATAGGATAAATTTTGTTACAATTTACCAACGCTTAATCTTCGAACTAAAAAGGTAAAAGCATTCCGGGTGGTAAATGCATAATTTACTCGGGAACCAATGACACGATTTGCTTATGTAACAGTTTTAGCGTAAATCGCGTAAAATTAAGGGCACGGATTCTGACAAGAGAATAATCAAGCGAATTAGTCGCGACCCTGACACTCAACAAATCTTTCATTATGAAAAGTCACCTTTTCAAATTAAAAAAAAATTCATTTTAATTAACCGGCTACTTCAAACATTACTCGCTGCAGTTATAAACGACGCTTTAAATGCGACGAAGCTACTCGCGCTATTTAATTATCAGCGAGCTCCAACGACATTGATCGGATTTTTTTCAACGTCGTTTCACATATCTAATCAAATAAAACTCCGGCAAACACTCGTCTACTTTGTATCCGTAACTCGCGCATCTTGCGACACGTGCGCGCTCCATTCACTAACGAGAGCCTCAGCCGAGCAACAAACAAAAGTATATACAAACGACGAAAAAGTCGCTGAAAAATCCGCGGCCCCTTACGTAACAGTGGGAGGCTCGCGTAATTCCTCGAGCGTAAGCGAGACTTTCGCGTCGCGTTATCAGCGCTCTGGAAATAGGCGAGCGTGCACGCGACGAAAAATTCCGCGTCCTCGGCCGGAGCGAGCGAGCGAGCGATCTTCGGGGCGAGCGAGAGGCAAACGGTCCATCCGCTCGGGCGCGCGAGCGAGAGGAGGCGCGGAGCCGCTCGGTGCGCCGGCCCCAAGGACGGCGCGTCGATTGAAAAGGTCGATCCTTTTAAGAGCGCCGCGGTAGGGGGGCCCTTATGCGCGCCCGCGGCCACGCGCCGCCGACGTTTTCCATTCATTCAAATTTTCTTCCTCGCGCGCGGAGCGCCGTTTCCGCGTCGCGTTATCCGCGCGCGGCATCGCCGACGCGGACCCTACACGCGACGCGCCTTTTCCGACGGGCGGAGGTGTGAGATTGCCGAGGGCACGGCGAGAAAATGCAACTGCACTGATTTCAGTTTGCTGGGGTAATACTGTTTTTTTGGTGCGCGGGGAAATGTTTCAGATTTTTTTATCATTGCAGATAAATTTATTCGTGAAATTAATATTGAATGCTCATGCTTTGTTGGTAGCAAACAGTTTTATGCTTCCTGCAAAAAACAAAATTTACGACGCATAAAAGTCTAGGAATACTTTGCTCAATTAAAATTATCATACTTTATTTTTTTTTTTAATCTGTATATAACAATGTAAGGCTAATTAATCTCTTCACAATAACTAGGAAAATATTTTCTTATCTCTTAAAAGTAACAACATTAATGCAAATAAGCATACACTTTTCTGAAAAACCATCTAAAAATGTGTTTATTTAAAACTTCAGTGCTTCAACGGCGAGTTCGTAGTAAATGTTCTTAAAATTATTCATCTCTATCATGCGACAAACGCATACTAAAATTTTCTGTGAAACATCGTTAGACCTGGCAGCGCGACGAGGCATTACGAGTGTAACTCAATCCCGGCGAAAAATGCCGCGAGCGTCGCGTAACGAAGCAGATTAATTAGAACACCTTCGTTACGAATGCGAGCAGTTCAGAGCGGCCGCGTGTCCACGCGAATGAATAGCGCGAAAAAAAAAGCAGGCCACAAAGCGACAAGGCAGAGAAGCGAGTTATCGCGTCCGGCGTCGCGCAATGTCAAAGTCATACCCGCGGTGCACGAGAGCCAGAGAGAGATGGAAGTCGGTAGTCCGTAGGCGGCGAGTCGGTCTCACCGGTGCAGTGACGCTCCGCCGTCACCGCGACGAGCTTATCTCACGGCGATAGTCGAGTGCGCACGCACCCACGGCTGAAAAAGATAGGGACCGTAATTTCGTTCGCGATGCCCCTGAGGGATGCGAAAGCACGCCTATAATCGACGTGAAATCGATCCGGCACCCCCCGCTGAATTATGCAAGTCCGACGCGGGATCGCGGATATTTTTAGGCCGCCGCGGGGTTGTCGACTGGCTGATCGATGTTTTATTTCTCGGACAGCCTCCGCATCCGCTTTTTACGTCTGGACAGTAATCCATCGCTGTCGAAATAATCCACCTGCTAATTCGTTATGATGGAAATCTCCCGTTGCCAGTACTCCTGTACCGACGTATGCGCGACAGTATCGAGAGGAGGGAAAAAATCAGCGATCATCCAAACAAACACCCCCCTTGCGCCGCTGCGTGCACGTCGGTTTCGCGATACGGCAAAAGCCCTCGGACGGCCGTCGGGTTTAACCGCCGGTGGCATTCCGCACAATTCCGGCCTCTAGCCGGCCAGCCGCGATTATGGCCAATTTCGTAATTCCCGAAATGAATCATCTTCATTATCCGCGTCGCGATGCTCTCGCGCGGCGAGAGACCCAACGCTGCGCGGTTACTTTCCATCCCGACGATAGGCGAGAATATATTCTTTAGCCCCTGAGCGCACACCGTCTGTATAATTCTGCGAAGAGAAAAAAGTGGCACCGAATCCCGATGTTTAATTCACGTGGTTCAGGGGTAAATCACGGTGTTTAAATGTTGCATAACGTAATACGTTTGTTATTTAATTGATTAGTTGAATATTCAGTGAATTGGATTGAAAAAATGAATGAGGAGAATTTGTCTGTTTTCGACTGGTTCGAAAATAACCATCTACTTAAATTATATAAGAGATTGGCCGAGCAAACATTTATGTATACATTTAACTGCGCTTCTAAATTCCTAATTCGGGCAACGCCGACCAGTTTTCAGGGGCTGTTTTCGCCGGATAAACCTCTTTACGACAGCCGCGAGGGTGGGTAACGTGACTTTAGAAACCATAAAAGATTATCGTCCGAATTCGAGGGCACGTAGCAATCGATTACCGGCGAGGCACGCAACCTCCTCTTCCAATCTCGGCCGGGCGCACCTCATCATCCAGCATCAATTCCGCGAATTTCCTCTCGCGGTTATAAAAGAAAGAGAAAAAAAAGCGGCGAGAAAGCACTGCGCTCGAAGGAGGCCAGGCTTCTCGGGGGGGTTGGTAACAGCCGCGCGAAGACAAGAGCGACCGAGTCAGTATAAGCCAGAGGGAAAGAGAGAGAAGGCGAAAGGAGGGCTGCGCGCAGACTAGATGGCGCCCGAGGCAAGCGCGCGCGCAATCCCCCCAGTTCTGGGGCGTTTATCGATCGTAACCTATTTATAATTCATCTGGCATTTCGATTCGTCCGATAACGCGCTCTTTCATTTCTATCGCTCGCTCGGCCGGGGGGAGCAAGAAAGATCGTGCGGTCGTGTCCGTTGCCTTTCCCGAGCGGCGGCGTCGCGCCGACCCATTACCTGCCATGGGGTTGCACTCGCCGGCCCCGATAAGTCATCGCGCACCTGGCGCCTTTTGAATTTCCCGCGCGCCCGAGCTTGCGCGCCGCATGCACGGGCCTGCGCAGGTATATCGAGCCGCGCTCCCTCGATTCCGCTTCGAACCAGTAGCCGAGCAGTCGATTCCCTCTCTCTCCCTCTCTTTCATCCTGAATACGCTCTTTTATCGCCGGGAAAGGCGGTCGGATTTTATTAGAGATATATACCACGGGACATTTTTTCCGGGGGTTATACGCGGCTGAATTACGCGACGATTGGACTGGAATTTTTGCGCCGGGAGGATCGGGAAAAGAAGGAGATGTTATTGGGGAGGAGTGGGCTGCCGCTGGAAATTTACGAATATCATCGGAGGGGAGCCCTCAGCTCTCTCTCTCCCTCTCGCTTCATCGACGTTTCCGGTCTGATTGATTTGTTTACCTCGAGGGCCGGGACGGCGTTAAACGCGCGAGTTATATTCAACATTACGTATTACGTAAGGGCGAAGCGTGCGGGGGAGCGACTTCCACTCGCTGAACTTTCCCCCGGCAAAAAGTCACGGCTAAGAGCTGAATTCATAATTCAGAAACTGTGTCGTCTCGACGGTTGGGGTGGTTTTTCTTCTCTTACGTACCGCGCGTCTTTTCTTTGTTCTCTTCTGTTGAAATTTCGAAAAAAAAAAAGAATTAATTCTGCCTTTCGTTCATAATAAAAAAGTTTCCCTCTTAAAGAAATGAGTCTAAAAGCAAAGCGAATCTATTTTTAATTTGATTGGCTCTGACGTGGTCACGTGAATAGTATGTCTTTATCTAACATATAGTCATATGCATTGATACTTCGAATTCAAAGCACACGAAGAGTGAATAAATTACGTTTAAAATAACTAGAGCTTTTTTACATTAGCTATACGCTATTTTCTATTAGTTCTGGGTGGTTTAACGTAATGAGTCTATTTTTGTGTTCACAAAAACAAGTTTATATCATGAACTTGTAGAATTTATAAAGTTCATAAGAAACTTTGCTTCTATAATAAACTGGATCTATTGAATGAAACTAGCAAAGGTAATGTCCGCGCGAAGTACGTAAAACTTACATAGTAAGTTTAACGACCTGTATAAAAAAAGTTACAATACCCAATATTTATGCAACTAAAGTTTTAACTATCGCAATGAGCACGTCGTTCCGCGAGATCAGAGAAAAGGTATCGATGTAAGTGCGCTTTCGAGAAATAATTAAACGAGCGTAAAAAAGAAGAGCCTCCTTCAGTACACGGAATACTCAGTACACGTGATATTCGTTCGAAAGGAGGGAAAAACCAAACAAAAGTAATTAGAGCGCGTCTCTCGAATTTTTTAGCGGACGCGAGTGTGCGCGCCGATCGATCGACCAGCGGCGAAGTTTCAGTCACGCGAGCGATAAAGGAAACTTGCACACAATGCTCCCCGGGATATCATTTCTCCGTGTGCGTGCACTCGCCCTACGTTTTCCTCGATAATGACACCTATATATAGCCGCCGCTCGAGTTAGCTTTTCGATTTCCCTGTACCCTCCCCGTCGGCGCATTGTTCATTTTCTTCACTAAATTTCGTGCGCCGCTCCCGTCGGAGTTTTCGTATTGAAATTTTCCCCTCGTTTAAGCCCGGCGACGTTGCAGGTGACGTTGCCGGTTAATGAAATTGCACTCGCGATTTCGCTCGAAAATAAGCGCCGTTCGTACTCAAGCAGCGCGGTAGCAGGTTATTTCTATTTTTAACTGCGCTGTTCAAATTTTAATAGAAAAGTTTCGAAGTTTGATTGGAGTGATTCGAACTTTTCCGTCCGCTGTACAGCATTTCGTCGCGATTTTTAAAAAAATAAATCGATGAATTTGCGAGAAAAAGTTTCGCCGTGGCGAAAGGAAATTTTATACCGCTTGTTTACTAGTTACGTAACAGTACTTGAAGAAGTATACAACATCTGAAACCCTCGAGGTCAGCAATTTGAGGCCGGTCGCGTCAGCCACATATTTCAAGTTTGAATTGTTCCGAAACTGTCTATGAAACTTCGCAACTACGGCCAACTTCTCCCCCGCCCCTCGTCTTTCGTCAAGAATCGCCGGCGACAATTACGAAGAGCACTAAAAAGAGCGAGACGTGAAGTACATAAAGTCGTGAAAGCGGAAAATATCCAGCGAGATTCCCCCCTCCCTCCCACTCCGTACGAACGAGAGAAGATTAAAAAGAAAAAAAAATTCAAACCTTTCATCGCTGACCAGTGCGCTTCGAGATAGGCTCGCGCAAAATGCATTAGGCGCGCGCAGGAAGAATTCGACTGGGGTAAATCCGCTCGATTTAATTGACACCTTCAAAGACTTCCGCTTAGGCGCACCGGTGGGTCTTCGGTTGCGCCAACGCCGCTTTTTCACCCCGCGGCCGGCCGGTCGTTGACCCCCCCGAGTCCGAGGCGGCGGGCCCACCATGACTCCGGGGCTTCGCGCTCACCCACCCCCCGCTGCACTCGTCGCTACACCGCATTTGCCTTTTCGACGCGCCGCTATCGCACCCCGGGCTCGGATTACGCGCGTGATTTAGAGGGGTAGGTGCGCTGCGTACACCTTAAATGCATCTCATTGTCGCGTGAGCTTGGAATTTTTTGTTATCGACTCCGGGAAATCGTGTAGTAATGATCGAGCATTTTTTATGAATGACGTTTCCCGTGTTTTAATGGAAATTATTGCGTAGGTAGAGAAAGTACCTTGGTGTTTATTATGCATATACTGTTAAATGTACAAAATTGATAAGAACATTTATCAATGTTTAATAAGACACGCTTTATTTCGACGCGCGCGATTGAATATTTCAGCAGCCACATTAAAGTTCTTCTTGAAAATTTCATCTCATTAAGTTCTACCAGTACGCGATTAAAATTTAAGCGACTTTTAACGATCCGCCGTGTATAAAGTAAAGCAGAGCGCCGTTTTATTTCCACTTTCAAAATCATTCCTAACGATCTGCCCGCGTAGCACAATAACAACAATTCCACCGTCGACTGGCCATCCCAACTAATTCAGTGAGATCATCAACGGCAAGCTGCGTTTTCCGGGCGCGCGAATAATGACCGCCGCCGGGGCCGAAATCACGGCGCGATAAATCAGCCGAAAAAAAAAGCCAGTCCGACCCAATTGAAGCGTCGCGCTTCGCTCCCGTTCGCCTAATCAGGCCATTGTGGCTCGAGCCCCGGTGCGTAGGTGCGCGCATCGATCGCCGGGCAATCGGGGCGCGCGTGGTGCCCGCGCCAAAAGGAAAAGTACCTACGGCGACGGCTCGCATAACCGGTGCGAGCCGGCGGCGCTTGGATCATCCTTTTGTGCGGGACCGGCGCGCTGGCCCTTTTGTGCGCCAGCGGCCGGCGGCCCCCTCTCCACTTCATTATGCAATTGTCCCTGCGGGAGCGAGCGGACGGAGCCGAGAGAGCGCGCCGGCTCTCAAGATCTCCCGGGCTGTGGGATGCGAGCGCGCGATATACGCCGTGGGGATTTCCCCGCGGACGATCGTTAGGCTGACCGGCGATGCCGCCCGCGGATTGCACCCATTCACGGGGTCTTTACGAGCGGGGAGAGCACACTTTTATATCGGTGGTCGTTTTGATTGAGCTGAGCTTACGGTATTTACGTGACTTCATTGTTGAGTGAATTAGGGTGTTATTAGAGTTTAATTGATAAAATTATTCGGTAAATAAATAGTTAATTCTCAGTCCATTGTTTAATATACATGCGGACTGAAAAAATACTTCGCCAGGTACTTTTTATTAAAATGTACACGGATAGAATTTTTCAATAAAATGTTCAAAGATATGTAAAAATTTATTTCTAAACTATCCGTTTAGTGCACAATTCACTTGATGTGTTATCAATTGTTGCGGGTAACGATTTCTCGAATCGCATCATTTTTACAGTAAGGATAACTTCACCGAAATGTACTTCATTAATTCATTCATTTACTGCAAGACAGTCTTTTTGCAAATGAAAAAACTACTTTCATAAATTTAAACAAGTTCATTTCACAAAAGCAGAGCCGACCAAATCCACTTCTCCAATAAAAGAAGAAAAAAAAAATAAATGGGCGAGGAAATGGAGAGAACCCAGTGCGCGAGTCAATTCCGGCCGCGTCAGCCTGTATATAAGCGCACCGGATATGAATCTCCTTCAGCGAGCTAATACCGCGCAGACGTCCGCAAGCGCTTGGGCAAGGCCGCGCTCGTCTCCGTCCCCCAGCGTATAACCCCCTCGTCGCCCCGCGTGAAAAAAAAAGAAAAGAAAAGAAACTGCGGTCGGTGCCGTCGCCTCGGCCGCTGCTGTCGTCACAGCGCCTCGTGACGTCAAAGTGCGAGCGACCTATTTATCGCCTCGACGAGATAAGAATCGGCCAATCGAGCCGTCGCCGCGACGGGCCTCGTACACACATATCCTGCGCTCCCCGCATAAGACACGAGTCGGACTCGCGCTCCTTTTGTCGGGCGCATCGGTTTCGCTATCTCGGCCTCTCGCCTCTGACGTCGCGCGCTTGTTACGAGCGCATACGCGGGCGGACCCGCTCATTACGCTCGCCGCGGTAATTAGATTAGGAGCGCCGTGTCGCTGGACGAGGTGACGATTATTACGTGTAATATCGCCGGTGCCCGGCTGATCGGCCGTTAACAGGGTTACGCGCGAGGCCTGCCTCTTTTTTTTTTTTATTGTGATTGCTCTTTTTACAGCCGGTCGTTTGTCCGCGGCACGTGATGTACTATTACACTGCCTTTTCCCCTTCTATACGTCGCTATCTATCAATTCCTGCTCGTCACTACAACGGTGGATTTATCAAAAACGATTTTTTTTTTCGATACACGATATCTTGCGATATTCGCAGCGGCAGCTTTCGCAAACGGTGGGTGTACGACGTTCCTGAAATAGAGACTTTAGGAGAATGGACTTTTTCAAATTATGAATCGCAATGAAAGCGCATAATCCAGTCCCCGGGCGCGCGCGCGAGCTTTATATAAACTAATCTGAAGCGACAAAGGAAATTGCAGCGGCGGAGAGGAGACTCGGCCGAAATTTTCCATAACAACGAGGACACTCGCTGGCTCTCGAATTTGAAATTAAAATCACTGCCACCCCTCGGCGACGCCGTCACCTCCGACGCTATATAACGTCCACGTAATGCAAGGTCGGCGCGCATTTATTCATCCGCCGGGCGATTATTATATACGCGCTCGCGCTCGGATTATTCTAATTTTTCACGGACGTGGAGCTCGCGAAACGTCCGCCGCATGCAAATCCGAGATTTCGCCGAGATCGGCGCTTCCTTCGCTGCGCGTGTGCATAAAACTGATGGTCTACTGAATTATCCTCGGGGATTTTACAAATTGCTCGGGTAAAATGTACATTTATATTAAAACCACTACCACAGTTCGCCTGATGAGTTATTGATTGAAAATCTATATTTGTTCTGAGAATTAAAGCTTTTTTATATCGAAAAAAATGAAACAAAAGTGTGCTAAAGTTTGATAACTCGATCTTGTTCATTATAGTATTATGTAACTGCAAAAAAAGCGAGCTGCAGTGTCGGCAGTTCGTCGAAAGTGGCGAATTCGCCAATTGGATCGGACGTGCCGGTGAAATTTATTCTCGCGTCAGCGAGGCGCACGTGACCACCGACTGGCCGACTATACATTCGATCGGGCGTTGCATCCGCATTGTGGTAACCGGGGGCGATGCGCGAGCGAGCCCCGAATGTTCCCTGATTCCGCCGCATTGTCGCGCTTATACCTCGTGCTCTCAATACTGCATCCTTACGGTCATCGCGATAAGTTTCATCTAAATCATTTAAAATCGCCAAGTATTATAAATGTTAACTCGTTTCGCAATATACCGTCGCTCGCTATACGAAAAGTAGCGGATTTGAATTTTGAGGCGAAGAGTAACAAATTACGCAGTTTTGCCGCGAAATCAGTTTACCTCTTTGCTGTGAAGGTTAACAACTTGCGATACGTGTGGGTCTTCACGGAGAAGCTTTAAGATCTACTAGTTTTCGCGGTATGAAGCTGCGAGATTTGCTAGTTTTTATAGCGACAAATGAAATTTGCTGGTCTTCCTAAAAAAGCACATTTCAAAAAAGGCCCATTTTAATTTTCCTTTCATTAAGTGCTAGAGAAAACTAAACTCTACTAAAACCTGAAAAACTTAGGTCATCATACGAATGATACCTCAAATTTACCAGGTTCTGGAAGAGTTCACTTTTCTCTAGTGCTTTAAAAATGACAATTTAAAATTGGCCTTTTTTTAAATGTGTGTCTTCGTTAGGAAGGACGATTTATACTTTTCAGGGACTATGTTATTCAGCTTTTTTTAACGTAAAAAATGAAATGATAAAAAACGAGGCGCGGGAGATTGAGATGCTGCAAACTTTCGCAATCCCGCGCCAGTAAACAAAAATGTAACGCTAATTCCGCGCGGGGAAGCAGAAATCCAGCGAAATGAAAGCAAACGATGAGTGAGGGGATGCTCGAAATTGCCTGGACTCCGGGCGCGTATTTAATGCCGCCCTCCGCCCCCGCGCGACGGGCAACGCGCGCGCAACAGACCTCCGCCCCTCGAGAAATTTATCATTCGGCCGAAGCGGGTGCTGATTTAGCTCGGCCGGCCGGGCCCCCGGAATCGTTGAAAAAGCGCGCCGGCGCGTTATGCAAAGCACCGCCGGCGGCGCCGCGACGCAGCGAGAAATTTATCGCCGGCGCCCGCCCTGCTTTTTTTTTCTCTGTTTTGACCCGTCAGTTCGTAAATACTCGGGCTGTCGCGATGTATGCGACGATAAAATTCTTAAATTTCGCCGACAATAAATAATTCGTATTTATCGTGTGCGTATTGCGTAATTTGTAAAAGTCTTTGTCAAACGACCATTACAGCGGCGATTTTCCGGTGAAAAATCGTCGACGACTTCGAAGTAGCGCAGTGCATCGCAGCTCGCGGTTGAAAAAAGCTCGACTTGCGAGTGTACGCTGACGATCAAAATCGACGAAACTTCGCGAAACTTTATTCGAAGAGAGACAAACTCGACGGCAAAGTTTGGTAGCACATTTATACACTGAAGGAGTTACAGGGCGCCTCGCTCGAGCTTAGCGCCGGCGCTTTTATTGTCGAATCAGCGGGGCGTGCGCCAGTAGACTTCACGCCGAGTAATTTTTCGCGAGCTGGCTCCGGCTTTCTTGCTTCGTCTTCTATATACCTAAATTCATCCGTCTATCCCATTCGCTCGACTCGATCTACAGCGAGATATTTCATTCGTACGGCAGCGGCGCGCTCGGGTGGGGCGGGAGCTTTTTGCCTCGATGCACTCTGACAACCCTTGTTTCGTCAGGGCGGATGTTTATGCAGGCGGCGGGGGGCTGCGCGCGATATCGACACGGGAGGTTCGACGGCCCTCGCGTTGAGTTAATATTTATAATGTGACGCACGGCTTGCATTTCGGGGTGATAAGTCACGAAATTTATTGTTCTCTTAATGACGCGGATCCGGATTAGATTAGAACGGACATTATGCATAGTTAGATTAGGCGATCTACGATACGGATGTAAGAAAGTAAATCAGCAAAATTATTGAGCTTTCCTCTGATTCAATGATGAAGAGGGAGGCAAAGGTAAAAGAGTCTCTTGCAAATGAAATGTATGTACGACTTGTGGAGTTTTCAGGGCCAGACCTCGTCCGAAAATAGATGAAAATCGAATTTTTTACAGGCGCATCCTTTCTCTCTTTCCCTCGCTAGGCTCTTCTCGTCTTTCTTTGATCTCTCGAGACGAGAGTCGGAGAAGCTCGTGAGCCGCTAAGCCCGGCTCCGGTCACGTGCTGGTCACTCGTGCGAACTTGGAATTCAGGCTACGCTCTCCGTAGCTGCATCGTTTCGTAAACCAAGTGTATTAAATGCACCGAGCAAGAAAAAGGTACCTTTTACGGTTAATTAAAAATGTGCATCTTGGTTTTATTAGAAATCAGTTTTCCGCTGAAATTTCATCGAAATAATTAATTGCACTCGTTTTTTACGAAAAATCTGACCTCGTTATACCCAAGCGAATTCGCGTCAACTCCCCCGATCGTCCCAAAGCCTACGCTCTTCCCGAACCTTCAGAAAGGTACATAGGCCCCCGATAAAGCAACGTTTCCTCGACCCAAAAGCACCGGAATAAAAATGATCTCGCGAGGCGGCCGTTCGAGCGGCTCTCGCGCCGCGGCGACAAAGGAAAAATCTCGGGCGCGCGCGAGAAATCCTCGAGCGGAAGCGCATTCATCCGGCGGGGCGAGATCTCCTTTCTCGAGCGTGCGCACGCACACGTGGCACGGGCCGTACGGCGCTATCTTCCCCCGCGCGCGCGCTCCCTCTTGACCCAATTCGCGCGTGACGTCACCGCCGCGGAAGCGCGCCTCGGCGCTTTTTACGCGCGACGGGGGTACGTCGGCCTCCCCCTCGGCTTGTTTATGGGGCGCCCCTCGCGCATACACGGGGTCGGGGGGATTCAATTGACTTTTTCGTTAGCTTGTCTCCGAGGGAGGGAAGGGGACCGAGGGGCGCGAGGGGCGCGAGGGGGTGAGCTGCATGCAGGGAGTGGTTTTGTTTTAGTTGCACCGAACGTGCCTTCGATTTCGTCGGCGTGAGTAAGCTTTCGAGCTTGCGCTCCCCTTCGGATGTAGTTTCTCGTTTTTTTCATTAGGATAATTAGCCGTTGTATTAGCTCCTACGTGAACAAATGGTCAATTTCTTACTTTCGAAGTTTCTTAATGAAACTTGGGTTGATTCTAGTCGAAGATATGTAAGCGTACGATTAGAAATAACCACATATAATCTAAAATTTAAATTTATGTTTAGAAGTTAATAACTTCTGATATAGTACGACATAATATTTTGATACTATCTCCGAATATGTTAACAATATCGTCGAAATCTTATCCCTAATTAATCTCGACTCGGAAAAAGCGAAAATGTCGCGGCATTAATTATAATCCAAGACGCGGCCGATCAATCATGATGGTCTTCAGCGGTTAGTCGCGGCCAATTCGCGTAATCGCGCCGCAAGTCGAGCGTGTACGCGCGGATGAATCGAGCGCAACGAGCCCACGCGGCTCGTACGTCAAAGTGACGGAGGTGCCCGGGCAATCGACGTAACTGCAACTCAACCGGCCGATCGATCCGCGCGTTTTAATTGCCATCGGCGAGTCCGCGAAGAAAGCCGAGCCTCCTTCGCTCGCGTGATGTGTTACGCACCCCCCGGATTATTGAGCAATTGCCTCGCGACTTGGCCGAACGGCAAGTCGTTAGGCGAGATTTATATACATTCTCCGCCGGTCGATTGGTCGTTAGTCGAGGGTTTACGCCGATTTTCCGATTCAACTGTGCCATTCGCGTTACTGCCGTTATTCCAGATTTCGGAGGATGTGCACACATCTGCCTGTTTTTTTTTTGTTGTGTCTTTTGTATTTTTACTTCTGCAGGATAAATTTTCCAAAAAGTCGTAGTTCGGGAAACGCACGAATAAGCTATTTGAAGAGCGATTTGGCTGCGCGTATAAGAGACGACACGTGATCGTAGGCGATTAAAGTCGAGAGCTTGCGGGAAAAAGATAAAGCGTCGCGACACTACCCATCCCGTACTAGGTCGTGCCGGTCACGCGAACGGTCAACTTTTTTTCATTTCGTTACTTTTCAAACGACGGAGATGCGCTATCCGTTTCACGGAAAAGGCGCCGAATTTTACGAGCGGTTTAAATTTTTTTCCACCGCGGAGCTACTTTTTACGAGAGGCCGGGATGGCACGGACCCACGGAAGGAGGAAAAAATAAGAAAAGTTTTTAGCCCCGGCACCGCCTCTACCGACAGCTTTATTGCTTCTGTGACGTTTCAAGGGATCGAGCGAAGGAAAGAAATTTATTATAACTTTGTTAGAAAATAGAGTCTGCTGAATGTATAACAGTGCCGAGATAAAATGTATCTTGATTCTGTTTAAAAAATCGTTTGCAGGATTGTTAATTCTATCATAATTTAAAAGGAACGGTATCATATAGTTTAGCGAAAAGTTCGCCATTATTAAAACAAACGTAGACCGATAAAAAGTGAAATAGTGGATAGCACTTGGGCGTTCGCAATCGCCCGGTGTTATCGGAAGACCGTTAATCTACTTGAAAATCTGGGGTTGCGTTGGGCTCGGGTGAGAAATTTCGATCGGCGATATCCTCCTCATAAATAACGAGGAATTGCGAATCCAACGAGTAGAGCGAAAGTGCACTGCACACTCGATCAGCGAACGCGTCGCAGACAATTCCTGAATAAATTGATTTTTTGCTCGATATTGTTATCGCTGAATTTTTTCCTGTTTATTATTCACTCATGAACAATTACGTCAATATTTAAATTCCATCATTTTTAATCAAAACAATAGCATTTTTTTTTAATCAAATGTATAAATTGTAATCGTTTTTTAAGATCAAATTGAATTTAATTTTGTTATTATAACTGTATAGAGATTGTTCGAATCGGGCCTAAATCTTGAACAACTGCTAGTTTAATAACAAGCTTTAAGCTTAATACCCGTTACCAAAAATAAATATCGCAATACAGAAAGCGACAGAAGAACTCGGCAAGTCTTAAATGAGAAAAGCTTGTCGACAGAAAAAACGCATTTTTCTACCCATCTTATCTATAGGCGAGGCTCTCGGCGTAATGCGGGCTCCGACGGCAATCGCCCCGAGGAGCATCGTCTGACGGGACTGCGAGCTTTTTCCCTCGAAGGCGGCGAAAAAGCGATAGCGCGCGCACTCGAGCCGCCGCGGGCTTAACTTCGTTACGCCGACGGCGCTCGTTAAAACGCACGCAAGCAGCAGCGGTAAACAAACGGGCGTGCAAACTGCGGGCGAAAAAATTTCAGCAGCTCGTTCATTTACCTCGAGAGCTTTACCGCGGTTCTATCGTTGATTGATGCGTCGGATCGGAAAAAATTGAGTTAAGGTTGCGCTGATCGACGTAAAAGCGATGTAGCTGGTACTCCGGCGATTTATAAAAAATTGCCGCTATTTTTCGGCGGGAAAATCGGGTCAGCGATTATCGAATGCCTTGTCCGCGACATTCGAAGCGAACGCGCGGCCCGCAGTGTGTGCGATCGTGTAGGCGATGCGCGCGTCCCGCGGGAACATCGAGTTCGCGCTTCGCTCGTCCCGGCTAATTTACGCGCTCGGCTCCCATATCGCGTGACTGCACTCGCGTGCACCATTTTTTTTATCTTCGATTTTTAACCGATTAATCCACGCCGCCAGATAATTGATGAGCGACTTTAACTGTCGCCCTTTATCACCCCTGAGTAACCAATTGCACCGGCGATTAAAAAATTACGCGTGTCTTGGATACTTCCCGTCGTTTTACAAAAGCTTAATTAAAATTCGTGCGATTCTCACGACGCGCGCGGCAGGAGGAGGGTCACGAGCGCGCAACGTCGATTGCGATCCTTTTCACGATGGCCGAATTCTGCGCCGTTAATTCAGAGCCTTTTGAGCGACGGCGAAAAAAAAAGTCGCGTAATCCAGCGGTGGACAACTGGTTATAACCGGCCGGCCCGCCGATGCGGTCACCCGGATTGAAGCGACAAAAGTCATCGGCTGCTGAACAAAAGGATTTCCGCTTCTCTCGTCGATCCCCGATTTTTTTTTTCTCGCCGCGCGAAAAACCGAAGGTCCTTGCCGTTTTATTTTTTCTTTCTCTTTTTTGTTTTTGTCACTTTGTGCCACGGCGGCAGGAAGCCACGGTCTGACGTTTCCAATTTAGCGGCGGCTTTATTGCGCGCGTCGCGGTGACTTTGAAGCGGCGAATCTCGACGATAGAATCCCGCTGCCGACGCGCCGGTTTTAGCTTATTGAATTTCTTCGACCGGAATGCCCGATAAAAGATTAAACTCCACTGTTCGAGGCTAATTATTCAGTGATTTTTTGTTTTTGCTTTTAAATGTTACAGATTAATTAATTAAGTGGCGGTTTTATTTCAATTAAGCAGACAATCTGGTGCACTTTAATAAATGAATTTAATTAGGCAGAAATGAAAATAGCAATCGATCGGTGGGAAGCGTTTCAGCTATAGGCTGCGGAATATTTTTAGAAACAACGGAAAAGCTGGCTCATCGTAGCCGCTGTGTAAGTCGTCAACCTTATTTCGCCTGCTTATACACCCGAGTCCCGAGCCGCGGTAAGAGGTTTACCCGAGCCATTCTCGTATAGCTTGTACGAGCAATTCGCTTTTCATTTGCCTGCCTCTTCTTTTTCCCTTCGCGAATAAAACCTCCCCCGATGGAGCGAGTTCACCCCGTTGATCGCTTTACCGGCAACAACCAGCGCAGTTTTCGCCTCTTCGAGAGGGACGCGCGATTCCTTGGTAATTTCCACGCCCGAAACGGCTCGCATCGCTCAAACACTCGCAGCGCGCGACCCTCCCGTTCGTCGGAGGCGACGCGCTCCCGTAATATCCTCCACGGCGACGGACGGGCAGCCCCACCCCTACGCTGGATCCGTAATTCCGGGAGACGGGCACCCGCGAGCGAGAGGAAATGGAACGACGTCGCTGGGGCGGTGCACCTATATACCGTCCGAAGCTCGCGGGGGTGGCTTTTCCACTGTGCGACCCTTTTTTTTTTACTTCGCCTCGATGAGTTATCGTCGCGCTGCGGGACCGGGTTTTTGTCCCGGTAATAGGATTTCGCCGGTGAAGAAGCGATTCCAGCGAATATTTAGTTAGGTAGGGTGCGGTGGTCGTTTGTTTCGTGGGAGTTATTATCGAGCCGTTGAACCCGATCGATATTTCTCGTTTCCAAATATTTATGGGGTATAATGAGAATGACTAACAAGAAACTTATAAGAAATTAAGAAACATATACCCCGAAAAAATAATTTTCTAGTACGAATGATTATTTAATGAAAAAAATTCAATCGAAGTACAAAGAAAGAAATAAATATCCATGATAAGATATTAATTTCTATTTTATTGAGAGTAACTTATAAAATTGGCTCTAAAAGAATTATCGCAGTAAAGCCATCGCGACAAAGTCCCGATAGTACGTCTTTGTTCGTGCACTGCGCCGGTGGAATGCAAGTCGCACTCGCGACCCTCGAGCGAGTGTCTTCTCCCCCTCCGGGCGCGGTTCCGATCGAGTGGCGTGTAATCCGCGCAAGTATGTCGCCGACAGCAGTCCGTCACGGCGCGTCTTCTTCCCCGCGCGCGCGTACAAAGAGCGACGCGCACACGCGCGGCCTTTTTGTCCCGCCTCAGAACGTTGCCCCTCTTCCCTCTCTCTCGCTCGCTCGCCCCGCGGCGTCGCCGTCTTGACGGCTGCAGCTCCGCTCGCGAAAAAGGGAGAGCCCCGCGCGCGCGCGCACACATACACACACGTAGACGTAGTACGGCCTGCCGGTGGCTAGCCTGGTTTGCGCGTATTGATCTGGGCGGGGGGTGGTGCCGGCGCTGCCGCTCGCTCTTTCCTCGCGCGCGCGTTTTGTTCGCCGTGGATGCGCGAGTCTTCCCAAGCAAGCGCAAATGAAAACGCGGAGGACGCCGTTTATGGGCCTCGCGTGAGGCTCGCGATGATTAGAAGTGCGTTTTTTAAGGTGACCGAAGGCTGCCGATGAAGTTTGTTGCGTCGAAGCACTTATTATTACGGCGAAATTTTTTAATAAATGAACGACGAATAAAGCGAAATATATTTATGCGGTAATTCATAATTGAACGAATCCGAATGAAAAAAGTTTATTCGCTCGCTGCACAAACTTCGTGCATAAGTAAAGCGGTTCTATTTTGAGAGAAAGAAAGTATACAGCTACAAACTCGAATGTTATGAAAAAAAGTGGTAAACAAAAGTTCTACCTGCTTTTATTACCCACCCTCCGTTCAAAATTCATCGGTCGAAAGCAATCGAACCTCCCGGCCGCCGATGTCCTGAAAAATGCATCGCCGTTAACCGAGAGGGAGGGAGAGGGAGCGAAACGCCGAGGAAACAAAACGAAGCCCATTAGCCGCTCTCGTGCTCCGCGAGGAGGGGTGCGGAGGGGGTGGAAAGGTCGATCCTGGCGTGTCGACGATCGGCGCTTGGTACCACCGCTGCGGGTGCGTTTTTCGGGCGCGCCACCCCCTCGCGGCACACATTCGTCACGGTTTATGACTCCCTCTCTCCCTCTGACCCCATTCTAGAAGCGTTGTTTTCCTCCGCCCGTGGCAATTAGCTCGCCTTTGTTTTCGCCGCATCGGGCGTGTGTGACGCGCGACGAGGAAGCTGCGATAGCGCATTGTTCGACACGTGTAAATCGAAGCGGCTGCGCGCGATCGCTGGTGAAATCGGACCGTGTTGAGTATTTCGATATTTTTTTGGATAGTTTTTAGAAAAAATTAAATTACAGGGTGGGACGGAGATTTGCTATCTTTTGATATTAACGGACTACACATTTTGTTTAATGATAAATTAATATAGACTTCAGTTTACTGGGCATAAGAAAAATTATTAAATATTAGGAAATTTGAAATTCTAGTTTTGTATAATAAAGCGATATGTTACGTAAATAATTTTAAATTTAAAGTAAACTTAGACCGTTAGTCTACGAGGCAACCAGTAATATTCTGATCTCACTATACCTTTAAAACGTTAAAAATTCCTTATCGACTTTTTTACGATTCTGCTATTTTCACGCTAAATATTTTTATCACACAATTTTCCATCTATATTTTCATATCCAAGACTAAAAATAAAATGCCCTTTAACTAAATTTAGAGGTGAAATAAATTACTCGTACTTCGAAGCAAGCGTTAATAACTGTTTTACACGGTTGGCTGTTAAAACAGCACTAAAGTACCAGCAACCCTCGCCTCCATTGCGGGACGGTATATTCCTAAATTTTCTCAAAGTACACACTAATTAACCCGATGACGATCGCGGGTAAATGTTATTTACCGGTGCCTCGTACCGGTGCCATTCGGGGGAATTAGTCGTAAGAAGCGCAAGCGCGTTCGCTGTAACCTTATAAGGAGCAATATATTCGTGTGCAGCACAAATTTACACAAAACGCGTACACCGAGCGCTCGGGGCGTTTAAACTCGAGGTGCTTTATTAAAGAGCGCAAGCGCGCCCAGTCCCGCGAGACACCTCGTCGTTTTCTTTTTTTATCCCGAATCGTTCTATAAGAAGCGCAGCGACGTGCGTCGACGGTATTACCTACGGGTCGCTGGCGCGACCCGCTTATTTTTACCGGGGGTTAAAATTGCGCCTCGCTAATTAGCCCCGCGCTTAATCGATTCGCCGGCGAGCGAGCGCCGGCTGCGGGGTGCAATTGCCTCCGACGTCCGAGAGAGGCGAATGAAAACTGCCCCGCGAAAAACGATTATCCCACTAGTGAACCTCTTGTGAAATACGACACCCCTGCTCGCGACGCGTTATGTTTTATAAATGACGCGCGGGGTATTATTGATTCTGCACGATTGGAAAGAAAAAATTAATAAAACAACGTCGACGCCGTCTGTTCGATAAATAAAATATCCCTTCGATTCGATCCGTCCCGCGACCTTCGCGCTCGCTTATGATGTCCCCTACACCGGAGCCTCGGTATAATAAAGCGGCTCTCGAGGGGGAAGAGGAAAATGTAAACGAAAGCAAGAGCGCGTTGCTCGGTCCCGCGCACAATGGTAGATTTTGCAAAAGCCATCTTGAAGTTTCGACCGCTGCGGGGGAGTCGTCGTCGGGCGGGCATCAAATTTTCAAGACGGGAGAAAACCCCGTCACGTCGATTCCCCTCTCCCCGGCCTCCGACGTCTCGGGGCTTTAAATTTTCAGAGTCTGCCTCCGCGGCCGCCGCCCGCTTTTCAAGCAACCCCCGCACGTGGCGGGAAACTCGAGAGAGAGAGACCGAGGCGTTTCTTCCCCTCCGGTCGACTCGGGGCCGCGCGGCAAAGTTTAACGATACACTCCCCGAGTTTTTTAATTGGAAAATTTCTCATTGTCAATGGCTCGAGCCCGGGCTTCGAATGAATTTTCTTCCCCGCGTAGTTGTTGGCTGCCGCGAAATTTTGAAGGACGCTTCAACTTCGACTTCCTTGGAAAACAACGACTCGCAATTTGTTCGAGTGTCAGCGCCGCTGCACTTTGCGCAGGCTTCCAGTTTGGAAGAAAC
Source organism: Eurytoma adleriae (assembly GCA_900480045.1). NCBI lineage: Eukaryota > Metazoa > Arthropoda > Insecta > Hymenoptera > Eurytomidae > Eurytoma > Eurytoma adleriae. The sequence continues at coordinate 264,571 of UXGC01000133.1, forward strand.
TTTCCGCGGGGAAGTAAATTTTCCGAAATGAGCTTTCGATTCAATTAAAACGGCGTTGCAAATAAAACGAAACCCTGCGCTCCTGCTGGAGGTGCAGCTACTGCCTCTTGATTATTGAGAAACTCGGAGTAATGGGACTTCCTCCCGCGGACGCGCGGGTCGATTAAAAAATTCAAGGCGGCGCCGACAGTCGAAAGGTACACGGCTCCCTTAAACAGTGACACGTGCTTATCGTGCATTCGACTCGTTCGCGGGCGGAGCACGTCCAAGACGCGCGCGCGCGACGGCCACTTTCCGCGCGACGCTCGTAGTTTCTCAACTCGATTAAATTCAGTTCGCCTCGATCTCGCAAGTTTTTCGCGGCCGCGTCATTCCCCCCCTCCCGATACACCGCGCGGAACGACGAAAACTCGCGAGAACTAATTACAGTTTCCGACGCGTGCAGCGACTCCCTGCGTTCGCTCTTCGATTTATTTTTAATCGCTCGAACTCTTTCGTCGGGAAAATTCTTCCTGTTACGCAAACTTCAAGAAGTACCGTTTTAAAGGCGCTTCGTGAAATGTTACGAAAATAAAAAAAGCTAACGCGTCGTAAGCTGTCTTTTGTCGACCCTTTTCAATCCGGCGCTGCTCCTTTCTCGTTTTAAAGCGAGTGTACAAATTTAATTTACATTTGTCAGCGAGTCCTTTTGAGACGCGATCGCCGACGCGGAGTAGCAACGCGCGACTGCGCTCCCGACTACCGCACGGGTCCACTGAATTTTAATACCCGCAGCGTTTTAGCGTGATTTCCGCGTGCCTTGCAGACCCGAGAGCAGCAGCACTCACGAGATTAAAAGTTTCGCCGCGACTCCACTTCCTCTTTTTTAAGCGCGATAACTCGCGCTTTAATTTCGCCGAGATTCCGCTTATGACTCCATCGCTCACCGTCTCGGCACTTTAATTTAACGAGTCGCCCCAGTGACTACTTCCCCCCGGACGATTTGCTCCTCCCGCACCGGATATTGCAGCCTTACTTCCGTCGAAGGAGAGAAAAAAAATCACCCGCCCCTGATTATTACCCTTCCCTCCGCGGCTCCTTCGCCGCCCCGGAAGCGGAAGCCGCCTCGTAAATCCCGGTTCAAACTGTGCGCCGCCGAGTAAATCCCGCGCGATTCCATAAGTCCGCGCGATTCCTCGAGGCTCGCTGCCCGTTGCGTCGCGCTTGTCCCGTAAATCAAAGTCCCGCGTACCCCCCGGGCGGAGCTCCGTCGTCGGTAACCGGAGCAACACCGGGGCCGGGGACGCTGACCTAATTCCGGCGCGCCGTCGGGATAAGCCGGTATAATGGCGCTAAGCCGGCGACCCTCCTTTTACCTATCCCCCTAGCGTCTCCGCTTACACGCGGGGGCCTCAGCTTCTTGTCATTAGCGGATTGGGTGGCGCCGGGGGCGGAATTAATGGACCTCCCCGGCGACGATCGCTTTGTCTCCTATCGAATTTCCCTCGTTTTGACAACTTTCCCCGGGCCGATTGTTTTGTATCGAACTGAAACGCCGCGATAACGTCCTTCCTCCCTTATTTGCCGACTTCACCGTGAATTACGAATTCCGGGGGGACACTGTAGTGTATTTTCTTTTTCTCGTCGCATTGTTATTAAAACTTTGTAGTTTATTTTTTAAAGTTTTAAAACACTCGCGTGTCCAGGGAAGATCCCGTAGAGGCGGACTTTTAAGTAGAGATATTGACGTTCCACTTAAAGTTCGCACTGTTACCGCTGAAACTTTCCGAGCGAACTTTCCACTTACTAAACCCCCGGCTAAAAGCAACACTTGATTAAACGCGCAGCGCCCATTCGACTGATTAAAATAATCCCTACCGATGCTTATCTACAGTTATCGTTAATTATTCCGCGTTTTAATGAGTCCGAAAAAAAGGTGAAGCTCACGTCCGCCGAGCGCATGTGTGCCCAGCTGACTCAGACAGTAGCGTCGCGTGTGTTTCCCGGGCGCGCGGCGCTATCGGTCCCTCGTGATCGCCGGGGCCCGCGACCCCCCGCGCCGCGGAAGTCCAGCCGGAGATTGCCCGTACCCACGTGCCCTCCTCCGGGCTTTTTCCTCCAGCGTCATTTTCACTCGGAAGTCGTTAGTTTCTCCTTTTTCTCTCTCTCCCCGCCCCTTTTGTACGACTGCAACCGACTACGAGGCGGTTGATTGATGACGCCCCTGCGAACCCACCTCGGGGTAAATCGACGTGCGATTATCATTTCGGAACAGTGGAATGCGACGTGCAGCTCGCCCCGAGTGGCCGAGTATCGATCACGAGTGGTGCGTCACTGCGGAGCGTTTAAGTGGCCGGCTTTTAACAAGCCGCCTCGTTTCGAGCTTGCTCCGAAATGCTTCTTTACAGCGAGGCTTCCGAGGTAATCTTCGGCAATTGTGACTCGAGGTAGGGATTCGATCGAGTGCTAACTTCAGGTGAAGCATTTTGTAGATGAGGATGGGAATTGGGATTCTACTTCGAATAAGAATGCGAAGTGGTCGGAAGTACTTACTTAATTTGAATCAATAAAAAATAAGTGAATATGCACTTATCTGCGCACAGTAACTAATTAAAAAGGATTAATGGTTATTTTTCAGTAGAATTTATAAACTATTATCTTACAATTTCGTCTATTTATTTATAATTATGTTGAAAATAAAAATAGTTTCCGATATAAACTGAGAAAATAAAAATAAAATACTATAGTTAGATATAACAACGAATTAAACGAGTGAAACTTAAGAATTCACAAAAATAGAATTTATAAAGTAACAATTTTCTTTGTTAAAAATTAATCGATACGATCTTATTAAACTTGACAATCAGCTGGCATTATGTTTCTCTTACCCACCGTCAAATTATTTCGCCCCGAAACCGTGGTCGCGCTAGTAAAACGTCCAAAATGGGCAAGGGCGAAGGTTGGCGGCAGTAACGGCCTCGTAAAGGCGCCCGTACAAAACGTAACTTCGCTTTGTAAAGCCCCGCGTCCGATGCTCGAAACCCGCCCACGCGGGTGGGATTTACTCGGCCGGTGGTTTTACGAGCCCTACGCGAGTTCGGGACGCCGGGCACACCTGCCGTCGCGGCTCGCTCCGTACCTAATTCATTAAGTAGTGCTCGCGGGGTCGCCGCGCCGTTATTTTTCTCCTTCACCGTTTTTTATGGATTAGGGCCGGTCACGTGCGCGCGCCCCCGTAATTCGGGGGTAGTAAACTCAGCCCCGTGTACAGTACGACGCTCGGGCACAGGGCTAATTAATTGACCGCTCGCATCGTGTGCACACATCGAGCGTAAGATCCATCGTGTTTCAGCCGTCTCCTCTTAGCCGCGACGCGACGATGGGGTAAATAATCGAGCGCCTCGGCAAACATAGCCGCGAGCGATACGTCACAGCGGCGATCGGTTACTCGTGCAAACAAATTTTTCCGCGCGTGGAAATCTTCGAGAAACCCACCCGAAACGAGTTACAGCCGGTGCAGGCGAGTCGATCGGGAATCGATTTATAAGGACGGGGAATTTGTTTGCACGCCGAGCGAAGAAACGGAATGAAGGCGCGGGAAAGCGCCTCGCGATCATCCTTGCGCGTTTGCTCGGGTTAAATAAAATTATAATTGTTCGTCCTTCGTTCGCGAAGGCACGCGATCGGGAGAGCGAACCGTCGAGCGTCGCGACGCAATAAAAATCCCCGCCGAAAGCTCCGAGCTTTTCCCTACGACGGGAGCTACGACTTGTCTTTTATTTCGCTTTGAGGCTAAAAAGAAAAGCGAATGTGGTTTTGAGATTTTCCGATGTAACGCCTTATCATCATTATTCATATTTTTGATGAGATGTGTTTATAAGTTTTAGTATATATACTTTAAAGTGCACTGTACTAGTTGTTGTGAATACGTCGCTAGAGAAAGTATACGATTGATTTAAAGATCATTACTTTTTTTATTTTAATAAGCATCAATTTTTCGTACTCTTAAGTAAAATTGGTGTCTTCTAGATTTCCAAATAAAAATGGAATTAAGTAGTTATGCCGACAAGTCGCATACTTGAATTAAGCGGTTGACATAACTTTGTTGTTCTCCTTTAAAATGCTAAACGTCCTTTCGCCGGGCTGGTCGTGTGAACGAGCCGACGGTCAACTGCGAGAGATTGATTGAGACTTTTGCAGCACGAGACTTGATTATTCGGTCACATAGCGCGGCGGTGAGTGCACGTCATTGCAGTCGATTAAACGCGCGGCTTCTTTAACAAATCGCGCGACACGAGTCGAAAGAAGTGCACCAGTCGAGTTGATACTTCGCGTTTATTACCAGATGCATCGGTGCAGTATTATTTTTATTATCAGTTTAAGTCGACTTTTAAAATAAAGAATTTTAAATGCACTTTTTTACTCGCGTTACTTGAAGTAGATTAAAATGTATTAACAAAAAAAAGGATATAAAATTGTAATGTAATCATTTTAAATTTACCGTTCTGATAATGAAAGACATTTATTGTAAAAAATACGTGTACTCTACTTAATTAAGCCATTTATTTGATATGATTTGATTCAGGTCTAATAATTATTAATAGATACCCATTGTACATCGATTGGACGCTTTCATATCTCAGCCGTAATAAAAATTTCACGCCACACAAAAATTAAGTGTATTGCGCAATCGGTATAGGCTCCAGCAGCGATGCGTCACTCGCGCGCCCCTGTTACTCGATCTAAGTCGTAAGATACGCAAGCGTCGACAATAATTTTCGAAAGCTCGAATCTCCGCTTCGGAAAAGTCGTATCTCCGGCTGCCTCCTTCGCCGGCTGCGATCGATACGCAAACGAGACTCGGTTATGCGCCGCCTCGCCTCTCTCTCCCCCGGAGTTCGCGCGCGCGCAAGCGAAGCGCGGCCGAAGGGGCTCTGCTCGACTGACCGACTTTGGGAAAGTTTGCGGCCTCGCTAAAGGGCTTACACGAAACGCCACTCGCCCTCTCCTACCCCGTGGCGGATTCGCGAGCGCGGTATATTGGCTCGGCCGGGGGGGTTGCTTATTTTCGCGCGTTACACGCTCGCTTTGATGCGCGGGGGGTGAGTAATCGAAGGAACCGCCTATTACGCCGGAGAGGAAGGTGCCCTTTCGCGTGTTTCTTTTTCGGGAGTAAACAAATATACGGATGGGACAAACAAAGTGCCGTTCTTATCCTTTACTCTGGGTAATTTGTATTATACGCGGGTCTATCGAGGGGACGCGTCGTCTGTATCCCCGGGTCCATTAGGGCGAGCGGAGAAAGGAAATTTGGCGTAGTCGGTTGGGCGGCGTTTTTGTTCCCCGTATATTTTCGCGGACGGAGTAAGTACGCATCTGGCGCCCGAAAGGCCCATCGTCGGCTGGAGCTTCTCTCTCTCTTGGCCCCGTTCCGCGGCTGCTTGCTTGTGTGTTTACACTGTGTGCTGGCCGCGGCCGATCGATAATTTCGACGAATGTGCAGCTCTGCTCGTCTTTGTGCGCCGGTCGCGAGAGACAACGCGACTACTGCCGAGGCCATTGTTCGCCGTCTTTGCTGTTTTCTCGCGCGTAGTTACAGTCCTACGGGAAAGTATCTGAACTCGGGATCTTGAATTTTATTGAAACTTTAGGAGTCCTTCACTCGTTTATTAAAAATGAAAGATACTTAACTTTCTAGACCGAAAGATGTAGCCACTTGATTTTATCTATAATATTAATTCAAATCTACATATTTATATCTATACATATAAAGATTAAATATATGTATTAAAAAACGTAAATTTGTTGGAAAGTTATTCATTATAAAAACAGAAGATCGACTATAATGCATTAGAATGCGTAATAAAATGAACCAGTTCAGATGCATTCTCGCTCTTCATTGATTATCCAATAACTCCGGAATAAATTAACATTTGTTAACGTAACAAGGTTTTCATAACTGCTGTTCACTTCAATGTTTCAGAATGCGCAGCATAATCATATAAAATATCAAATACTCCTTTAGAATTTTAACAATTTTAGCGGTTTTTCCTTTTTTTACATTCAAAAACATTTCTCACGGTTTCAACAAAATCCGCGATCCAGATACTCGACAAGACTCCTCCCGTTAAAGCGCGCTGTCTATTTAATGTCTTCTCGTTCGCCAGGAAATAGTTCACGAGAATGTGCGTGCTTCCCTTTAAGCTCGTAACAATTACTCGAGCGCAGCGCTCGCTCGCGAAAAAGTGAAAACAAGCGCGTTTGCGGATGATCGTAAAGCCGGCGCGGCGTAATAAACGAGGCCAATTCCCGGGGAAGCGACGCCGGGCGAATCCGGATTGATCGCGGCCTTGCACCGCGTCCCCCTAGCTCGGTCCCCCCCTCGGCGCCGATGCCCCCGGAAGACGAATCGCAGGCGCCGCGAGCCTCGATACGGACACGCCGAGGTCTAATCTCCCTGCGTCTCGGCCCTCCACGTACGAGCCGCGGAGAGGCCGCGCGCTTCGATCGTACGTACGCTTTTTTTTCCCTCGTCGGTTGCGTAACGCGCGCCGCAGCATTAACTGGCACTCCGGCGTGCTTTGACCTTTCGCGGAGCCGCGAGGGTGAGCCGCGCACTCGGGGCACCCGTGTGCCACATTTTCACACATGCGCGCGCGCGCGGAGAATCCGTCGGGTGCGCCTCGGCTCTCTTTTTTCCACGATATCGCGGTACTGGAGAGGCATACAGTCAGACAATTTGACATTTTGGTTTCGGAAGGGGAGCGTTGCGTTTCTTTTTCAGAAAAGTATATCGGGTTACACTAATGCATCTTACACGTCCGAGCGTATACGCTTATTGTTAAGCTTATTATTAATTAGTGAAAAACTACTAAAATTAGTGGAACTTGCTCCACTAATTACTGAATAGTAGAACACTTTTCATTATTTTTTTAGCGTTTTTTGACTAATTCAACTATAGATAGTAGGTAATAGACGGAGTCGTTTATATATATCGAGGCTTGCGCGTAATTTTTTGAGCGATTGTTAATTGAAGGTAATGGTGGCTTGTTTGCTACGAGAAATCACGAAACAAAGAGGGACCTGGAAAATTTCCATCGGCAAAAAAAAGGGACACGCGCGCTCCGCGCCGCGAGTAGAAAAAGAGCGTCTTCCGTTGCGTAATAGTTAGCGAGGCGAAGGGCGCCATGACAAAGGCCTCAACTAGTCCCATTCAAAGCGAACGCTGCGGACCTTCGGGGTCGACTGTGACCGAAGGTTGCTCCGACGCTCCCGTTTAAGGGCCTTTTTTTTCTATTACACCGTTGTACCGTCGAAAAATATCGTACGTTATAACGGCACAATGAAAACTGAAATTGTACGAGTCTTACCTGCGAGCGTCAATGCTAAGTCTAATTTTTTTTTATTGAGTGTAAAATTTTGGTAGCTAAAAATTCGATCTTATCTTTTTCTACACGAAAAGAGTTATAGATGAAATAGAAATTTATGATTTTACGCGAAATCATACGCAAAGACCGTAATAAATTTATCAAATCTCGCCTTTCAATCTTCAACTTAATAATAAAACAAAAAAAAATACATTCTTACCAAAGGTGATTTCTCTACCTAATTCAATACTGTTATAATCACAGCTAAAGTAAACATGACAAAGCAAAATTTCTCGCATATAACGAAAACTCGCAAAAATCAACCCACCACCGAAAAGTAACAATTCTCACGTTACCTCCCAAGTGATATAAATCGTCCCCAAATAAGCAGGACAAAATCGGGCGATATGTAGGACAACGACGTTCGGACGAGGCGCGTGTATAGGAAACATCGGGCGCGCGGGGCCACGGAGAGGCCGCCTCCTCTCTTTCTCGCGGTCTCAATCGGGCCGAATTATCGCGTAGAGCGCGCCGAGCGGTCATGAGGCGCACGTGACACGCGCGCCTGCTGCCCGGCGAATCGAGGCCTGGCGGAAGCTCCCCGTATATGCGGCACAATCAGGCTCAATGTCGCGCCTCCGCGCTTCGCGCGCGCAATTGTCCGATCGCGCGACGCGATGCCCTTTGTGTCGGGCGCGACACCGATTCGATATCGAGGCTACCGGCGACGCAAGGTTGCGACCGATTCTCCTTTTTTCCCGCGCGAAGATGCATCTCGATTTTTCGAGGTTGCGCTTCCTTTCTTCGAGATTTTCAATTGGGTGGTGAAGAGTTTGTTTGACTGTTGGATGAGTGTTTTTTTTTTAGTATTGGGAGGGAAAATATTAAAATTTATTCGACGATTAATGTGTTTGTCAATCGATTAGAAAATGAGATGTTGATGGAACGGCAAGTCAATCCGGGAGACGACGAAAATCCTCGTCGCTTTTTGCGGCTCATTAGACGTAATTTAAGCACAGACGGGCGCATGAATAATGCCCCGCTCCTTTGGCAGCTCTGCCAACGTTTTTTTTTACCCCTTGATTTCCGATACTGCAGTTTCAATGCGCGAGACGTCACGTAGGTTTTCTTCTCTTATTGATTTTCCACGAATGCACCGGTCTCGCTTATTACCGTCGCAGTCCTCACCCATACATGCATTCGCGTCGAAAGGCTTGTAGTCAAAGTCGAAAAAAGAAACATATACGTACACACCTCCCGAGAGACAAGAGGAAAAATTCAGCGGCTTGCTCAAAGTAGCGAAAGGAGTCGTTTCCGCGCAATTGTGCGGCGCGGCGAGCGAATTTATTTTCGTAAAATCGATATTTCGAACTATCTGCGATCTGAAGTGCGGCCACGTCACAAGGACGCCAGGCCGACGTCGATACGAAACTTCGTCGAAGTGTTCAGCCATTTCCCCGGTTATACAGACGAAGTATCGGCTAATCGCTGTGTTCACTAAATGGTGCCATCCCAGCGATTCCAAATGCCCCGTATTACACCCACGCACTTTATACAACACACGAAACACCGATTATTATTTTTTAATTATGTTTTTTATGTCATGTATTTATGTTTGATTTTTTTTTTATCATCATGCCCCTTTCACACATTTTTACAGCATGGCCGATCAGACTCGTACAGGGTAGCCACGTTGCCCAACATTCGCGACGACAACAAAACTGCAGATGGAATGTGCAAGGTATTGAGAGCGAGGGAAGAGCCGGAATCGAGTATTCCTCCCTCGCGTTCTTTTTTTTTTCTTTTATTTTCATCCGTGTGTCCCGGCGACTGGGACGTGCGCGCGAGGCTTCTATACGCCGCTCGCTCTACTTCTCTTTTCTTTTTTTCCACGAGCTTCGATCTTCCCTCTTTCGCCTACTCTCTTCTCTTTTTGCCTGAGCTTAAGGGTATCTCTCGCTGACTTTTTTCATTCGGTCGCGGTGTCTATGGTACACCACTTTTGTCTCTGTCTAACGCTTAATGGGTATACCCCGGTCTTTACTTACACTCACACACTCGCGCGCGCTTTAACTTCGCGTAAAACGAATATAACCGGAAGATTTAAACACACAATGGTGCTCTACGTTTTAATTCGAATCTCTCGCTTCCTCGTACCCGAGTTCTTTAATCGAGTTAAACGAACCCGCTCCGTCTTCTCCGACGCGAATAAAAAGGTGCGCGACGTCCTTAGGATCAATCGAAGCGCGTAATTAAAAGGAATTCGCGCCCCGTTCCATCCCTATTCGAGGGAGATAAAAAAAGGAATCCTCGGGCACTTTAATATTCCGGTACCATTAATCTAAATTCCCTTCGCCCCCTCTTCGTCTCGCGCGTCTCCTCTCCCCTTTCTCACCTCTCCGTTCTCTTTTTCACCTCCCCCAATCTGTCCACCTTTAATCTCTCTCGCAGCCTTCCCCTTTTATACCGAGAGGCGCGCGCGCTCTCTTTTTTCCCCGACGTGCCTTTTTCGCCGCGGAGCGAAATACGCGCGCGATTTAATTGCTCGCGACGGCTCGCGGAACTTCCTCGTTTGTCCGGGATTACGTACTGTAAATGATTAAATTTTTCTCCCGTCGGAGTTTGCCTTTGCCGTTGTCGCGGCTCCTCGCCGTGATGAGGCGCCCGCGCGCGCGAGAGAGAGTCTTTGTTTTTACGCGAGATATTTGAGCGCGGCGAATTTGCTTGTTTGCTTTTTATTTTCTCTTTTTAATCCGTCGTTTAAGCGTTCTTTGTAAAATAAAGTTTCTTCGCGCTGTATACTTGAAATTACTTCAATTTACGTACTTTAAATACTACTGAGCTGAGAAAAATGATTTAGTGAACATTAATACGTTTTCTAGTAGTATGACGACAGACTTGCACTATGCGAAAAATTGCTACACTCTTTTACTATAGTTTTATAAATTTATACTATTAAATTTTAATAGCAATTTTTTTAGTGTGTCTATGAATCTGAAGATCTCTTCTTCTTCTACTAGAGAACGTAAATATAACCGTTTTTACTGAATTATTTTTCTCCGTGTATACACACTACTAATATCACAAAACTTGTAAATGTAGTTTGTAAGGCAGTACTTACGCAGTAATACATTGCTTCTTTTTCTGGGTACTGGTTACTTCTCTCTCAAGTTGTTTTCTTTTCTGCCTCGTCTCTGCTTAAAACTGTACAAAACTCTTATGGTGCCTCGATCTATCTGGTTTTTGGGCTTTCTCTCAATTTCGTCGAAATTTCACCGTTGGTTCGTCAAGAAATACTGACGATTTTCTACTAAGGTCTGCGTCAATGGGAACAAATTGCTGATCAATGGAAAAAGGAATTACACTACTTTTCACACATCTTAACAATTTATTTCATTTTTCATCCTCATTGCACCTTGTATTACATACACTAAATTATATTTTAACATCGCCACTTTTTGCTTAATTGTAGATAATTACCGCTTACAGTACTTACAAAAGAAAATATATTTATATATAAACCGTTTATCTCACTGCGTAACGAAGAATCGAAATAAATTTTCTATAACGGAGCGTCTAAATTGAAATTAAAATCGATTTTATAAAAGAAAGCCCAGCGTGCGGCAGGGTCCGCGTATCTTTCTCCGAGCTTCACGAGCGAAGGACTGACGTCGGATTAAACGATCGTTCGCCAAGGCATTCGTATACGACTCGTTCTAATTAAAGGGTTAACGGGGCTAATTCATTAACTGCCCATCCGCGGCGCGGCTCGCTCGAGTCGGTGACTAACCGAGCTGTTGTTTTCGCCGACGAATTGACGATATTCGGGTCGAACGCCGCCGACTTAAACTGGACGCCTCGCAGCCGTCCTTTTCGTCTTTCTCGTCGCGCAGAAAAAAAACGTAGCCGTCGATCGAGTAACCAATGAAATTTCCTGTCGACGCGTCTTACGCTCGATCGCCTCGCTGGCAAGATAACTCGCTCGATATTTACGGAACGAGTATTTCGCGACGCGCAAGCTTGGAAAGTCTCGAGATGGGGGAAAAAATTGAAAATTTTACATTTAAAACGCGTTCGACGCGAAATATTCCACTTGGACTTTGAAATTGGCGCGGCGCGGCTTCGCCCCGGGAATTTGTTATTTAAAGTGCGCTCCGTTCGCGAATTCGCGCTTCTCATTTTATCGAGCGGGAAATTCGCGTCTCTCTTCTTCGCATCTTTTATGGTAAACTAACGATCCACTGTTTCTTCCACGTTGCAGTCGCGGCGGAAAGCCCCGAAGAGAAGGGGGGGAAATCTCGATGACCTCAAGCAGGAGCTGGTCATCGATTTTCACAAGATCTCCCCCGAGGAGCTGTATCAGAGATTTCAGACGCACCCCGAGAATGTAAGTTTATTTAAATAAATGAATAAATAAATAAACAAAATAAATAAATAAAATATAAACGAAAAACTCAATTGCATGGAGAGTACGCGATCTTCGGATGGTGGATTTCAATATTACTTGGAAAATGTAGTAGACCATTCGTCACTGATTTAATCTTCTAAACGTTTATGAATATTTAAAGCACTTGAGTAATTTTTTAACTAATTGTAAATCTTATATTTTTCGATACCTTATTAAAATAAAAGTAAAATGAATTTAAAGTTGCCGAGTGTTTTTTCAAATTAAATTTTTGTATTTTTCACCCTCACACTATCTTCAAATCTGAAAATGTGAAATGGGCATTTTATTCAAACTATAGAACTAAACCATTTAATTTCAAGCATGAAACGATTTTTTATTCAAATCCACCGATCCGGAGGAGCGTGAACCTCGCTACGCGCACTTAATTAACGCAAATGTCTTGTGTGCCATCAGGGCCTTAGCCACGCTAAGGCAAAGGAGAACCTGGAGCGCGACGGTCCGAATGCTCTGACGCCGCCGAAGCAGACGCCCGAGTGGGTGAAGTTCTGCAAGAATCTCTTCGGAGGTTTCGCCCTGCTGCTGTGGATCGGCGCGATCCTCTGCTTCATCGCGTACTCGATCCAGGCGTCGACGAGCGAGGACCCGAACGACGACAATCTTTACCTGGGCATCGTACTGGCGGCCGTCGTCATCGTCACCGGCATATTCTCCTACTACCAGGAGAGCAAGTCCAGCAAGATCATGGAGTCATTCAAGAACATGGTGCCGCAATTCGCCACTGTGATCAGGGAGGGAGAGAAGCTCACCCTGAAGGCCGAGGATCTCGTCCTTGGCGACGTCGTCGAGGTTAAGTTCGGAGATCGTATCCCGGCCGACCTCAGGATCATCGAGTCGCGGGGCTTCAAGGTAACCCGATAATTGCTTTTTGCCCCCGCGCCGTGATTGAAATATTAACCTCCTTTGTGGAGAGATCAAAAGCTCCGGCTTTAGGGGACTGCGCTGCTGGAAATGATTTATCGAAGATGCATTAAAGTGTTTTTGGGATTTTTCCAAGGGGAAATGTCTCGGTTTGAAATTTTAAAGCACGTCGTTTTCAGGCCGTCTTATTTACTTAAAAAGCTCTTTTCAAGTGAAAGCCGAGTCTCCGCGGGCCAAAGCCGCCGAGACTCGAATAAACTAAATAGAACTTTAAAAGCTCGCATTTTAGCTACTTTAGATCTTTTTCAATCCTAAAAATCCTTACATTTTCTTTTACTCTTAAAACTAACGTATCTTTTGTCAAATGCATTAAAGAGGTTCACCTAAAATAATTAAAATGTCATATCATCGTAATAGTAAATATGGTAAGACTTGCATACAGTCTCTTAGATTATTACATCTATTTTTTTAAAAAAGGGCACCTTTTTACAATCAGCTTTGCAATAAACCAAGCCTTTAAAAAGTCATGATAAAATAATGCACACTACCTATCGAGCACCTGAATGCGTAAAAAACAAGTTTCAACATGTAAAAGTACGCAAGTAAAGCAAAGAAAACCCGTGATGCAGGTGGACAACAGCTCGTTGACGGGCGAGTCCGAGCCCCAGTCGAGGTCGCCGGAATTCACGAACGAGAACCCACTGGAGTCGAAGAATCTCGCGTTCTTCTCGACGAACGCCGTCGAGGGCACGGCTAAGGGCGTGGTGGTCTGCTGCGGTGATCAGACGGCGATGGGCCGGATCGCCGGGCTGGCGTCCGGCCTTGACACCGGCGAGACGCCGATCGCCAAGGAGATCCATCACTTCATCCACCTGATCACCGGCGTGGCCGTCTTCCTCGGCGTTACCTTCTTCTTAATCGCCTTCATCCTCGGCTACCACTGGCTCGACGCCGTCATCTTCCTGATCGGCATCATCGTGGCCAACGTGCCGGAGGGCCTCCTGGCCACCGTCACCGTCTGCCTGACCCTCACGGCCAAGCGCATGGCCTCGAAGAACTGCCTGGTGAAGAACCTGGAGGCGGTGGAGACGCTGGGCTCCACGTCGACCATCTGCTCGGACAAGACCGGCACCCTGACGCAGAACCGCATGACGGTGGCGCACATGTGGTTCGACAACCAGATCATCGAGGCGGACACGACGGAGGATCAGTCGGGCGTGCAGTACGACCGCACCTCGCCCGGCTTCAAGGCCCTCGCTAAGATCGCAACTCTCTGCAACCGCGCCGAGTTCAAGGGCGGCCAAGAGCAGCTGCCGATCCTCAAGCGTGAGGTCAACGGTGACGCCTCCGAGGCCGCGCTCCTCAAGTGCATGGAGCTCGCCCTCGGCGATGTCATGGGTATCCGCAAGCGCAACAAGAAGGTCTGCGAGATACCCTTCAACTCGACCAACAAATATCAGGTGGGTGCCTCTCTTTTTAATCATTTCTGTTCCTGTTCCTCAAACTGACTGTACTAGGAGACGGTCAACCCTTCGAGTCACCGATTTCTAGCACATGTAACATATCGAATAATCAAGTTACTGGAGTGGTTTATTTCATTGTGCGATACCAAAAAAGATTTCCAAAGTTTCGTGTATATCGAAGGCCCTGATGATTGACGATCTCCTAGTAAGTGAAAATCACCTCAGCAACCTGGCACCGCGTTATAATATAATAGAGTAGAATGCCAGACGGAAATATTCGTATTTCAAGTCTTTTAAAAGTCGGTATAAGTTTCAGATTACGAATTTAATTGTACACAAGCAAAAATAATTAAGAAAAAAAAATATTTTGCGTTTTTGAGATCAAAAACACACTAGGGACGATTTTAACCAGCGTGGCTTAAAAGGGTTAAGTTTGAATAAAACAAGTGCGAGACAAGGAAAGCTTTTCTCGAGCTTTTTCAAGAATCTCCATTATCTACAAGACCTTCGATGCAAATTTCCAAGATTAGTGAGAGTTTCGAGAAAGTTTCACTTGATTTGAGAATTTCACAAATGTCGAGAATTCCGAGCAAAACCAGGAGTCGCGAGATTTACGAGAATATGTTCGTCTCGTCCCGTTAATATCACGTAAATGCTTATTTCGAATATGCTAAAACTTCGCTTATTACAAGTTGAATAGCGCCACATTACTTTAGTAACATTCTTTGAGTTAATAAACATGGCTATGTTTAGATCTAATCAGTAAAGTTTCAAAAGTTCTAAAGGTAGCTTTTACTTTCTTCGAAACTCTTCTATGTGTAGCGTAAATAATCATGATTTCTAAATATAATGTACATAAATAATATAATAAAATAATCATCTCTCGTCTTGTCTTTCGCAGGTCTCGATTCACGAGTCCGACGACCCTAACGATCCGCGTCACCTGCTGGTGATGAAGGGCGCGCCCGAGCGCATCCTCGACCGCTGCACGACCATCTTCATCGGCGGCAAGGAGAAGGTCCTCGACGACGAGATGAAGGAGGCGTTCAACAACGCCTACCTCGAGCTCGGCGGCCTTGGCGAGCGTGTGCTCGGCTTCTGCGACTTTGTGCTGCCGTCCGACAAGTTCCCCATCGGCTACAAGTTCAACTGCGACGACCCGAACTTCCCGACCGAAAACCTGCGCTTCGTCGGCCTCATGTCGATGATCGACCCGCCGCGCGCGGCCGTCCCCGACGCCGTCGCCAAGTGCCGCTCGGCCGGTATCAAGGTCATCATGGTCACTGGCGACCATCCGATCACTGCCAAAGCCATTGCCAAATCCGTCGGCATCATCTCCGAAGGTGAGCCGAGCGTAATCCGGGGCTTCTCTCCCGATCTGACTCCCGCGATCTTCTTACTAATCGCTTGACTACTCGCGAGCGCGAAGAGAGTTTTGCACTTGCCTTTGACGGTGGTTAGAGACTTTTAAAATAGGGTACTTGCTGTTTTTTTATGTCGACAGTTGCATTGAACTGTGTATTTTGTTTAATTAATGTAAATACATGTACAACAAGTACTCATGGAATTTTATGTAGAGTAGGCTGTTAAAAAAGTATGACATCGATGGTACCATTTCACAACGCAGAATATGTAGCGGACTTACAGCAGAGACTCTGGAAGTAGAGGACTGCTTTAACTTTGCTATTCGGGTCGGTTATATAACTGTTGTAATAAAATGTTTCATACTTTAAAAATTACTAACACGTTAATGAAAAAACTCTTCGAAATAATGTGAACTGTCGTCATCGTTGTTTAAAAGTCGGCCACTATCAAAATATACTTTAACATTGAATCATAATGTAATCAAATACATAACAATGTTTTTAAGTGCAACTTAAGAAATGTGAAAACCTCTCTTTGGGTATTAAAAAGACAGTGAATTATACAGAAAAAAGAAATACACAGTAAAAAAAATTCGCTACAGATGGTTCACTTAATTTTTTGTTCAAAACTTAGGCCTACCGTAAACTGTTTATTGCATCGTCTTAATTTACTTGTTCTTCGAGCAAAGCGAAAACTTGAGTAAATCTTTCGTAGCGAGTTTTTTTTACTGTGCGAGCAGGCGTAATTTTTCACAGCTAACTCGAGATAAAACAATCGAACATAAAGAAGGAAACTTTGCACCGTAACTTTTGCACTATCTGGCCGCATTTCTTGCCTGACTAATTTCTGTATAAAAGTTCCAACGCTGTACGACGATACTAATTGAAAAAGAATTTTTTTTTCATTTATACCATGCATATCTGTGTCTGTGTATATCTTTGTATCTGTTTCTCTGTTCTTGTTGATCATTCACACCACGACTTATTTAAAATACGCGACATACTTTATGAACGATAATAATTAAAAAATGTTAACACAAGGTAAACTCTCATTGTTTCTGAATTTTTCGGCTAATTTACTTAGCGGAGAGTGGCTTGCTTCGTCGTTCACTAGCAGCGAGCATTCCCCCTACTTTATTTTCATTTCCCCGCTGCCTTTGTGCTGTCTAGTCATAAATTCTCGCTTTGTACATTGGTCTTGCTGCGCCCCGTTCTTTACTGCACGGTGGCGGCTTAATATAACTAAGTTTCGAATGCGTTTCCACCTCAAAACTGCCGTGCACCGGCTTCGCTACCGGGTGTAACTCGCCTCTGAACGAAACATAGAGCATAGAACCGCATAAGCGACTTTCACGCGATTTACAAGTCCCTGCGATATGCAAACGACACTTTTATATTCTTTTATTTTCAAAACTATAGTCAATTCATTTTTTTAGTTTGCACTCATTCAGTCGTAGCATTACAATTCTACTTTAATTCTCTAGTCTGTAGCGCGGTAAAGAAATGTAAAAAAGAAATTGACGACTTGTGATTCTAACGTTGGTTGATTTCGACCAGGTAACGAGACCGTCGAGGACATTGCCCAGAGGCTGAACATACCCGTGTCCGAGGTGAACCCTCGGGAGGCCAAGGCCGCTGTCGTTCACGGCACCGAGCTCAGAGAGCTGAACTCCGACCAGCTGGACGATATCCTCAGGTACCACACCGAAATTGTGTTCGCCCGTACTTCGCCGCAGCAGAAGCTCATCATCGTCGAGGGCTGCCAAAGAATGGGCGCCATCGTCGCTGTCACTGGTAAATTATCCGTTTCTTCCACCTTTACGTCTCATTCAATTATTTTAATTAATGTCTTGTGTTCATAATCCTGAAGTAGTCTGGTGTAAAAATGTCAAAAGAGAATGTTTCATTTCATTGTTTCATTGATGAAATCGTTAAACTCTTAGTTTACAATATAATGATGTAGCTTTTAAACATCTTTAATTAATGCAGTAATATGAGGAAGCACCTGTTTAGTACTAAATTTTCAGGCTACTTCAGTAGCCAAGAATAATTTATCTTGTAATTTTGATAAACACTGCGAGCGAACGAGCGCATGAGAAAATTTCCGAGCGAGGGACTAACTAATCAGCGGCTTGATGATTCACCCAATCTAGGCGACGGTGTCAACGACTCGCCGGCTCTGAAGAAGGCGGACATTGGCGTCGCCATGGGCATCGCCGGCTCGGACGTCTCCAAGCAGGCGGCCGACATGATCCTCCTCGACGACAACTTCGCCTCGATCGTCACCGGTGTCGAGGAGGGCCGTCTCATCTTCGACAACTTAAAGAAGTCCATCGCCTACACCCTCACCTCCAACATCCCCGAGATCTCGCCCTTCTTGGCATTCATCCTCTGCGACATTCCCCTGCCCCTCGGCACCGTCACCATTCTCTGCATCGACTTGGGAACCGACATGGTAAGTCCTCTTTCTGGGCTCGAAAAGCCTGCCCTCCCCCCCTTCTTGCCCGACCCCGCCCCAACAACCACCCCCCGAACGAAAAACCCCCCGATGAGACTGATCTATGTGATAAATGATAGTGTAGTAGAGCTCGAGCGTTGGTCGAAGTTGCTTTTTTTTTCTCTGTCTTTCTTACGTTTTCATTCTAGGAGGCTACCCGCACCGGGGATTTGCGTCCTACGTTGATCTATATTAAGAGTACTCGTTTATCGATTTAACTGTTTACTTTTTTTCTCTTTACTGCTGACGTGAATTCTCGATGTAAAACTGCTGTGCTCTGTGACCAGATACCCGCCATTTCGCTGGCGTACGAAACGGCCGAATCGGACATTATGAAGAGGAAACCGCGGAGTCCGTACTACGACAAGCTCGTCAACGACAGGTTCTTCCTTTCGACTTTCTCAGCTTTTTTGTTCCAGTAAAAGTACGCCAGAGTATCGTCCACAGATTCCAGTATCTTTTGTCTTTTTTTTTTTTAAATAGGTTGCAGTATTCAAACCAAAATATCGATAGAGCACTTTTTTGTCCGTATCTCATGCGTAAGAGTAATTTTGTTGAAGCTCCTCACTATCAGCTGTACTCGCTAGAACAGTAGACGTTGATGTATTCGCCATCGTTTGGTACGCCGAAGCAGCTGCACCGCACTTGGACCATTTGGAGGCTTTTGGAGAATTCTTTTAAGTTAATTGTCATTTTATTTATCCTTTAAGTTTTTTAGCTGTGACACTGGGGCTACCGGACCGTGGAGCTGACACTAAGGAGGCCGCTGTTTTTTCTTTCTGTTTCTACATTAATGATTTAAGTTTAGTGTATAAAAGTGTAAATATAGCTGTAGAAAAATGCCAGGATGAAATGATAATTTAAAGAGAATTTTACAGATTCACAACGTCACTATAAAAACAGTTTAGCATACCGTCGATTAGTGGTTGTCAGTCGATGTGATTCCGTTCGATCGTCCAATTTCATAATTGCTAGGTTTTTTTCCAGCGACAGCTCGACCTATCGGATTCGTAGCGATCAATCAGCAATAACCACCCGCAAAAAAGTCTCTTGATCGAATTAAAAAGAAATAATCATCCTCATCAATCCCTTGTTACGTCCTCATGTCAACCACCTGGTCAATTTCATGAATTTGATTACTTTTATTATGTTTGTTTTATTAGCATATATAATTTTAATTTCATTCAAAAAAGCAAAACTACCTCGAGAGTTCGAACATTTACTTCTTAAAAAATAGAATCATCGATACACTCTTAAGTTAAAAAAGTTATAGAGATGAATGTTTTATTAATTTTTACAAGAAGTTTAGGAAATTTTACTAGATCTGGTCACAGACTGACATTTAGAGACTTTTTAATATCTTATAACTAATTATTAAAATATTATCCATGAATTATCACTTAATAATCTCAAAGTTACTACACATAGTAAAAACTTCACAAACTTACAGTCACTGACCAAAGCACTATACTGTCGAGTAAAATTTTCCAAACTTTTTGTAAAAACGACTAAAGCATCACATAAAAGAACAAGAATCGCTCTCGCGGTAGCTCGCCCCGATAACACGAACTATTATTTTGACTCAATTGTTTTGTTCACCTCCACTTTATTTTCCAATACTTTTGTTTTTACGTTAATTGTTACAATTGGCGTTCTTTACTGAGCTTCTTGATAATGTGACGTTAGGTACCGGCCATCTCGCTAGCCTACGAGGAAGCGGAGAGCGATATTATGAAGCGCCAACCACGAAACCCCTTCACTGACAAGCTAGTTAACGAAAGGTAACACGATGCCACAATCTCCACCGCGGGTACGCGCATTGCGCGGTCGAGGCTCCTAAGATACGAGAGGGGACTCACGTACGAGCGATCACCTTTCCTCCACGTGCTACTTTGCATCGTTTCGAGGTCGATCCGCCTCGGGCGAGTCGGCCGCCGGCGCTCCCCGCGCCTTTACAACGTCAACGTTTAGTCGGCGGACTCGATGAGAGAGGGATCGCCTTTGCGCGCGTCAAAATTGAAGCTGGGGCGCCGGCGCGGCCTGCGGACGGACCGGGCGATGCAAAGCAGAGTTTCTTCTCGACTGGCCTTGACCCTAACTCTCTCTTTTTAACGTTATACTTAACTCTAGCGATAAAGTTTTGACTTGTACCTAATGTTTCTTTTGATCGCGCGTACTTTGCTTCCGCGCGATCACCACGCGTGCTACTGTCTGTATCTTTTCTATTGTTTCTTTTCGCTCTGTATCAGTATTAAGTATTGTATTTTATTGGTATACGGGAAATGTGGTACTGCGGTATTCGATAGCTTCCGCAATCACGTGGGTACTCTTAACACTCTTCTATCGATCGTATATGCAGGCCTATCTATTTTCCTCGTTCACCGCCTCGCTTGGCAAACTGATAATCGCGAGACTTTAATTTTTAATCAAACTAAAGTAATTTTAGCTTGAATTGACGAAGAATGAGCCTTTTGCCAAGCGAACGCGGTACTTTCTTAAGGTAATGGGTCTATGCACGACAAACAAGGTGGTTTTACTAACTTCTGATCTAAATATTATCTGGCAACTATTGCTATCTTTCTTATTGATTTTATTTTCCCCCTTTGTTGCATTATCGCTTGTTTTCCTTATACGTATATTTAAGAAAGAATGAAAACCGAGTGATTTTCACTGCAAGCTTCGATAAAGGCAACGAGCAACGACCCATTATGTTCGCTAAGTGGTTGTTACGTTTTTCTTTTATTATTTCCAACTTTCGTCGCCTCTCTTTCTCTATTTTATTTCTTGCCGCTATTATTTCTATCTCTCTCTTGCCCTGCCTTGACTTTCCGTCAAAACCGTTGCCCGTCATTTGTCATTGTTGCCAAAGGTAAGCCGATAAATCACGTACTTAATTATTTATTTTTTTTTCTCCTCTTGTTAGCTTAGCCTTTATATCTATATCTACTATCTCTGAAAATTCAATATTGCATTTTCCCCTCTTTATTATTTACCATATGAACTTTCGTTTGCGCATAAATTTTTATTTAATTTCTATATTATTCACCGAGAATATAAAACACGTCATTCGTCCTGCGCCTCTTTTCACTCTTCTTATGCGTATTGCGTCTGCGATCATTCCATTCAGCGTCACTCGAAGATCGTCTGCCGAGGATTTCACGATAAGAAAAAAAATTGCTACTACTATATGATAAAGCCGCATGTTCGTTTGTGTGATCATATATCAGTATTATTTATGAAACTTCTCTACTTTTTTATCTCATCTTTCTCCTTTCATTTTCTACGTCTGTGTATTCATTGTGTCTTTATATATTCATTGAATCACCTTTATTTATCATGTCCGATTTTTCTTTTTTTTTCCCTTTTTACTTTCACACATTTTCATTTTATTTCTTTCATTATGAACATTAGATTGCATCCCATATGAAAGCCCGTGCAGTTACAACATGATGCGTGCATTTGATATGTTTGCATTATCCATCTATATATTTTCACATTGTCTAACTTTCTTTTCAGAAGTGTAAAGTGAACTGTGGCTGAATTTTCAGACATATATAATTTTGAAATGTTTTAGATTTTTTGACACTCAGGTACTACCTTTCTGCACTTGTAATTTTTAAACTTTTTGCATTCTATTAAACTGTAAGAATTTTGATTCTCTTTATAGACTTCCATTTGACTGTTTTAAATTGATTTTTGCTCTTAAAGTACAGACTAAATAAGTAATCAATAAAAAAGGCATCGAGTATGAAGTTAAAAAAAAATGTTTCACAATACATCACTGTGTCAATTGAAAATCGCTCGCAAAAATGACTTCGTAACGTAGAAAAGTGAAGAGACATCATTTCTCGCCACTCATGTCATTCGTCACTTTTTTCCGTTAAACTCTTTACTTTCGGCAGTGTTTTTCCTCCGAAAGGAAATTACCAAGATCTCTCTTTCTTTTACCAAACTCATACTCACGCTATAAATCAAACTCGCCTTTTTTACGCTACAGCTGTAAATGAAATCCCGAGCAATATAACGAATAAAAAAAAAACAAGAGAAAACAGTCATCACTGTGCCTCACTCACGCATTTTCGTTACGTACGCTAAATATCATACGCTCCCTCTTATCAACTTTGCGCCATTTCAACTTGTACCTCTGCTCATTCTAACTGTACTTTCTAGTCTCGAAAATAAAAAGAACTGCCACGAGAGCCAGACAAAGTGCATCGCAATGTCAGTTGGAAGAATGAGTGTATACCGAATTGACAGCTGTCTCTTCGTGAGCCCGTGAAAATCCGAGAGAAAGGAGAGGCAGCGGAGAGGAAAGATAAAAGAAAGAAATAAAATCCGAGCTCGCGCGCGCGCCTATATAGCCGCTGGTCGGGCGTCCTTGGCCGTTACGTAATTCGTATGCGGACCTTTGGGCCACGTGCGCGCGACGCTTCCTCTCCGCGACTGGCTGCCTCGCCTTAGGCGAGGCCTGCTCTCCTCCTGTTTCTCGATTTTCGCCCACATGCTTTTCGAACACTTTCAAGTAGACTTAGTTACATTTTTATTTCAGTGATCATTTGAAACGTATACTGAGATATTATTCACTTTTCGTTCCTTTAGTTTATATTTATTCAATATTGTGATTGAGTATACTTCAGAGCGAATTTTCGCTGAGTGCGCCACAGTTGATTATTCATATATTACCTCGTATTATATATTGTGTTTACTTAGAACGTTTCTATATTGTATACCTATTTATATAGACTAGTGAAGTTGATTATATGACTTGTATTATTAGTTAACATATATATCTATTATCTATGGTAGTTAATATCTTTAGTTTACTTATACTCATATCTATATATTTAAGTGCCTTATGTATTTTTCTTAAGAATCACTTATGATACATCGACACTTATCATTTATATTTAAATTTATAAAAAAAAATGAAATAGCTATGTGAGGCATGGACGTGAGGTTTGAATAGAGTAGAAACAAAGTGTACGATTTTCGTACGTCCGTTAAATGTCCACGCCTGACTCCCTCTATTCTTGAATGACCGAGTGCAATTACTATTTCTATTTTTTTTTTTAACCGACCCGCAGCTGTGTGCGACGCCACTTTTTATGACTTCTTTATTACTAAATTACTGCCGAGCCGACTGTATAAAGCACTTTTAAAATCAAGCTAAGCTGCGGAAGCGCCCGACTCGACTCTCCTCCCAGCCCGTGAACGCCCCCCTGGATATGCGTGGAGGCCGCACGAACTTTTGTACAATCACGGCGAAATATCTGCAAATCTCTTTAATCTCTTCTCTCTCTTTCTTTATTTTTTCTTTTTCGACTCTCTTGGACCACCTTTATATTTTTCTGATTCAAATCCGCGCGTCTCGCCCGGCACTCCCTTTCTTTTTAAAGGGCCATTGGAAATTCGATGTATGCGAGCATGCGAATGACCAAGAGTCGCTCGAGTGCACGGGACGATGAGGCGGACGACGCGAGTACACCTTTTTTTTCTCAAAAATCTCACGATTTAGTTTAGAGTTAGTCGATTAGTGAAGGAGATTGGAAAGAGCGAGAGATTGTCGGCAGTGGAATTACTTTTTTTTAATTTAATAATTCTTTTCCTATTTCCATCTTTTAGATGAATTTTCGTTAAAAAAAAACAATTTTTAAGAACCCGGAGTCTAAATATTGCGCAACGCTGGAATCTCTCGCTCTTTTTGCGTTTTCTTACTACTTTTACTACTTTCTTTTTTTCACTTTAGATTTGTACTCGCAGAAAAAACAAACGCTTGCCACACATTGGACGCAGCGTCTTTTAAAACCAAGTCTATATTTAAAGCTAAAAAAAAGGACTCTCACCTTTACTTCCTTTTTGGATCTCGCCACCAAGCTCTTATGCACGTCTTTCTGCCCCCTCTCTTATTTTTTCTCCACTTACTTTTTTTTGTATCCAATTTTTTCAGACAGAGGAAACCGGCGCGAGAAGTGCCGCAAAAGCATTCTTCTTTTCTTTTGTCGCGCGTCTCACACGGATCGCTTCAGTATGGCATCGATATGATAATCCCGCTCTTTTGATCTCCCCCCAAAAACTTTATTTTCTCTCTGCTTGGTCCATCGGCCAGTGCACGATTTAGTTTCGAAAAGTCGCTCGTCGGGCGATCACTGGAATTTTTATATAATGTACGCCGAACCGGTTTTCTTTGATTTCCCAGCGTCAAATTGTGCTTTGCGGTGACTTTATTTTCCAAGGACAAAAAAAAAAGTGGGCGAGGTAAAGGATCATGTTGTCCGCGCCGCGATAACACGGTAATCGACCATTTCCGCGTTGAAGTTCAATGTCGAGCATGACTTTCGATTATGACTGAATTTCAACGAGCAGTGATCGATCTAATCTCTGTCCAATACAATTTTGAGATATTTTTTGTTTGCTTACTAAGCGAAATACTCGAGTAATTATAAAGAAAAATTGTAAAATATCGGATGTTGGGTCTGTTTAAGACTACTGGATCCTTGACCTACGCGTATGTGGAAAAAACAATGAGAAATCCAGCACTGACCGAGTGGACAAATGTCTCGACCCAGCAGATTTGTCATTGCGTTAAAAAGAAAGAAAGAAATGCGAGAGCTTACAAAATTTTTGCCCCCTTTTCTACCGCTGCGGCTTATACTCGAATCCACGAAATATCGTCAGGAAGTCACTAGCTTCTCTCCGCTGCCCCACTTCTTTAACTCTTATTTCTTTTTTTTACAACAAACTACGAATTTTTCTCTCTACAAAAAAAAATGCCCGTTCTCACTTTGTTTCTCTTTTTTTATAGCTACAGTACGCTAATCCTTTTAGATAGCAGATGACTTTTTTGTACTACTTTTTATATCTCACACATTTTATTATTACTGCTATTTATTATGTAACGATCTCCGTGCCTCATGACGACTCTTGTGCTGCCGGCATTACACTTGACGAGGAACCAGTCAAAGCAACGACAACAAAAAGTAGCTTTAGTAGTTCTTCTGATAAGACAGTAGGCTATAGTTTTGTCTTTTTTTTTTAAACTAAAAGAGCGAGTGTGTGCGAACGATGAGCGAGCGAGCGACGCTCGATGATGGAAATGTCACGCTCGTTTAAAACTTCATTAGGGTGTGTGATCTATAGTTGACACGTCCATTCTAATTGTCTGCCTCGGGTTAACGCAGGTGCCGGCCATCTCGCTGGCCTACGAAGCACCGGAATCGGACATTATGAAACGGCAGCCCCGCGATCCTTACAGAGACAATCTCGTGAACAGAAGGTGGGTCTCCCCCAAAGCGTTCAAAACAAAAAACGAAAAAAAAAAAATGTTTTTTAATACCCACCAAAGAACCATGTGATAGTACACCTCTTGCACTTTTTTAACGACCAGTAAAGCCTTGTACCCTCTCTGAGACATCCCCGACTTCTCTCAAACATCGTGTCTTATTACCTTTGCACTTATCTTCTCATTCCTCATTGTGCAGTGCGCCACTTAAATCTGCAATCTTCGAGTTCACAGTCTGCTTTGTTTTGATTTTTACAAAAATTAAAGTTTTTTTCAGCTTCCTTCTTTTTAATACACTTAAAATAGTATTTAGAGATGTTTTGAACTCATAGTAAATTTAGAATAGTCTGTGATTAGAATAAGCTAACTTGCAATAACTGCACGAATTACCCGGGTTCTTTGCATTTTAATGAAGCTTTTGAATCAATTCAAATTTTGATAAAAAAATTTAATAAAATTTTAGATAAATCATCTTTAATATTTTCGAGTGATGTTCTTTAGAATAAATTTTTTTCTATTAGTAACCGTAAATTTCTCGTTAAAATAAATCATGAATAAACAATCGTAACTTCGAAAGCTACATCCAGGCTAAAAGTCCGCGAGCACTCGCATACACGACGTGCAGTAATACATAGTTCGGCACTCGTCACCCGAGAAAAAATGCATCGAGAAATAAGTCGCACCTCCCAACGTCATACGAAGCACTTTCCTCTTACACCGCCCCTCTCCTCTTCTCCCTCATCGATCCGACTGTGGCACCGTTAATATATCTCTCCTCTCCTCTTGGATTCCCTCCCCCACCGCCACCGCCCATAGTCTCTAGGACTTTAGCAAATTAGTGTAGCACAGAACGTTCCTTTTATTTTTCACACTTAGATATTATATATAACACAGTGGCATCGCCTATTAGAGGACCAACGGTGTCGAGAATGCTGAATGCTTTAGTCTCACTTAGAGTCTTTTATGTAACACCGATGTGTGTATCACCATCATCATCATCATCATCCTCGCGCACCGCGTCTCCGATTTAATTCCGTATAACCTGGAAACTCCGCCGGTGAGTTCTCGAGAGCAAAGCTCCTTCGACGGGTCATCCTCTCATTTTCACGCCTTTCTTTTTTTTTCTATATGAACATATTTTTTATCAAAAAAAAATTTTTTTCTTCTATCTGTTGGTTTGTGTCTGTGGCACATACTATGCAAATCGAGTTTGAAACTGGAGAGAGTTCGATGAGTACTGATTTCAAGCACTTTGTGTTTTACTGGCTGTAAGCGACTCCGACGAGCCTCTCGTTCCCGCTACAATCTTGAATTCGCATACAAAAAAAAATAAAATAAAATAAAGAGGAGAATTTCGCTCGTCGGAGTATCGAGCAGTCCGCCCAGCGGAGCTCGATAAACCGCCTACAAAGTGAGCATGCCCAGTGTCGTAAGGACAAACGTGTATACCGAAGACAGGCTGCAGCACCCGAAGATGTAGGAGGGGAACTAAAGCGATTTGAGTGTTGTCGATGTTGTAACCTCGTCTCCGGTCGCTATTTTTTTTTTCTTCTCTTCTGACAAGAGACACAAAACTGCCTAAACTTAAGCTTCTACACTCTGCTCTTAAAAATAAGCGCATCTCTCATCTCTGCTTTTGCTTATATACCTAGCCACGCAGCTTCTCCTGTAAAGTCTGCATGAAACCGCACGATCTATCCCCGCTTGTCAGCTTTCCGCCGCAGCTCGCATCTCGAACAAAGTAAATAACAGCAAAAAAAATCATAAGGCAGCAGCGAAAAATTCGCTAGGAGGGCACTGTACATCGAAGAACAAGGTAGCAGAGCGCCGGCGAAGAAAAAGGAGGGCGGTGTAACGCAGGGGCGGCTCGCCGGGATATCTACGCGCAGAATCCTCGCTCGCGTCGCACACGTATACACGGACGTCGCGCGGGCCGGGAATATAGGTACCGCGGGGGTCGGGTGTATGCAGGACGAGGGGTAGGAGGAGTAGGAGGAGGCGGCGGCGGCGCTGGAGGTGTATGCACAGTCGCCGGGGCGAATTCGTTTCGCAGGCGCGTGCTGCGGTCAAGGTCGATCTCGAGGGCGGAAAATCGATGGACGGAGCCGGGAAACCGGAAGGTCGCGAGGATTTTAATTTGGACCTTTCGAGCGCGCCATCCCCGTGACTCCCCGCGGCCGCCACGACTCGCGTCGGGCTGGATTCGTTTGTAAATTAGCTCTGAAAACTTTATGCCTGCTACGGCGCTTAGACTGCGCTGTTCTACTCGGTGGATGAAAATTAATATAGGGGCGAGGGACGTTTCTTTTTCTTGGGTATATACTGAACGTATTTTACGCGTGTACAATTTTATTGGATCTTTTTCCTCTGCAATTATATTTAAGAGAACGAGGGGGTGGATGCCGGATTCCGTTGAGGTGCTATTTAAGAAAATCAAGAAAAGCGGATTTACTATACTGGACCATAGAATCATTTTGTCGAGTTCGGAGGAAATTCACGCGACCCGCGCCCCCGGACTTCTCCTTTTAAATTATCTCCTTGTAATTTAAGTAAAACTATCCAGTAATAAATTTTGCACTTAACTACTTTCATAGTAAAGTAACCAATTCAAACTGACTTTTTGGACCTGCTCATAAATATCCTCTGACTTAAATGAAAAATACCGAAAACCATTACTTATCCAAAAGCCGTTTAAAAATTAGTATTCGACTCAGGGACTCGCCCTAAAACGTCAGCTCGACGCGAGCAGGCATCCTCAAGATCGAACTGCCACCCTCCGTAGTTTCACTCCGCCACCGCCTCGAAAAATCTTTAACGCTCTTTCTACCTCGCGAGACCTATCGTTTTACCGCGCCTTCTTGACTCTCCATCGCGCTGTACACACTTTCCGCTCTATATCTGTCGATTCTTTGGGAAAATGCTTCGGTTGCCGGGCGACGCCGGTCTCTCGCAGAGCGAACAAATATTGCCATCTTTTGTGTGCGCGCGCTTTACTCACCGCGCGCGACTGCCCGAGCATCCCTCCCGAGTAAAAAGAATTTTTAAATCTTTTTCCCGGCGGTTCCTTTGAATTAGCTTACTTTTTGATTCGGTTGAAACTTTAACGAGATCAGAGTTTCGTTTTTACTCGGCGGGAGAGATGCTTTGGCAACCGCGGCGAAAAATGCCTGGGAATGTTTGTAAAAAAAAAAAAGAAAGCAAAAGTCTGTGTAGCATGCATCGAGACTCTGACTTGATGGTGCACAGCAAACTGTACAACACCGAGCCGTCGGGTAAGTACACTTGCATAAAGTCAAAACTCGCAGTGGTGAAACCCTTAGGCTTCTCTTTGTATACCTACCTCTACTAACAACTTGAACATTAGGCTACGAACGTCTTTAACGAGTACCAAGCATCTACCCGTAGTATGCTTCGCTGCCTCTTCGAGCACTTTGACACCGCGAATCCGCGAATTGACTGGTAATGTAAAAAACGACTCGATGATTATTAAGCTGTCGAGAAGACGTTCAAACTGCTCGAAGAGTGAGCAATAAAAAAAGCGAAAAACAAGACGACAGTAACAAAAATGAATTTCCTCGCGCTCAACTTTCCTAAAGCTCGTCCCGTCTTCCTCCATAGGCTTATCTCGATGGCGTACGGACAGATCGGTATGATCCAAGCTGCCGCCGGTTTCTTCGTCTACTTCGTCATCATGGCTGAGAACGGCTTCCTGCCGATGCACCTCTTCGGCATCCGGAAGCAGTGGGACTCGAAGGCCATCAACGACTTGACGGACAGCTACGGACAGGAATGGGTAAGCCAGTCTCTTCGAACGCGCGTGTACGTACGCCGAGTGCACGACTAATGAGCTCCTTTCTTTCTCGCCGCAGACCTACAGAGATCGTAAGACGCTGGAATTCACCTGCCACACGGCCTTCTTCGTGTCGATCGTCATTGTCCAGTGGGCCGACTTGATCGTCTGCAAGACTCGCCGCAACTCCATCGTCCACCAGGGCATGAGAAACTGGGCCCTCAACTTCGGCTTGGTCTTCGAGACCGCACTCGCCGCGTTCCTAAGTTACACGCCCGGCATGGACAAGGGTCTCAGAATGTTCCCGCTCAAGTGAGTTACAATTTCTTCTCTTTTACTCCACGTTGCGAGGCATCCGTTTGTTAAATAAGACGTTGAGTTGTCGAGGCGTTTAAAGAAAAAAAATGCATTTGATTTTTTTTTTCAAGAAGAGCACATTTCAAAAGTTTCGCCGCGAAGAAAAGCACTTTTAATCATGTTTTGCGAAAAAAGCTGTGCCAATACCCGCGAGAGGCCTGAAATAAGCTAGTTTTTTTCATCGGCAAATTGAAACATGCTTTTTTCATTAGTTGAGCATTTCACTTATTCAGAATTAATCTTCTTATGCACCAAGACTACATCTCGTCATAAAAACATAGTACTTAATTTAATTAAATGGACTCTAAATTAGTAATGAAAATTCAACATTAATCAGTAAAGAGGATGAAAAATTATTCAACTAGTGAATTTCTCACAATTTAATTTTAATTAATTCAAACTTCACTTTTCCTTGATCCGATTAAAAATGAATTTAAAAATTAGTCTCTTAAAATGTGGATTAGTTAAGTAAAAGTTGAATCTAACGTTCGTAAATTTTTTCTAGATTCGTCTGGTGGCTGCCAGCCATTCCCTTCATGCTCGCCATCTTCATCTACGACGAGACGAGACGATTCTACCTGCGCCGAAATCCTGGCGGCTGGCTCGAGCAAGAAACTTACTACTAGACCGCATTGCCACGGTCACAACCATCACCGCCACCACCACAACTACCACCACCGCCGCCACCATCACCACGCAGCCAGCGAACGATGTCAACAATAACGAAATTTTACACCGTGCGTGCTTACGTCGAGGAGAAATTCGATAAAAAACAACGTCTGTCCGATATTGCGAAAGAATCTGTAAAAGAATCCCGATTATTAGCGATAAAAGTAACTAAGCTAAGAATTAAATTGGCTTGGCTCGCTTGGCTTTAAGTTCTGCATCCTCATCGATGATTTCAATGTTATTACCGACGAAACAAATGGGCGAAAATCGCATAAACAACAAAAAAGAAGGTTCCGAAAAATTGTAAAAAAAATATTTAAAAAAGTAAAATAAATTCATGTTGATGATGTGTGGGGTATGCAAAAGAATAATAAAAAAAAACAAAAACTCGCTGTGTGCCTCTTGGTGATCTCTTTGAATCTTTGGCTCGCGCAACGATGAATGAAGGAAAGCGAAGTGAGAAGAAAGGCGAAGGTGTGCGCAGCGCCGCAGCCCCGACCGGGAAGAAGTCGCCAGCCGACCATCGACCGCCGGGCTCGGCGCGGAGGACGAGGAGGAGAGAGGCCGCGAGTAGCGCCGGAACGATGTGCCGCGTTCGCGCGGTGGGCCGTCGAAGCACGAGAGTCAAAAATGAAGAAGAACGGGCTAAGTAGAAAACGAAAAACAAAAAAAAAAGTTATTACAAAGTAAAATAAATAGAGGAAGTTAAATTAAAAAAACGGTAGAACGGCGGAAGCGAAGAGGTCATCGGATGCAAGTGATGATCGAACGCTATGGAGTCTATGGTTTAGAGCAGAGGAACAATGGTACTCGATCTCAAGCTCGGCTGCGAGTACGACGTGATGTATACGTCCCCGTCGTTGCGCAGGTTTATTGAGGCGCTCCGGACCGGGGGACGATGTAACGATGTATAAAAAAAAAGAAGATATTAAAACGCATTACTCAGCTGGGAAATGAAGGTGGATGGCGCACCGCGTCCCACGCGTTTCCGCGATAATAAGTTACGAAGAAGTAAGGCAGTAGAGCAAGCACGACGGAGGGAAGATTCGAAGTTGCTGCGAGGGAGGACATGACGCTAAGGAGGAGCAGCAGTTCAACGGTGGAAATCAACGGCACGAATGCTTTCAACGTAGTCTTGTGATACCAATAAACTTCTTAGTAATTATTAAATTAATTAAATAATTACTAAACATTAAATAAGATTTAAAGAAAATAACTGTTCGAGAACAAATGTATAACTGATTGGCAGCACGCCCTAGGAAAGAATTAAATTTCATTATTTATAAGATTATCGTACTATTTAAAGTAATATTATGACACGGATGGTCCGAAAATATTTAATAGAAGGAGTTAAAGAGCGTCATTGTGAAATTTGAGAAGTTGATAATAATTAAAAAAAACATCAATATCAGACGTAACTTAGCATATACATATTATATAATAAAATAATAGGTCGTGGATCCTCAGATAAAATAAATAAATAACAACCAATGGCCGTAAATTTATGAATACTCTAAAAGTCAGACAAGCAAGTCCAACTGCTAACAACCGTCAGTCACTCATGCAGGCGAACATCTATACAGGCAAACTTACTCATTATATACTAACTAAAACGAAGTCAAAACAAAATAACAAAAAAAAAGAAATGTATAAGTAAAAGTAACTACGATCGGGCACGCTCTAGTTGACAAAGCGACAAGTTAGATAATGTCGATAAAAAATCTATGAAATAATAAAAAAAATGGATTGCAGTATTCATTATTATTAATTAATTAAGAGAGCGAGTAGCTAAGCATCAGATCGCAATGCATATATTCAAATAGTTAAGTCTTTGTTGAAGTTCTTGTACTGGAATGCTACGAAACCGAGGAACAGGAACGGAGCAGCGTGCTTTTTTTGGATTTAATTAAATTAATTAATAAAAGGAAAATGAAAAAAAAGAAAAAAGTTAGTTTTTTCATAGATTTAACGTCAGCGGATATCAACCCGCTATTTAAAAAAAACAAAACAAAAAAAAAATCATTGAACCCCGGAACGCTGAACGCCCTGGTCTCACGACTCCGCGGCACTCGTTACACTTAACCCATCAACGACGAGTAAAATTTGATTGACGCTCTTACTTCAAAGGTGACTTAAAACTACCTGCCATCGCGTGAGTTCCGGGTCGGGGATTCGACCGCGCCTCCTCGACGGTCCTTCGAACGCGCGTCACCGCACCGCACCGAAGGTGGTCCCATCGCGAACAAAAAAAAAGAAAACGATGACCGAGGCGCGCTCGAATCCCCGACCATCTCGCATGGCTACCCAAAGTGTTCATTAAGTAAAAAATCCCGAACGGAAAAAAAATCTTAAAAAAAAATGGAAACACAAAGACTACCGTAGAAACGAAGCAGACAGGCATTATACACGCGAACGATATCGCACGTTCTTCCAGCGCTCCGACGAGGCGCCCCGCGAGGTTCTCCACGGGCCGCGTCCCTCGCACCCCGGCGCAGTCGCACCCCCCACGACGAAAAGTTATCAAGAATGCGAAAGAAAATGCATACTTCGCTGTCGCAGCGAGGACAGGACCCGCGGGAACGAGCCGGCCGTCGCTGCGTCGCATACCCACGAGCGTGTGCGTCGCACCACGCGCTGCAGCGCCGGACCGGCCCGCCCGGCTCACCGGTCGACGCCAACCCCGTCCTTTTTCGTATCCTTGAGGGGACGGCAGCACCGCGTCCACCCTTCGCGACGCCCCCGGCAGGCCACCCAGCGCCGGCCGCAGCGCCGTATCCTCGCAACGACGCCCACTGGTCCATCTCGTTCCGCGCGCCTCTTGCTACGTCAGCCCAGTCTTGGCCATGTCTTTTCGACTCGCATTCGAGGCCCCGGCTCCTTCGCGCGCCGCCCGACCCGCCCGGGCCCTTCGCGCCGCGCACCCACCAGCCCCGTTGGCGGCGGGCCCCCGCCGCGCCGACGCTCTAGCCGCGGGGGCCCGCGCGTCGCGCGCGCGTCCGCGCCCCCCCGCCGGCCGCCGCCGCGAAGTACACGAAGCCCGACGGAGGACCGCGCGCCCCGCGAACGCGCGGCGGGGAGCGGTCGCCCCGGGCCGGAGCCCCGCGACACTGATTTCACTGTTGACGCTCGCGGCGGCCCCTCCGCGCCCGGGTCCGACGGCTACCATCCCCGCCCGCGGAAGAAGGGGGCGCGCACCCCCGTGCACCGCGGCGCGAGCGCGCCAACGCCCGCCGGCGGCGAGGGCCGACCTCTCCCCCCGGGCCCCCCGGCCGCGATCGACTCGCTTCATATATACATATTATAAAGTAACCAGTAAGTAGTCTAGTTGTCGAGATCGCGGAGCCGCGGGGGCGGGGGACCGACGAGGCTCCGGCAAGCCGCGGGCGCTCGTAGCACCGAATTCGCGCGCCCGCACCTCGTCGACGGCGGCGCCGACGCGTCGCTCGCGCGCCGAGCTCGCGACTCGCCCGCCGGGGTGACTCGACGCGATCAACCCACTCGCTCGCACATTTGACACGCCGATTCGCGCACTCGCTCGAGTGCGCGGAAGTACGAGGGGAGACCCGCGGGTGCGGCCTCGTCCCCCCGAACCGAATGTTCCGAGACACTGCTTCTCCTCGTAGCGTCTTCTCGGACGGTGCGAGGACGCGCGGAGGGTCGATCGAACCCTTCCGCGCGTCGCACTTCGATTTCTCTCAACGAAACTCGAGTACACGCACGAACAACTCGCTGTACTGCTTCTTCGCGCGCCACGGGAACCGTGGACGCGGTTCGGACCGTTTTGCCGCGGCGAATGAAAAGAAAAATGGTCCGCGCGACTTTCGAAGACTATAATGCATACCGGATGATCGGCAGGGAACGAGAGGAGGATTAAGACGGACACACAGGCGCGTTTGAGATGTACACAAAGTAAAAAAAAAACACACACACACGTGCGCGCGCGCGCGCGCTGACACGTTGTCGGGTGTCCGGCATTGATTTTTTGTAATAAGTATATTTAAAGATTTAACGGAGAATGAGGCGATTGTTATTGAATGAGTAAATAAATAAAAAAAAATGAATAAAATAACGTGATGAACCCGCGGTTGTCGACGCACAGGGTGTTCCGTGACCCGGGGGCCCCAAAGTAGGAGAGCCTAAAAAAAAATGCTTTGCCGTCGTACGCCGCCTCTCACTTTAGGCTAATAATTTAAACAAAACATTAACGATATAATGAAATAATAATTATTATTATGATAATTATAATAATAATAACATTAATAATAATAATGATAATATAATACATGTTACAGTAAGATATTATTAGATGTAATTATTATATATGGTTTAGTCTAGATCGTGTTGTTGAAGAAAAAAAAAACAAAGCAAAAAACAAAGTATGTAATAAGACAAAAAAAAACGTACGAGAAGTAAGATGACAGTCGATGGGATGAGAGGTTGAGAGAGCGAGAGAGAGCGAGAGAGAGAGAGAGAGAGTTGAAGTGTGCTGAGAGAAAGATCGGTAGTAAAAATGAGCGAAGGGTAAGAGACAAAGGGTGCGGGAGGTAAACGAAGGGAACGGGTACGAGTTCACGGAGAGACTGAGCAGGAGCAAATGTATCGAGAGGGAGAGAGGAGGGTTAAACGTTGAATCGACGTCGAGGACGAGTATCGGTACGAGGAATCGGCTCTCGTGGCTCCAGAGACGCACGGCGGCTTGGTATTTATACCTTCTACCGCGGCGGACTGGGCACGGACGACGCGCCGCGCGGTTTTCCCCTTATTCGTTTCCCGCGAGGTACCAGTTCACTTTTTTCCTCCCACGTCATTTCCCTCGGTTCCGTGTGACCTTTAACCTTTCGTTCGCGCGCATCGAGTACCTCGCGATCGGTGCAAGCTCGGACTTGTAGTTTCGTCGGCTCGAGTCGCCTGCGCGACGAGCCGTTTTGACGCGGAGGTGCAGTTGACGTTGAGCGCGCGGCGGCGGTGGTTGAGCAGAATTCGGAAGGATCGAGCGTATCCGAGAGACGATGCGCCGCGTGCGCACGTCGTCGCGTGGAATCGGCAAATCGATAGGACGCGACAAGGATCGCGTGTGCGGAACGACGGCAGAGTATACACGTATGTACAGGGCGAGACGGAAAAAATTGACGCCGGGGACGACGATCGGGGCTCGAGCTCGCGGGGGCGGTCGCGCGGGGCCGCGCTTTTTCTTTCTAAAAAAAAATAAACGAATAAATAAAGTCTCAAATCATCGCTTTGTTAATCGAGTCGCGAGTCTAAAGCTTTGTGCATGTATATTAATATAATATACACCTGTATACGGTTTAAAGAAAATAATTAAAAAAGTAAAAAAAATAGTGGTAACCTATTGCGAGGATATTGCTCATGTACTATGCACCGTATTTCGCGGGTCTTCGACTTCGCTTGCTAATAATCGAGTATAAAAAGATAAAAGGCAAAAAAAAAATAATAAGAAACTTACGTACATGTACTAGCGATATTCGTCGTCGTATCGATATTGACGCATAAGATAAACGAAGGTAAACTCCGTAGAAAGTAAGTAAAAAATTTACCGATAAAAGTAGCTGCGCTGAAACCGTAGAGAGTGGCAGGCACCCCGCGCGGGTCTGGTCCCCGAAGAGCTTAGAGCGCACCTCGATAAAAGTGACCCCGTGCTTTTCCTCGAAATCTCGCACCCGAATTGGGCGTCCAGTCCGGTCAGTCCGCCGCGGAGTCGCCGACCATCGCGCGGAACGCGAGTCTTTCACGGTGTACCGGCGATCGGGGGGCGAGTTACACGATGCACGGATAAACGGCGGAGAAGGAAAGAGAGAGAGAGACGGCAAGAAAGGTTTAAAAGAGAGCAAACACAAAAAAAACGAAGAAAAAAAACTCAAAAAAAAAAAATTATGACGATGAGCGAGAGCGAGAGCGAAAGAGAGTGGGTAAAGAGGTAAAAAAAAATCGAATAATGTTTTATTAATATTGTACATATTTTAAATAATTGAAAGAACGGACAGACAGATCGTGCGTGATTCGAATACGGGGATAATCCGAACGCGCGTAATAAACCCACCTGGGGAGAAAAAAAAAATAATGTGCGCGCGTACGCGCAGTATCCCTCCGGTTCTTTGCGTTTTTTCCTTTTTTTGCTACCCGACGACGCGAGCATGAGAGTGTCTTTCAACCCAAAAAAAAACGAACAGACTAAAAAGTACCAACCGAAGACGAGACGAAAAAAAGCAGAGGTTTACAAATAAAAGTACTAACGATTTAAAAAAAAATAAGACACGCGCATCAAAGACACATACTACATACACACTCGTAAACGCACTCGCGCGTTGATGGGGATGCTCGGTTCGATCGAGCCGAGGTGAGATCGGCGAACCGTCGGTGCGGCATCGTAAGAACCAATCAATCGGATTTTCTCGACGATCAACGAACAGGAGCATCTGGTTTGCAATGAGGCAGTACCGATCGAACCTCCCCCCGTGGGAGGTCCATCCGATTTTCGATTTTATTCCAGCGGAACGCGTGCGCCTCGACGATTCGCCGATCGTCGCGATGGGAGTATACAAAAAAACGCGACGGTGCAACACCGCAGCTTCCCGCACGGGGGGTTTATAAAATAAAAAAAAAACCGGCGATCGGGTGGGAGAGTGGGACGATGGACACGCGGGCCATGAGGAGGGACGCGGAGAGTGTGGCATTTAAAAGTAACAATAATTAATAAAGAGTAAAAACGATTAAAAAAAAATAAAAGAGTAAAACGGAGAATGGAGGTGAAAATGCAAAACGCGAGCGCGCGCGCGAGATGGAGAATGATGATTGCGAATGCGAGAGAGTGAGACAGAGGATAAAAGAGAGGTGAGAAAATAATGAGAAAAAAAACACGTACACTCTATACCCGAAACTCTTGTAATTTCTGATTGACGATTTCTTTCGTATGATTATTATATCGATAAGTTCTGTTTTCACACGCGAATAAATTAAGGATAAAAAAAAAGAAAAAACAAACGAGAGACATTGTCCAACCCAAGTGTCATTACTTTTGATGTTAAATAAAAAATACATAATTAAACGAGGCTTCTGTTCTTCGGACGGCCTTTATCACCCAAAGTCGGCGTTCTTTTCGTTTGTTAAAACTGCGGCGGCGGATACTGCGGTGGGCTGAGAAACAACGGTAGGTATTGGCGTATTAACGTTTTTTTTATTACAAAAAAATAGTTTTGTACAGTAAAAATCTAACAAAGTCTTTAATAGGCAACCAGTGAATGAATGGATAAACTTTTGTTAAAACGCAAAAATGCAATAATTCTGTTACATGAGCGAAACTTTTTATTTCATTAATTATTTATCATATTCTTTACTTTAGTCGAAATTGATTTTTTTTTATTATTATAAACAATTTTGTTTTATCTTCCATTCACTGATCTATTTTATTCTCATCTTATATACATCAGAGGATGTACGATTAAATTATTCTGATGCAGAATTTTCCAAGCGTACACGATCTTTCTTTAGCTGTTTCTTTCTTAACCGTTTAATGTGTTTCTTTAATTTGCCTGAGTTTTTAAGTTCTTCATATTGAGATACTAAATTGATAATCCGTTTCTCAGCTGCAACAAAAATAAAATCAAATTTAAGTCAATTTATTTATCATTGAGTGTAATACTTTTAAATAAATTAATCAGAAAATAACTTACATTTCTTCTTAAAATTAGGTTTTTGGCCGCTTCTTATAGCTTCAGCAATTTCTTCTTTTTCTTCTTTTTCTTTTTCTTCCTTTTCCTTCTTCCTCCTTTCTTCTCTAAGTTGATTTTCTAATCGTTGAATTAAATATTTAATTTTCTTTATTTGTTTGGGATCTTCTTCGTTCTGTAATTCTTTTTTCAATTTTTCTAAATCATTTTCTTTAACCTGGGTGAGAAATGAATAAGAATTTTTGAAGGCCTTTTCATTGAACTCTCCACAAAGACTGTCGAACCTGGGATCTCTTGGTTTATTCTTTCTAACAGGTATAATTTCCCGAAAGCGAGAAACTTGTTTCTTTGCTGATTCTTCTCGAGGTCTGTTTTTATTTTCTCGCTTAAACTTTATAGATTTAGTCTTTTGTACTCCAAACATTGCTGCATTATAAACTTTTGTACCTAACTTTTCTTTGAGTTTTTGTAAATCTTCAAAACTCATTTGTGACAATTCATTTCTAATTTCTGACTGTAAGAATAAAATATGATAAATTAAAATAACTATTAATTACATAACTTAGTATACAATAGTTTCTAATAATATCTAAATATTAGCCAAATTGAACATTATTTTAGAATACTTTTTAGTCGCTTAATGATGCATACACTTTTATATTGTTGAATTTTTGTAGGACTTGAATGACGATTGATAATTAAGAGAAATAATATGATTACATTATGAATAAATAAAATAGAATCTTATACTGTTAAGATATATAGCAAATTACAAACTTTTCAATTTCAAAGAATAATCATATGTTACACGATATAAACAAGACGTTTGAATGGTAAACAAGAATCGTGTGATTCTTAAAAATTATACATGATTTAAAGATGTACAATATTAAATACGATAAAAATGTAATTTTACTTTAATATTTCATTTTCATATTATTAAAAATTGTATTTTAAAAATAAAAGTTCATAAAAACAGCAGTAATTCCAGTCATCTTTATAACCTCAAAAACCTTATTTAATTCCGAATCTCTGTTTAGTTTAAGAAATTGTTACCTTGTCTTTGTCGGTTTCGAGCAAAGTATCTTCTTCGTCACTGCTCATTTTTAAAACTTAATTTATAACAATTCAACAATATTTTATTATTTTTGTTTCTTCAGATATCACAAGCACATTGTCTCTCCTGCTCTCCAGCGTGGTTTCCTTATTCCTGTGTATTTTTGTTTTCAGTTTTTTAGGTTATGATTATTTATTTCCATTGATTATTAAACAATTTGGATGGCACCATATGACTTTCATTTATTAAACTCTGAAAAATAAAGATGATTGTCAAGAATAAAATTTAATAGTGTGTATTTACTATTTAAGGGAAAAATTAAAATTCAATATTTCATATAATGAAAAAATATAGAGCATATTAATAATGATAAACAAATTCGTTTGTTACCTCATATTTAAATGTAAATATTCAAATGAAAATTAAAAAATACGCAAAAAGCATCTTATACGCATCATTCATTCTCTACATGCATCAGTTCACACTTCAGTGATGCCGCATCATATGTTCCAACACGTGTTTTCAAGGTCACGGTCGTAGAAAAAATTACAACATTCAGTTTATGATATAAACGAATTTTGATAATGTTGTAATTAATAAAAGACGGTTTAAATAGGTGTATCAAAAATGAACTCTGTACATTTACATTAAAATGGACAATCAAAAGAACAAAGTACGTAAATTAGGAGAAAATCTTACCTTTTGGAGCAAGTAGTCGGGAGCACGCCAAGATGCTCACGGCCCTGGGCACTAGAAGTTTCCTCCTCAAACACTTGCTGACTGCAGCGCCGGTCAGTCGTTGCATTAGATAGCTGCTAAAATGGCGGGCGTGCTGTTCGAGGATATTTTCAACGTCAAAGACATCGATCCCGAGGGCAAGAAATTCGACAGAGGTAAGTTCATGAAATACTATTGATTGATCTGCGACCGATTTTCTGTTATCTAAACTTTAAATCACGAGAATCCGATATAAAACAATGATTTCCGAGCGCCGATCTTGAGGTGCCAAAAATGCCGGGAAGCACATGGTGCTAGAACGATCGTGCAATAGTATTAGTTTCGATAATGCGTTTTATCATTTATTACTTGCATTGTTAAGGATTAACGATATATTTTAATATATCGTGGATAGCAATTCCACGTTCGTGCATTTTTTGCGTAGCAAGTAGTGTCCCTTTCTAAAGGTTAGTTTGCTCTTCTCGACGTATAGAGACGTCCAGTGAAGTTAATTATTGGCAGAAATGGCGGGTAATTTAAAACGAGTATTTGTAACGTAGAATGTAAAATATGTTATTATTATCTTATTACAATCAATTTTACAAGTGAAATAATCTTGCTATAAATAATTTGTAATAATTTTGTTAATTTTTTTAATTTTAAATATAAAAGATGAACATAACCTATCTGTGTGAGTGAGTATGAGAGGGAGAAAGTGAGAGTGGAAAATCCCAAGTGTGTCCGAGTATTTTGGAAAAATCCGAGTTGATCGAAGG
Organism: Eurytoma adleriae; assembly: GCA_900480045.1. Classification (NCBI taxonomy): domain Eukaryota; kingdom Metazoa; phylum Arthropoda; class Insecta; order Hymenoptera; family Eurytomidae; genus Eurytoma; species Eurytoma adleriae. The sequence goes on from UXGC01000133.1 coordinate 304,897, forward strand.
GAATGACCTCAAGGGACTGTTTAAATTTAATGTAATAATTTATTATATAATACTAATAATAATTCATTCTGCTTTACCTTATAATAGTTATTTATGCACCAAGGGAGTAAAATAGGCGATTATTCCCGAGGGTGAAGTTTGCTGCCCGAGCTTTAG